>JAFHAW010000190.1:0-372772 GCA_019022515.1 Quercus aquifolioides | reverse complement strand
TTTAGGTTTAGGCCTGAAATTTTCTCTCAAAAAAAAAAAAAAAAAAAAAAAAAAAAGGTCTGAAACTTTCTCACAAAAAAAAAAAAAAAAATGTTTAGGCCTGAAACTATGCAGTTTTGATTGTGCTAGCTCTTCACTTGGTCATCACGAAAATGTCGTAGTTTTGGGATTGATTTGACAAAAATAAAACACATTAGCATGATGGTGTGTCACTTAACAGCAGAAACCAACAGTAGGGGGTGAATTGCTAACGGAACCAAACTTCAGGGTGTAAAATCAAGTTTTTAAAATTTTGGAGTGTAAAATCCAGTCTACCCCAAACTTCAGGGGTGTAATTTGCAATTTACCCTTTCCAGAATATAAACCTGTTTCCCGAACTCATCATCCTTGGTGAACCAAGATTTATTTCCTTACTCATCAAGACAATTAAGTGAAATGGTTTTTATTTCATTTTTTTTTTTGTCTTCCCTTTAACAAATATACAATAAGTGACAACTCCTATATTTTCTAAAAATTTACATTTTCCAACAACCTCTTGAAAACCTCTTTTTATTTATTTTGAAGATAAGATTTTTCTGGAAGCATCACGTGACAGTGCCAACAATAATATATTTATTGCACAATGAGAGCATATGATAATGAAAGGACAATATATGGGGTATAGACTAATATTAAGAATCAACAGTCTTAGGAATATCCTTCTCAAAAAAAAAAAAAAAAAAAAAAAAAACAGTTTTAGGAATATAACCTTAAGTGGTTAATTGTGAGTGCCAGAACAAAATTTGTCACATCGTTCATATTTTATGGGTCCAAATTACATATATAACAGATTTATATCGTAGAAGCTCAAATTATTATTAAAAATCAAACATTATAATAGATTATAATAATTATAAATAAACTATATAAAATTTGAGTCTAGAAATTGTGGTTGCACAAAATAGCTACACCAAATTTTTTAGATAAAGAACAAACCGTTTATTTGTTCTTATCAACTACTATTAGTTTTTTTCCATTTAAAAAAAAAATAAAAATAAAAATAAACTATTGTTAGTGTTTTAACAAAACACACAACCTTTTTTTTTTTTGGCATTTTTAATGGCTTAATTGTTTTTATCAATATTTTTTTTAATTCTATCTTATTTGATTGATAATATTTTGATAAACATAGTAGAATTTAAGTGTGTTTTAAAAATAAAATAGATATTTTCCTATTTGATTTTACATTTTTTTATATATTTTATTAACAGTTTTAATATATATATATATATATATATATATATATAGGGCTCTTTTGTTCTTATCTAACCTATGTTCTAGGATTTGAAATAAAATAGGCACATTATCATAAACTCAAAATCTATTTTGCATCCAAACAAAAAAATCACATAAGCGCTTAAATTGGGCCAAACTGACAAAAATTGACCAAAGTGAACCGAACTAGTCCGAAATATACTAAATTGGACCGAATGTATCAAATTAGACCCAATGGTTTGATATGGACCGAATTAGACGGTAATTGACCAAACTAAGCCCAAAGGACCGAGTAAACTAAATAGACTGAATTTGACCAAATGGACCGAAATGGATCAAGATAGGCCGAATGGACTGAATTAGACCGATTTGGATAGAGTTTGAGAAAAACTGCGTAATGCACGGGTCTACTAAAAGTCTAAAAGTATAATATGATATATGGTTTTTAATGAAGCCTTGTTATTACTTATTAATATATAGTTTGTAGTTTGTAGTTGTACCAACGGGAGACATGAGCAAGTGGGAATTATGATTTTTCTCAAACCAATTAATTAGCCCTGATTAAAAAAAAAAAAAAAAAAAAAGGACAAGAAGTTTGCTTAAACAGTAAAACGTATTTATTCTTTCTTTCTTTCTTTCTCAGAGTTTCACATTATTGACATGTCCATGATCATGAGTTTCACTTCTACCCACCTAGGTTCATAAAAAATTAGGCTGTAACTCGTACATTTTAGCTTACCTATGATACTTACCAATCTTATATCTTTTGATTGCTTTAATTATAATTCTTTCTAGAACCACAACAAAAATTTATGAAATTTTACAACATTCCTAATTTGGCCTACTACCTCATAATTAAAGGTGCAATTGAAAAATAATTATTGCAAATTGTGATAGATGCATGTGTAAAGTGGTAGGCTAATTTGACAACGTTGTAAATTTTTGTTATGTCCGTAGTTTTATTGTTAATTTTAGTAACAAGTAGTAAATTGCACGTGGCTACAAAGTTAATTAGTTCAGTGTTTTTAGACCCCTATGCCTTCAAACTGATATCTATTGGATATCTAAAGCCTTTTTTTTGGAATCTTATTAATTCCAAAAATTTGTATAATTAGTATTATGTTTATGCAATGCATGGTTTAAGCAAGAATTATAAATAATAAAATTAAAATCAAATTATAACATATATAGTAAAAAAAAAAAAAAAAAAAAAACCACGGTAATAGAGACTCACTCAAAGTAAATTATATTAAAGCTTTTCATGTACTTAGATTAGTGGCGGCTCCAGGATTATTTTTTAGGGGGTTCAATAAGAAACATAAAGTATACAAAATTTTAAACAAAAGATAAATTAAATATATCGACATCACAAAAAAAAAAAAAAAAACTTTAATACATAAATTTTACAATTGTCTTCTTCGATTTTTCGTATTTTGAAATTATTGCATGATATTTTCATTATCAATCATACTAGCAACATATGTTTTAATGTACATAGTCAAGCAATCATTCATCCACTAATTTCTCATTTGATTAAATTATTTAAAATTTCTTAAGATTTACATGAGCTTTTTCTAAGGTTTAAGATTAGCAAATTCTATTTTTGTTGTTGGGCTAATTAAATTTTTTTCCCAGATTTTAGATCAAATTGATTTGTTATTGAGATTTTTCTTTGTGTTTAAAAAGGTCAAGATATTGTTAAGATGCTTATATTTAAGTTTATTTCAGTTGGGTTTAAGGTTAGGATGTTCAAATTTTTATTTCAAGTTTCAAAATAGGAAAAAAAAAATAAAAAATATTATAATCATTTTTTTTTTGGGTTCAATTCAGGGGGTTCATTTGAACCCCCTGGGCTCCAAGTGGAGCCGCCCGTCTTAGATACTACATTTAAACAGAAGGTTTGAGAGTAAAGAAAACCTAGCGTACATAAAAGAAAAATTGTTCTACCCTAGAACAATTTTCCCATAATACAAGTTTTACATGATATTGCTAAAATTTAAATCATTCTTTTCATATAAAAAAATTGTCCTGTTATTGTAAGTCATATAGCAAATAAGAATCATATTACTTCAAAAAAATAATACATCTTTTTTTCACTCAAAATTAAAACTCAGCCGCACATACATCAAGGAATTTAGTGAGAGGGAAAAAAGTGAACCAATATATATATATATATATATATATATATATATTCACACACACATATATTAAATGTACATACATTCATACATAATCATAGAGGTTATTTGAAGTTGATAGTACAACTATAATTAAAAATAGTATACGTGACAATTAGGTAAGATATCTCGGTATAACCAGGGACGGATCTAGGTGGGGGGCTCAAGGGGGGCCAAACCCCCTTTAGTCTTAAGGGAGGGGGAAAAAAAAAAATATATATATATATATATAGAGAGAGAGAGAGAGAGAGAGAGAGAGAGAGAGGTATATTTTTTACAATTTTTTATTTAGACCCCTTCTTTCAAAACTTTTGAGCCTTTCCCTTACAATTTGACATTGATTTTATTATAATAGCATTTGCATCAATTGTAAAATAACACAAGGCTCCAAATTTGTCCAATCAACCCCAAAATACACTCACATTAGTCTATGTATTATTGTGCAAAAATACATTTGTGCTACTGTTACTGTGTAAATTTACACAATTACTATAGCACAAACGCATTTTTGTACAATGATTCATAGATTGATGTTAGGGTATTTTGAAGTTAACTAGAAAAATTTACACAATCACTGTAGTTATGCAAATGAGTGTTTTAGAAATTATTTAGATTGAGGGCAATGGTTTTTGGTTAAGGAATAGAGAGATGATTTGAGATAATAATAATTGTGGGGATAAATGGCTCGGATAAGGGTTTTGGGCCATGGGTCGCACTCGAGGACGCCAAAGAGCCTGAAGACAAACAAGTATTAGTAAAGGCAAGTAGGTTATTGGGCCAAGGGTGCGAGCTGGTCACGATAAGCAGGTGATGTTGTCTGAGAAGACAAACCTCCTCGGGAAACAAAGTGGAAGCCTGAAGTCCGACCACCCAACAAGTACTAGGAAGTGGACAACCATGCTTGAAAGGAGAATAAGCCTTGGAAAGAGGAGAGTCAACAAAGAATTGAGAAATATCTAGAAAAAAAGCTACTACCACCACATTGAATGCTCTGCACCTAACCAATTTGTCGCATTAATGTGGAGGTGATGCCTGCACAGTAACCTTTAGCCTTATAACTACCCACAAAGACTTCAAAAAAGTTCTGATGGGACAAGTATCAAGAAGATTAGTTATTTGATCAACAAATGGAAGGCTAGGATGAAAGGAGAAGAAGGAGTATAAAAGAGAAAGGATTCCATTACAGAAAGGGGGGTGAAAAAAAGAGAGGAAAGAAACCACTTTGTAACCAAGAACCTGAATATTCGTATAAGTCTGAGAGATAAATATAAAAACATATCATCCTTGGACTTGATGGAGGAGTGTTTTTCTTTTCAACTTGTTCGTTTTAGTCATTCCAACACTAACTAACCTATTGTGATTTACCTTTAACTCATTGAACGTTCAATGTTAAACTCACTCTCTAACAAATCTATTGTTGTGAGCTTATTGGGCCGTTGTCCAAATCTTATTGGACTGTGGATCAATTTGTGTCCTTATTATAATAATAATAATAATAATAATAATAATAATAATAAATTTGGTTAGAAAATAGTTGAAATTTCATAATTTTTTTACTTATACTCTGATCCCCTTAACTCAAAATCCTAGGTTTGTTCACGATATTTAAGACACAGTTTTGATTTTTACACACACACATATATATATATACACACACATTATAATTTTTAAAAGGAACATTCAATCAATAAGGCAAAATCAGGATAGTGATAACGGTATGGAATTTATCTTTACCCATAAATTGAAAGTATTCATATGCCTATTACTCGAATTGTTTTTAATGTTAAATTTTTTTATTTTTTTATTTATCCGAATAATCTCCAATACAAAAAGTAAATTAACAATTAGGGCTGTCCACGGGTCGGGTTTGTGCCCAACCCGGAACCGACCCGATTAGATCGGGTCTCTTAAATCTGAACCCGCCGCCGACCCGCCGACGGCAGCGGTTCGGGTGGTCGGATGCCAGCAGATCGCCGGTCGGGTATCGGTCGGTTTCGGATTTTGCAGAAATCGTCGCCGGTTGTCTTTTCGCTCAAAATCGTCGCCGGATTTCGCCCATATCGTCGCCGAATTTCGCCGAAATCACTGGTTTTTGCTGGATCTCTTCGAGATCTGGCCTAATCTCGAAGAGATCTCGAAATCACTGGCAGATCTCTTCGAGATCCGGCCTAATCTCGAAGAGATCCGGCGAGATCTTAGTGTAAAATCGCCGGATCTCTTCGAGATTAGGCCGGATCTTGAAGAGATCTCGGCAGATCTCAACAAAATCAGGCCAGACCTCGAAGAGATCCGGCGAGATCTCAGTGCTAAATCGGCGGGGAACATTTTTAATGCGTTTTTCGGTCGGGTCGGTTGAAATCGGTTTTTCATGCTCAAACCCGTCAACCGACCCGCCGGTCTCGGGTTTTATGGGCGGAGACCCGCTGCCGACCGTCGCCGGTGTTGGGTCGGCCGGTTTTCGGGCCGGGTCGACCGGATTGGGCGAGTTGGGCGGGTTCCGGGTCTGCTTGGACACCCCTATTAACAATGCCCCAATTAAAAAAAAAAAAAAAAAATACAAAGTCAAAAGATGTAATGCAAAGTAAGCGTGACGTCCATACCCCACATCTCTAGCATAGTGCCCCCTTTTTTCTTTTTTCTTTTTTCTTTTTTTTGGGGGGGGGGGGGGGGGTTTGTTTAAGGTGAGATTTCCAAGAGTATTATAAAATTATGAGAAAGTTAACGTGTGTCCAAAGATAGTTAATTTAGGAAATATTTTAATAAACTTTTTATAAAATTTTTTTTGGCAATATAATTGTTTTAAGAACATTCATTAACTCCTAATTAAAAAAAAAAATAAAAATTCATTAACATGACCTATAATTTTGGATTATGTTAACGAATGTTTTTAAGACAATGATTAACAATCCATTTGAGAAATGTTTTGACACTACTTGTATGAAAAATAAAAAAAAGTTGTCAAAACATTAATTGCTTTTTTTTCATAAAAACTTTCTTTAAATGAATTGTTAACCATTATTTTAAGGGAAATGCTAACGAGTGCCCTTAGGGCACTGGTTAATAATCCATTTAAAGAAAGTTTTTATGGAAAATGAAAAAAAAAGTAATTAATATTTTGATAGCTTTTTTCATTTCCCATAAAAGTAGTATCAAAACTTTCCTAAAATGAATTATTAATTAGTACCCTTAGGACACTCGTTAGCATGACCCTTAGTTTTAAGCGGTTATTTAGTGTCTTAAAAAATCCTTAAATATGATAAATAAAAATTTTACATTTCAAAAAAGTTCGGAACTTCGGATTGCCATGACTGCATGCTACAGCAGGTGTACTGTTCCTAATTAATAGCAATTAATCTTCCTTTCCCCCTAAGCCAATTTCGCTGTTCATACTTTACTGCCTTTGCCCTGTTTTTTTGAATGCTTAGTTACTCATTTGTCAGTCAAAATGACCCTACTTCATAAGCATTTAATACTTTTAGTGTGATTATCGCGTTATGAGTGCGCAATAATAGATAAATTTTTGGATGGATATTTGTTAGTGAGTGTCTTAAATGAATAAGTCAAGGAATAATTAATACTCATTCCGTCTCACTTTTTTTTTTGTCCTATTTGAAAAGTCAAACTTTTTAAAAGAACATCATTTATTGTTTTATCTACATTTTAAAAATGTATAAGTTTCCAAAACTACCCTTAAAAAAATTTATCAAAAAATTAAATTAGTAAATTAATAGGGGTATAATAGAAACATTAGTAAATTAATGACTTTTATTTTTAAAAACAATATAATATTTTGGGACATATCAAAATTAAATAAAGGACAAAAAAAGTGGGACGGAGGGAGTATTAATTAATGAAACATAGTGAAACCTGTATGAACCATAATGAAACCTGTTTGAAATACTTTTTTCAATAATTCATTAGTTTACACCCATAACTTAATAATTTAAGGTTGCATACGCTTTTCATTAAGGGCAAGTGATGACTTCGTTAGAGATAACATGTATCTAAATTCATGATCTTTGTTAATGTCATTATGTAGAGCCACAACCACCACATGCTAACAGCCAACCTGAGAAGTTACATTGAAGTATTAATTAGACTATCATGATAGTGATATGTATCCACTTTTAGTCCTATGTTTCTATTCTGACAATAAAGCCAAGTCTTTAGAAATGGAGAAATGTTAACGAATGTCTTTTAAAATAAGAGTCATGCTAACGAGTGTCCTTAGGGCACTCATTAATAATCTATTTTAGGAAAGTTTAGATACAATTTTTATAAAAGATGAAAAAAGTTATCAAAATATTAATTACTTTTTTTTTATTCCCCATAAAAATTTTCTTTAAATGGATTATTATCGAGTGCCTTTAGGGCACTCGTTATCACTTCCCTTCATATATATTATCAATATATATATATATATATATATATATATATATATTATAAACACTTTTTATGTAATATTCTTTTAATGATGTCGAAGCCAACCACCCTCAAACCACACAAATAATTTCTTTTATCAATTTTTTTTTTCTTTTTTTTGAGAAACATATACACAAGGGAGGAAATGATGAAATTCTTACACAAAGGCACAAGTGCAAGACCATATAATTAAGTGATTGTTAAGGAATTATTGCAGTATTTGCTTCGTTTAGCCTTTGGATTCCAACTTGGACCATCTTTCATATTTTGGGTGCATTAGATCACAACATAAAACCTAAAATTGATATTCTAACAATCATAATAAGGAGAGGAAAACTTGAATCCTAGACATATTTTTGGGAAGCACAGAAATATGCCAATTGAGTTACAAGCTCTTAGGTTAGGGGTATAATTAAAACTTACAAATATACCACTTTTCTAGCAAGTAGATTTTCCTTAAAAAAGAAAAAAAATCTAGAGTCCAAATCCTGGGCCCTCTTATATATATTGGACAATTACAGAAAAGTAATCAAAAGAAATAACTTTGTAGAATTTGTCAATAGGTATATATTAAATTGAGGGTATGTAACCTATAAATAAATACATAATTGGAGGGCTTTCAAATCTGCCACCCCATCTGAAATTAAGCAGAAATAATAATTAAAAAAAAGAGAGGAAGAAAAGAACAATAGTATTTATACAGTTTACTACGTACGTACTTGAGGAATAATATGGATATGAAAGGTAAACAGTAGAGATTGAGAGGAACCTGCTTTCGCCAAAGTAGGTCGCCACTGGGCTTGATCTGGTAGCGGTTCTTGTAGAAATTTTGACGAGCCTCTTCAACCTCAGCTCGTTCTTCTGGACTACCAGCCTCAGGGTCAAATTCCCATATCTGCCTTCCAACAAAGTTGTTTGTGCTGAAGATGTAAGGGTCATTGCCACCCTCAGCTATCTTGAGCTTCCACATTTTCTTTTAACTCTGAGTTTCTTTCAATCAAAATGCACTGCTATGATCAAGATTTGACGATGTTGATACCACTTCTCTCTTCTGTTCACTGTTGATAATGCAACTACAAATCTACAATACACTAGTACAATTAAATAATATTTATGGCCCTAACTCATAACCAACCTAATACATTACCGTGACAGAACTACTCAAGGGCTGAGGGTGCCCATGGTCCCCCATCTCTTGAAAATAAATATACAAGTATGTATATTAACAAAAAAAAAAAAAAAAAAAATTAATTCTGGCTTTGAAATTTATATACTTGACCCCCCCTCCCTACAAAATTTACAAATTGGCTTAAGAAATCCAACAAATAGATAACAAGAAAAATCTATAAAAAAATGCACATATCTGGATAATAATAAAAATCTTTGGACAAATCATCAATTACAAATTCTAACAAAAAAAATCACATAAACCCAATAACATTTACTCAATTTCTCTCTCTCACTTGAGAGCTCTATGTCCCTCTCAAATGACTCCACCCTCAGCCATAGAGACAACTCCTATGCCACGTACTGATCACTCTATCCATACATCAGTTAGACTTTGAAAATATTAGGACGTGCCAATTAACTTACAAAATTTTTGATTATAAAATTCTATTATTGATTTTTTTCAAAAGAAAAAATACAAATAATAATTAATAAATTAATGCTAATAATGCAACGTTGTCAACCTCTGGTATTGATATTCCAATTTTTTTAAAATCTTTGAACTCACTGCTACCGGCCCTTTGACTTTAACAATTGTATACAAAATAAACATAAAGCCATTTTGTCAAAAGGAAAATACTTAATTATTTATTTGTATATATACGACCAAGAATTTAACATCAAGTATATATCGTCAGTGGATTGTAATTTTCAAAAGAAATTTACTTTTTTTAGTGTATATAAAACAAGACCAAGAATATATGAACAGTATTTAAATGGTTCATACATGGTTTTCTAAATTAAAAAAAAAAATTGGTTCATAAACACGGTAGAGAACTCTTTAATATCTCCAAGAACTCTGTTTAGCAAAAAAAAAAAAAATCTCCAAGTACTCTTTTCACCATAAACAAGCGCGGTAGAATATGAGAGAGTTACTTTTTTTAGTGTATATAAAACAAGACCAAGAATATATGAACAGTATTTAAATGGTTCATACATGGTTTTCTAAATTAAAAAAAAAAATGGTTCATAAACACGGTAGAGAACTCTTTAATATCTCCAAGAACTCTGTTTAGCAAAAAAAAATCTCCAAGTACTCTTTTCACCATAAACAAGCGCGGTAGAATATGAGAGAGAGAGAGAGAGAGAGAGAGAGAGCAATGTGGGCTTACCTAAAGAGGGTGCATTTTAATGCGGGCTTACCTAAAGGGGGTACACTTTCTGTAGAAGTTGCCGAGACCTTTATGAGACGTGTCAAGGAAAGGTGTAAGGGTACTGTTGTTGTAAGGCAGAGCTTAGATTCAGTGCATCTATTGAACTGAAGCGTTAAGATGATGACACATGTCTAAAAGTGGACGTATGTCATTATCTCAACGGTCCAGTGCAACTGGATACTGGACCCAATCTTCACCCTTTGTTGTAAACTCGTGATCACTAGTGAAGCAATATCAGACTACAACCTTCAGTGATAAAACTTTGCCATTACTTTTATGGGACAGGCAGTGAGTAGTGGATAAAAAATAATAGGTACATATGAAAGTTACATGCAACAAGTAGCAATCTATCACATGAAATAGTTGTAAAAAATAATATGATAAAAATTGTGGTCTTAAAATAACTCATAGTAGGCCATTAGGTCAAAACCCCTCTTTATCTTGATTGTATATGGCTAATTAACCCACTGTGACTTATGATATTTCTCTATAGCAAGTGGGGTGATACAAGTTACTTAAAAAATATTAACTGAGCAATATTGAGAAATAGCACCTTCTTTCGTGTAATCAAAAGGTGCCATTGACACATTCTAACAAGATCAAGAATATATACTGCCTTGCTTAATAAATAAAATAATTCTTTTGATTTAGTTTCTACCAAAAAGAAAAAAGAAAATTGTAATTTTTAATCAAAAAATAATTAAGTTGGATAATCAAAAAAATTAAGGTTGCTATACTTTCAAAGGGCCTACAAATCACAACAGTGTAATATACTTTTTCTTGTTCTATTTTTTTTTTTTCAATTGAAGAATAAAACTTGGGAAATGATACAATAGCATGTTTTATCTGAAAATTCCTTTTAACTTTGTTTCAAAATTTTCATGTGCATTACTAGCATTACATCCACTTGAGCATATGTTGGTTCACATGTTAATTCCCCCCCCCCCAAAAAAAAAAGAAATTAAATTTGGACATACAAGATATGTGATTCATATGGGACTATTGTAAGTGGACTAATTAATGCAGAACGAGAAATCATTCTAGTTTAACAAATCCTTCACGAACCAAGGGAAAATAAAATCGAAAATCCACCAAAATTTTGAATACAGGACTAAGTAGGTATGTTGTCTCCTATGGAGGCTATTAATCTAATCTTTTTAGAAATCGTTACAATGCTCAGTCTCAGTTTGACACATACCCCCCAATTGACATTTGTTGCCAAGCTCAGCTCTAAGATATATGAACTACAACTAGCCAAAAAATAGCATTCATAGATCCAGACTCTTCATTACACTAATAATTGGGAAAAATGGGCATTTGTCCCTAATACAAACTATGAAACAAAATGCATATGTTTTAAAATTATTTAGCAAAATGTCCCTAATTTTTAAACTCAGTTTTAACAAAATTGAGTTCTATGTAAAACTCGATATCCTCAAAATTAAGTTATATGTATATTTTTAAGTGGAACTCGATATTAATAATGTTGAGTTTCATTTAAATTTTCAAAAATAGGAACATTTTACTACATAGTTTATAAATTAGCGGCAAATATCCATTTTCTCCATAAAAATTTTGTAGACACAAATCTCACCTACTATGTCACATGACTAAGGCATTGGGTGGTAGTGTGCGTTGGTTCCAACGTCAAATTTCACTTCCTATGGTCTAGTCATTGATTAAAATTATTTAAAAATAAATAAATAAAGCAAAGAGAAAAACATCTATGCTGTTTCAATACAAGAATTTGAGTTGACGATTGCGGTGAACAATGACAACTTTTTGACCAAATCATCTTAACACTAAAAGTCTAAAACCATACTAGATTTTTCAATACCAAATCCTGTTGACAAGTTAAATTTGATGTTTTATTTGATGTTTTAGTACTATACAATTGCATACACCCTATTTAATTTATTCCTCTATTTTGGAACATAATTTCTCACGTATGCATCCCCCAAGAATGAAGAAATTAAACGACAGGCCTAGACTCACCAATTATCTTTCTCACTTGCCAGGTTAAGTTTGTTAAATACTTAGTATTTTAAATAAATAAAAAATAAAAAAAGCTATAGTCTCTTGGCAATCTCTATCTTAAATGCTTTATAAATCACATAATTTAGTGTGCGTTTGATATTGGCTTAAAAAAACCAGTTTTTTTTCCTATTCAGCTTATTTTTACTATTATTCATAGGTTTCATTACACTTTTTGGTACCATTTATTAGTCTCACTGTATTATTTCAGCTATCTTTTAACTTTATCTATAGTACTTTCAATACATTCTAAAAAAAAAAAAAAAAATACAGTACTTTTAATAAAATATTTTCAATTTCAACTAAATAAATTGTTCCAAACATTCACTTAATATATGAGTTATTTATCATTTGTGGTTTCTATTTTGTCAAGTTTATCAATTCCAAAAATGATCCGAAATTCCTATTTTATCTCTTGCTCAAACTTTTTAGCTTTTAATAAATAAAAAAAGTTAACTTTTCATCTCAGTCGTTCATAGCACTTGATGCGGATCCACTTAAGTATTTATCATTTCTTTACTCTTTTAGTCCATGTGATGACCTTCACTCCGTCATGTGGGTCCACTGTTTGACGTAAATTACATATCAATCCTTTATCATTTAAATAAAAATAGCAAGCAATAATAATTGACAATATTAAGGACAATCTATGGCATGAAAAATAGACCACCAAGTGAGCTGGTTCTATTATTGCTAGCGGGCCATTATGAATGGCCTTTGTGGTGAAACCTATAACACTGGTCCAATTCAAGCACAGTGACCATGCTAGCATTTGATTTTTGTAGTGGTACATCAAAAGGCAAATATATATTATCAGAAGGACCCTAGAAAATCACTAAATAATTTGCCACTGAGACACAAAACGATAAGATCCACACGAAAAGCCTAAGCCAAGATTCAATAAACTTTTAGGTAGGGCGCGGCCATACAAATACTAACCAAGCTAATTATTGAATTAGTAAAATTATTAAATTAGTACTTGCAAGCTCAGTTGTAGGCAGATGCAGGGGCGATGCCACCCTTCAAACAAAATTTGGGAACACCCTCAGTTTTTTTATGCAAATAAAATTAAATTTTACTCCATAATTTGTTCTACATTCAGTGGATGAATGATTGATCGGTTGTGTACATTGAAAGAGATGTAGCTTGTTGCATTGATAATAAGACTATCATGCAACAATTTCAAAATATAAAAACTCATCATAGGCAATTGTAAACTTTATGTATTTGCGTGTTTTTTTTTTTATTGTTGTTGTTGTCAATATATGAATTTCTCTTTTTATTAGATTGTATAATTTATGCTTCTTAAGGAACACCCTGAGAAAAATTCTTGGAGCCGTCACTGGGCAAATGCTTATCCAAGGCACTAATATTGGCAGATGACTCCCAACTTCTTGCAGAGTAGTATGTTGTAGTAGCAACATCACCATTAAGCCCAACAACTGAGTGAGGAAAAAAATTATAAATGGAGGGGTTGATCGCTGTAAAAATTGAGCAATTGAACTACTTTCCCAAAATCGGTTAAGTACCATTCGCCTATTAAGTCTTGGTCTCTTACCACTATCCAAGTCATGGATCATTGCCATTTCATTAGGCTTTTCACTCCTATGACTTCCACCTTTAAATTTCTTTGACAATTCCATGCGTATAGAACACATCTTCCCCATCCTTTTATTGTGCATGATCTCAAACGATTAGAGGAGCACATGGTTTTTGCACAAGTCTATGAGAAAATTTATGGAAGTTTTAATTTTTAAGGCCACAAGAAATGGGTATATATAAAAGAACATGTTTTACAATATGCAAAGCAAAAATTTGATGAACTAAGTCTTCAATTTCAAAAATAACAAAAATTACTAGTGCAAGAGTCCAAGAAGTTTGAAAAGGGAGAGGAACAATGATGTGGCAGTTACCTAGTGTTAAGTACATTGTATGACATGTGCTTACTGTTTACTTACTAATTAAACCACACTGAAATGATTGTATATAATCATAAGTGAGTTATGTACAATTGTATATTTCACATGATATGGACACATGTTATTTTTTTTTATTGTTGGTTATATATAGTTTTAAACTACAATTAAGTTTGTAGTCAAATTCTATCTATAAAATATATAGTAAAAAAAGACTTGATAATAGAGATTCACATAAAGATATGACATACAAACAAAGAGTTTGGGAATAAATAAAAACCTAACACTTACATAAAACACTATTAGTGTTATTTTATATTATATTTGTATCCCACATTATATTTATAGAAAAACCCTAATACTTAGAACAATTTTCCAATAATACAAATTCTTACATAGTATTATATTGCTGAAAAAATTAATCATTCTTTGAACCAAAAATTTGTCTTGTCACTTTAGGCCATATAGCAAATAAGATATTACTTCAATAAAAGTTATACATTGTTTTCCACTCAAAATTAAAACTCAGCCACACATACATCAAGAAATTTAGAGACCAACTTCAACATAAAATAAAATAAATACTAGAGGAAAATTACAGAAAAGTAATAAAAAAGAAGTTACTTTGTAGAATTTGTCAATAGGTGTATATTAAATTGAGGGTATGTAACCTATAAATAAAAATATGTAGTAACAAATAAATAGAAAAATTTGAGGGCTTTCGAATCTTCCATCCCATCACAAATTAACCAAAAATAATGATAATAAAAGAGCGGAAGAAAACAAAAATAGTACTTATTGTGACTACTTGAGGAACTTACTCTTGAGCAATAAATAAATAAGACTATAGACTAACTCTAACTCTAGTACCATCTAAAAAGTCACAACTTTTACCACTACTATCTTATGTGATAAACTGTGACTGATTGTATGTCACTTTCATATAAACCTACCACTTTTTTTTTTTTTTTTTACCACTCACAATCTATTATATAAACAGTTATAGCAAAGGTTGTGACTTTTTTTTTTTTTTTTTTTTGCTGGGTAATTGTTTATGCAGGGCTAGAACCCCTGAGTTGACGGTCGCTAGGATAACCGGGTACCACTTGGGCCAGGAGGCCCGATGGTAAAAGTTGTGATTTATTACAGTCTTAGAATTTTTGGAGGAATAATATGTTGGTATTAATAGGAAAGGTAGGCTGTATAGATTGAAAGGTACCTGCATTCGCCAAAGTATAGTCGCTACTGGGCTTGATCTGGTAGCGGCTCTTGTAGAAATTTTGATGAGCCTCTTCAACCTCAGCTCGTTCTTCTGGACTACCAGCCTCAGTGTCAGCTATCTTGAGCTGCTGCATTTTCTTTTAACTCTGAGTTTTTTTCAATCAAAGTGCACTGCTATGATCAAGATTTGATGATGTTGATACCACTTCTCTCTTCTCTTCACTGTTGAATATGTAACTATTGTAGTTAGTAGTGCTAGTAATAAATCATATATATGGTCATAACCAACACTAAGCTTTAATATCAATGAATTTTGTTAGTTGATGATAATAACCACTTTTTTTTTTAATTTTTTTTTTTTATATACAACCAAAATCATGAAGGGTTGGGCTTGTGTCCAATGACTAGTTCCATTAGACACGCTAAAATACAGACACGTGTCTAGTGAAATTGGTCACTTGACACAAGCCTTTTTCCAATCATGAATATGACTATTTTATGAGAGGGAGAGAGCAACATGGGCTTACCTAGGAGAGTTTTAGGTTGGCCTTAACTTTTAGAGAGCACTTTTTGGGAAATTGGACCTGTGATCACGAGTTACGAGTAGGTTCAAACCCTTCTCTATATAGATAACTAAGATGAGGCTAACTAACTCACTATGAATTTTGATTATAAAAAAAACTCACTATGAATTTTAATATTTTATTACTCAACAAGGGCGGTGATAGAAGTTAAAATATTAGCTTGGGAAATAGCAACCTTGATACATCTAACCGAAAGGTGGCATTGTCACCTTCCAACAAGATCAAGAATATTAGAACTTAATTCTCATTATAATATGTTAAGTTTAAAACTTGTCATCGTAAACACAAATTTTAAAGTTTAGAAATCAAATAATTAAAAATGTTTCACAAATATAAATTTGTATTATGAATGAGTGAGTACAATTTTGTACTTATATTCTATTACAACAAAATAATTATTTGATTCGATTTTCATGAAATATACTACGATTAGGGAATTATGTCAATACAGTCTTGATTCAAAAACACCAAATGTCCTCCACTTTGATAGAAAAGCATATTGAGATTGAAACAGAAATACAATGAATCTCTAGTTATGTACTTGATAGAAACTTTTTATTCTTTGCATACTTTATATGATGATCGAATGTTTGTAATAGTTTTTCCTCAATACATATAACAACATTCAAAATTAATATTTTTTTAAAAAAAAATACAAACATTACATATGCGTCATCTTTTATGAACTTTTCATATGTAACAACTAAATTTATGAATAGCAATACTTATTCTTCTATTACAACATTTTTTATTCTCAATAATAAAGATGATTATTCTTAACATAACCTCCATATGGTTTATCAAGAGTGCCTTTAGTCTTCCATATGAGAAGAAATATAATTTGTATCCTCACTCCTCGATCCATTTGATGTAACAATAACTAAATAAAAAAAGTAGATACAATGGAAGATTTTTCACTTCTTTTATTCTTCTGTTAAGCATGATCTACATCACATAAAAATGTCCAAGTACAGAAGCATAGTGTTTCAATGAAAGAAAACACAACTTGAAGGAAGAATTAATATTGATGCTATAGACACAATCTCCGATTTTCACATATTATTGACATCATTTTAATATCTATCATCAATAGCTTGCCACCTCAACATTTATGAAAAAAGTTGTGTCTGTAGACTTATTGATAACTATAAAAAATTCTTTTGATCTACTGTGCCAACTATCATATCCTTCCTTAGAGTGGAGCTAGGTGATGAATATCAATTGGGTAAGTGTCAGATTGTGACTGAGCGTTGTATGCTTTTCCTGCAAAAATCAAATTCACCACCTCTGAAGGATGCAACATATCCCAAAACACATTCTGAGTCCTGTTACTACATGGAGTGCTTAGAGGAATACATGTTACCATCCCCGTCTCTACTTCACAGCATGGCTTGTTTGCGATTGCAAGACCTGAAATTGACAACAAGATCACTAACACATTAACCTTTTCTTCTTAAAAGATATATACAAGATTTCCTACCATAATGCAACTATTGTCCTATATATCTTGGCTTACCAAGTCAATTCACTTCTCAACACCCATTACAATCTGGAAAAAATATAGAATTCTCTGCATGCTAGTAATATTTTTTCCTGTCACATGCATGATGCATGGTATATATTTGTGAGTTCTATTATAGATTTAATTAACAGAACTCACCATTATGTGAGATGATAAAATCTTACACTTCGAAAAATTGAATAGTTACTCTTGCTATCGTATCCAATTGGCCACCTTTCAAGATGATATTACTCTTACTATCCCACTTATTTATATGAAAAGAACAAGAAAAAAAATTGCAATTTATACCCCTATAATTTAAGAGAGTAACAAATTAAACCTGAATTTTAAAAGAATTACAAATTAAATTCTATAGTTACAAAAGTAACAAATTAAATGTTGAAATTTCAAAATATAATATATTAAGTCCCTAGCTGATTCTCCAAAACACAATGCAATTCCACTTAAATGGTTTAATTTGTTACTTTTTAAAATAACCAGAAGATTTTATTTATTAACTTTTTATATTATAGGATTTAATTTGCCAGGTTTCAAAACATTAGGATTAAATTTATTACTTTTTAATTGTATAAAGTGTATGTTAGGTTCTAAAAATTTAGAACAATTGGCAAATCGTTAACACAAACTTGTCTAGATATAGATCGTAGAGTCTATAGGTATTAGACAATGTTTAAGGTGATTCAAGTCAAGATTCAAGAACAAGTAAACTGCAAAAAGAAGAGTTCAGAAATTGCCTGGTTCGATCGATCGAAAGACAAACTCGACCGATCGAAACACGTATCTGCAGAATTTTATTTCAGCCCAAACTCTACTTAAATGTACTGGGTTTCAAGTAAAATACTTCTAGTATATAAAGGAAACCCTAAACACTTTTTTATGAGACTTTTTAGAGAGAGAAGAGTGTGCCTCTTTTGTATCTAGGGTTTTGTACCAAAAAAACTCTTTCATGTCTTCTATCGGTGTTATTCCTTGAAAAATCTCAAGATCTGGTGTTGTAGAAGTAGCTGCCTTCTCTAGTCATCAAAGGTGCTGATGATCTAAACCTTTAAAGGTGGTCTTGGAGTCACAAACAGGAAAGTTTGTGTTTTTTATCACAAGTGTGGGTGCTTGTGTTGCAAAGGCCTAGAAAAGAAGTAGTTTGTGGACTCGGAACTATCACATGGTCGTAGTAGTAAGTTTTCTACTCGAAGTAGCAATAAATGTTAATGGTCTAAGTTCTATTGTACAAAATTCAATTTTTTTCATAGTGGATTTGCTTTTTACCTTGAGGACAGTTATGTTAAATCCTCCCCAAGTTTTTTACCGGTTTGGTTTTCCTGGGTCATATCATTGTGTTCTTTATTTTTCGCTGTTTTACATTATATGATTGTTATTGTTTAAACCTAGACATGAATAATAAATCTAAGTATTCATTTGGTTAATTTATTAGGTTAAACAATCTAGTTTTACAGGGGTCTAAAAACATACAGTTTAATTTGTTACACCCCTTAAATTACATAATAAAATAAAAGTTTTAATCTATATGCCAGCGGATGAAGCATCTCCTGCAGCCAAACTGTAAGTGTTCACATAAATAAATGTTGCACCACTTAGACTGTTGTTGAGGTCATCAACGAGTAATTTAAGCCTGTTGTTAAAGATTTGGACTGCATTGTTGATGACATCTACACACGATGAGCCATTTGTGCCATACCTAGCCATTTCAAATGGAGTACAGCCTAATTGACCCAACCCAAAAAGTGCTACCTTCCTTGCTCCAAGTCTGTACAAAGCCTGGCTTCAAGAAAGAGGCAAATTATATGAAACCCCAACAGTTTTTCACCTTAAAATAAATAGGCTAGAATCCTCGAAATCAAATGATAATATATAGACATAACAATTTTCAAAATCTTGTTCACAAATGTTGAGATGAAATATTGTGATTGATTCTAATAAAAATGATATCAATGCATGTGAAAATGATGTTATTCCAATCAATTTGTCACGTTAACCGTTGTGAAAAATACTAATAACTCTTGAATAAAACTCATTTGTCCCAATTTCAGTATTCTACTTTATATTTTAGCAACTACAATAGTTCATGTGTGTGTTCCATTTTAAACTAACTAACTAACTAATTAATTAACTAACTATATATATATATATATATAAAAGTGTGATAGGCTGCGATTAGTAAAGCGTGAAACCACTATAAAAGTGGGATAAAAAATTTGTATTTGATAATATAAATCATACAAAATCAGTCAAGGAAAGCACCTAACCCTTAATTGTTGAGAATATTGATTAACAAGAACTGTAGCATATTGATCTGGGGTGTAGAGGTGACTTGTTGGGTAAAACTGTGGCATGAAGTAGTTGTTAGTGTAATCATTGTGGCCCATTCCGACTGAGTATATGCACTTGCTTAGGTAATTCGCGGTTGCGTTGTTGTCTCTGAATATAGCAGCAATGCGTGAGACTGTAGTAAGGTGATTTCCTAACTGTGCATCCATGCTAATCCGAGCACCCTGTGTGTGAGACATAACAAATATGTATTATGGTACACAAATCATTTGTTTTTTTTTGTTTTTTTTTATTACATCCTCATCCCTTGTTTTATTTAAAGGTTGTCATAGTTGACATTTGGTCAGGAATAAAAATCATCTATCTCATGAGTGTTTCACTCTATACTTTATCAATGATAGTATGCTATATGTTCTCCTTTTTTCCCCCTTATTAAAAAAGATAAAAACATGTGGCATATTGTAGTTGGTGGAGTATAGAGCAAATCATTAAAGATGTAACTGAAGATATTTATTCATTAGATTAGTATAGGACTCTACAAGCTGAATAAAATTAAGTACTAAGTAGTCATGCTTCCAAAAATTCCAACATATATAATATTCTTATTTATAAGATGATCAGAGATTAATAATTATCTCATCTATCAAAAATGATTTAATTTCACGTTTTATTGTCTTAAAATTATGCACAAATATTTAGTATATGGAATAAAGTAAAATAGTAAATATTGAGTTTATAGGTTAAAGATTGTACCCATTATAATTAAGAGCTAGCTAGCTCTCTCACTCTCTCTCTCTATATATATATATAGCAAGCAACTTTGAGAGGCAAGTGGGTATAGGTATGTTACCATTTGTTGTCCAGATTCACTGTGAATTCCAGCTGCAGCGGATGCATAATTAACTCCTTTGAGTATGTCTTGGCCACTTGCAGTTGCAAAGGACGGAATATAATTTTCAAATCCAAGAAGTTCAGCTATAAGAAGAAAGGGCACATTTAATCAGCTGGCAATTTTGTATAAAATAACTCCTGCTTTTTAGGCCTAAAAAATCGACCATGAAGCAGCAAGTCGAGTCAAACAGTCGGATTGATTTTCATGGGTTCATGCACATTCAAACTTCCTAAAACTCGTTGAAACTTTTTGTGTGTCTAAAAGTGGCAATGCTCCTCATCATATTTGAACAAATTATAGGATTCTTATAACAACATATAGTTGTGGACTCCAATTAACTTAATCGGGAAAAAGTTTATTATCAAAGAAGATTTTGATCAAATCTCACCTATCTATCAATTAAATAATAAAAATAACAATAACAGCATACACTTAAAGAGTAGTAATAGGTTCATCATTAATTATGGTAACAACAACATGATTTGTTATTAGTTATATATTATTTTTTATTCCATTCCAATTTTTGTATTTCTTAAAATACCAACTCTTTTCTCATGTAAGCATCATATTCATGTACTAAATATGTCCTTCGTTTTGTGTAGTGTTTACTAGCTCGAGAGTTAACATCTCCTATTCACATGTTAGAAAACTTTAAAGTTAGCTATCACGTAATTAAAGAAAAATAAAGAATAAAAGAACTCCAATATAGCACTCAGAAATAATAAAATTAATCATTAAAGAAAGAGACCTATGATATCAGCCATGGTTCGGCCATTGCAAAACCTTCCCGTTGGCCCATAGGGAAAATCAATTCCATATGGTGAGAAATTAGCGCCCTTGTTGCAAGGCCATTATTGTTTCCATTATCAACTAGTGAGTCTCCAAAGATAAAGTAGCAAGGTACTTGCTGCTCTCCATGAACTGGAGATTGCACGTATGTTAACAATAGAATACATGTCACATACCATATCTTAAGCCCCCTTTCCATTGACAAAGAAAACTACAATGGAAAAGCAAATGAGATAGGGAAAGAGAAAAGGCAGGAGAAGATGAAGCAAGATAGGAGGAATGAACCAAAACCTTTGTATTATGAATTGGAAGCCAAGGATGAATACGTATATAAGAGGAGGAAATAAAATAGGCCAATGAACAAGTTGGAATAATATATTAGAAAGAATGGTGATAGAATGACAAACGTAAAATATATATGTACATGTAAATGTATGCATTTTTTGAAAAAAAAAATGTTTGTATATTACATTCAAAACTCAAATTACGTTGAAAAATTGCATGTTTTCTATTTAGAAATATAACAAGAAATACCAGCTGAGCAATAAGGCTTTTAGTATTTTCCATATTATGTGTACAACTAATATTATGAATTTAATAATATATAAGAAACAAAAAATAGTATGATTTTTTCTGTTAATTTGCTTGAGATTACTACTCAAAGCTGATATTAAGTTATTTAATCAATATCAGAAAATATTTTTTTATATAAAAAATTTATAAAATTATACTAAGATGACATAAAGATAAAGCTCAATTGTAATTTGATTAAAGAAATGTTTTAAAAATATATAGTAATTCTTTTAGTTGTGTACTTTATTTAAATCGATAATATAACCCCTAATATTTCAATTTAAATTTCTATCAATTTCATTTTTCACTAAAAAAAATTAATATATTTTTTCAAATCTTTGAATTTAAACATCTAAAACAATGATATATTTTTCTTTTTTCTTTTTTTGATATATAGTACTAAAAAAATTATATCTCTTGTAAGAAATTAGTCCAAAGGACTTATCGCGTAATAACACAAGAATTGTAACCTTTCGCTTTTCAGTTGAAACACTGGATTGAGCAAGATCTCTTATAAATCTGTGTGCATGCTTTACCAATAAATTAGTAATGAGAATTGACTCATATAGTAACTCCTCTTTAGAATTGAATGCAGGATGATAAAGAGATCAAAGAGTAGAAGTTTGAGAATGATGCCAAAAGTGTGACATGATGAAAAACAAAAAAAAAAAAAAAAACAAAAAAAAAAAAAGTGTGACATGATGTTGTGGTTGATGCATGAGAATGCATATGTCACCGTGATGTGGGTGCAAATTTAAAATACATGGTATTTGAAGAATTCAGTTACGATTTTATTGGTGGCCGTGGAATGTAGATCAAACTCGAAATCTTCTATCCCTTTTTTTGTATTCTGCTATGTACTCTACCATTTACAATATTTTTTAACCTGGACCTCAAACAGATTGACCTATGATCCAACCATTTTTTTTATAGGTTGACCTAACCCAACCCAACCCATTTGACCCATGACATGACTCATTTTTTTTAAATGGTTTTGATGGTGCCTTGAAAATGTAGTCTTGTTTCGTCCACATGAGTCGTCTGTGAGAAAGAGAATGGGAAGGTGGAACGCGCAAGGAAATCTCCAAGAACCTCGTCCGTTCTTAATAAAGGACGGACGTGACCTCGTCCGTCCATAATAACGTACAAACGAGCATTTTGAACTTAACAAGTCAAACGAACCAAAGCCTCCACTAACCGCAATGAAGCACCGGTCCAAATAAGGTAACTTCCACGGAAGTTATGGAAGTTACCTCTGAATTTTCTGGACTCCTCAACAATAGGAGAGGTTATTATGACAAATAACCGTTCCATGTACCCTATATAAGCACTCCTTTATGTAGAGGTAATTCATGGAGACATTTTCTAACAAAAAAAAAGTAAAGTCTTAGAAGTATTTTCCCCTTCTACTTCAACCCACTGACTTTACCATCGGAGGATTCTAGACTAGCCTTTACCGGTCTTCTCTGATTTTGTTTGATTTTTCTGGACTTGGCCTTTGAGATCATCATCGCCCGGAAACTTTCAGCCCACTGATTTCAAAGGATACATCAGTTGGCACCGTCTGTGGAAAGGAATTAGTCACCCTTGAACTTCATTTGTTGAGTTCTGTGGTTTCTTTCTCCGACAAAGGGTTGAAATGGTTCGGACAAGATCCAGGGCTACTAGTCCAGGCCCTCAAGAGAGTAGAGACGCTTCCAGTAACCCCCATCGTAACCAACAATCGGCGCCTGCCATGCAGTCTCCATCTGTCCAACATGTGCAGTCTATGGCCGCTGCCATGGCGGAGTTAACCCGCCAGAACCAGGAATTGAGAAGGGAAGTTAATCTCAGAGGACAACGACATGAGGCCTATAGAGAAGAGCGTGGTCAGAGCCAAGGAGATGGAAGAAATGTAGAGCTAGAAAGCCAATCGAGGGGTACTGCACCGAAAAGGGTGCCACACTTGGAAAAGGAGATGGATCAGATGAGGAAAGTTATGGATGAAATGAGGGAGAACATGAGGAGAACAAACCCTGTAGAAGACCTAGTTCACTGAACAGACTCCCCCTTCACAGCCTCAATCAATGGCCATCCTTTGCCTCCAAAATTCAAAATGCCTTCCTTGGATTCGTATGATGGGACGCGAGACCCTTTTGACCATATTGCCACCTTCAAAACAACCATGCACCTTCAAGGGGTTCCTGATGAGATAATGTGTAGAGCCTTCCCCACCACCCTCAAAGGGCCCGCGCAAGTCTGGTTCAGCAAAATACCCTCGAACTCAGTAAGTTCTTTCGAGGAGTTAAGCAAATTGTTTGTTAATAATTTCATTGGGGGACAGAGACATAAGCGTTCCTCGTCCAGATTGTTGACCATAGAGCAAGGAGAGAATGAAAGCCTGCGTTCCTTCATCACACGCTTCAACAGGGAAGCCCTGACCGTGGACGAGGTAGACGACAAGTTACTGTTGGCAGCCTTCCATAACGGGGTTAATTCCGACTTGTTCATACACAAACTTTATGAAAAAGAGCCTCAGTCCATGGCCAAACTCGTCCATTCAGCCCAAAATTTTATGAACGCAGAAGATGCGATCATAGCAAAGAAGAGGAAGAGAGCTGAGAGAATGGAAACAAACCTCGCTCGTCACTCCGAACAAGGTCCTCGTCCAAAGAAGGGGCGAACAGAAGATAAGAGAGACCGAGATAATAAGAAGTCGGGCTCTTCAGCGCGGAATCAACAATATACCCCTTTGAACGTACCACTTGAGCAAGTCCTTATGCAAATCAAGAACGAGCCTTCCTTGAAGTGGCCGGAGAAGATGAAGGGAGATCCCAACAAGCGTAATAGAAATAAGTATTGTCGCTTCCATAGAGATCATGGGCATGATACGGACGAGTGCTTTGATTTAAAGCAGCAGATTGAGAATCTTACCAGGCAAGGAAAGCTGAGAAATTTCCTTGGACGAGACCACAAGGACGAGAAATTGAAAGGGAAGGTAGAGGAATCATCACGACCACCGCTCGGAGAAATAAGAGTCATCATAGGGGGAAGTTCAACAGGACAGTCGTCCAAGTCAAAGAAGGCATACTTGAAAGTAGTGCAGAGCGTCCAACTCTCTAGACGATCACCGAGAGCAAGGACCACGAACGAGCAAGCAATCACCTTCACGGACGAGGATGCCGAGAGAATTCATCACCCTCATGACGATGCTATTGTCATCACCCTCCTTATTGCTGACTACAAGACTAGAAGGGTGCTGATAGATAATGGAAGTTCGGCTGATATTTTATATTATCCAGCTTTTCAACAGATGAGGTTAGGACGAGACCGGCTCCGTCCAGCGAGCTCCCCCCTAGTAGGTTTTGGTGGAATGAAGGTACAACCTGTGGGCATTATTTCATTACCAGTGATAGTGGGGGCATACCCGCAACAAGTCACCAAGGAGGTGAGCTTCCTTGTGGTAGATTGTTCATCCTCCTACAATGCCATAATTGGAAGGCCGACTTTAAACAGTTGGAAGACTGTTACATCTACTTATCACCTATCGGTTAAGTTTCCAACAGAACATGGAGTAGGACAAGTGCAAGGAGACCAACTAGCAGCAAGAGTGTGTTACCTGGCTATGTTGGCCATGGACGAACAAATTCAGGCCATGAATATTGAAGAAAAGAGAGTCGTGGCAGAACTTGCTGAAGTGTTAGAAGATGTTTCTTTAGACGAGAACAACCCTGAGAGGTGTACCAGGATTGGGGCGGATCTAAAAGAAAAGATTAAGAAGGACCTCATCCAGTTTTTGAGGAAAAACATTGATGTATTTGCTTGGACTCATGAGGATATGCCGGGTATAGATCCTAGTGTCATCACTCACCGTTTAAATGTATGTCCTTCCTCAAAGCCAGTACGACAAAAGAAAAGGGTATTTGCCCCTGAGAGAGATGATGCTATTAAAGACGAGGTTCAGAAGTTGATGGTGGCGAAGTTTATACAAGAAGTGTACTATCCAGATTGGTTGGCCAATGTGGTAATGGTCAAAAAGGCGAACGGCAAGTGAAGGATGTGTGTAGATTTTACTGATCTAAACAAGGCTTGCCCTAAGGACAGCTATCCATTGCCGCGCATTAACCAACTGGTGGATTCTATCGCAGGCCATAAATTACTTAGTTTCATAGATGCTTTCTCAGGATACAACCAAATAAGGATGGATGAGGCCGACCAGGAGAAGACGTCCTTTGTTACTAGTCAAGGCTTATTCTGCTATGAAGTAATGCCCTTTGGTTTGAAAAACGCTGGAGCAACATACCAACGACTAGTCAACCACATGTTCCATCCTCAGATTGGGCGAAACGTAGAAGTCTATGTGGACGACATGTTGGTGAAAAGCCTGGGCGAGGAGAAACATTTGGACGACCTGCAGGAGACTTTTAATACACTCAGGCAATACAGTATGAAGTTGAATCCTAGCAAGTGTGCTTTCGGAGTGGTTTCAGGAAAATTTCTTGGGTTCATGGTTTCGCACAGGGGGATCGAGGCAAACTCGGAAAAGATTAAAGAAATTCTAGACATGAAGCCTCCGTAGAGTATCAAAGAAGTCCAGTCTCTTACCGGGCGAGTTGCAGCCCTCAACAGGTTTGTTTCTAAAGCTACTGACAAATGTCTACCATTTTTCAAGGTTCTAAAGAAAGCATTTGAGTGGACGGACGAGTGCCAAAAAGCCTTCCAAGATTTGAAAACGTATCTCGTTACGACTTCGCTGCTGAGCCCGTCAGTGACAGGAGAAGAGCTGTTTTTATATTTGGCAGTGACCCCGCATGCCGTGAGCTCAGCATTGATAAGAGAGGAAGGAAAAGTGCAAAAGTCGATGTACTATACAAGTAAAGCACTGAAAGGAGCAGAAGGACGATATCCATTAATGGAAAAGCTGGCTTTCGCACTAATAACAGCCTCCAGGAAACTAAGGCATTACTTCCAGGCACATGTCATCAACGTCATGACAGATCATCCACTCAAGAAGGCAATGAACAAGTTGGAGGCTGCAGGACGATTGATTCAATGGGTTGTCAAGCTTAGTGAGTTTGACATAAAGTACCAACCAAGGCACGCCATAAAAGCTCAAGCTCTGGCAGACTTCATTGTAGAGTTTACCCCAAATTGTGATGATGTAGGTGAGATGGAAGATAGCCAGAAGTGGATCGTCCATATGGATGGTTCGTCTACACAGCACGCAGGAGGAACAGGTGTGGTTCTGCAATCTCCAGAAGGGGATAAACTCAAACACAAAGTTCGCTTGCAGTACCAAGCGACTAATAATGAAGTTGAGTATGAAGCTCTTCTCAAAGGGCTGGAACTGGCTAAGTCAGTGGAAGCAAAATCAATACTCGTCTTGGGAGATTTTCAGTTGGTCATGGGCCAGATAAATGGAACGTATGAGGCGAAGGAAGGACGAATGAAAAAATACTTGGAAAAAGTGTTACGGCTTGTGAAGAAATTCAAGGAAGCTAACTTCATTCAAATCCCAAGGGAGGAGAACGCGGAAGCGGATGCTTTAGCAAAGGAAGCCTCAGGGACAGGAGCCATGGACAAATTCGATGAAGTCCAGTACGTCCCAAGCATAGATCTCCCAGAAGTACAACAAATAGGGAACGAGGAAAGCTGGATGAGCCCAATAATATCGTACTTGAAGGACGGAAAGATTCCAGAAGGGAAGGACGAAGCCAGAAAACTCAGGGTTAGAGCAACCAGGTATGTCCTTATGGACGGAGTTCTGTACAAGAGAGGCTTTTCTCAAACTTATCTCAGGTGTCTGGCTCTGGACGAGGCGAACTACGTGTTGAGGGAAGTTCATGAAGGAGCCTGTGAAAATCATTCGGGCGCCAGATCACTTATCCATAAGGTCGTTCGTGCAGGGTATTATTGGCCAACTCTCCAAACAGATGCAAAAGCTTATGTAAAGGTCTGCGATCAATGCCAACGGTTTAGTAATGTCCCTAGGCAACCATCAGAGTACCTAACCCCAATGACGGCCCCATGGCCCTTTGCGCAATAGGGACTAGACATCCTGGGCCCTTTTCCACTAGGTGTAAGGCAAATGAAGTTTCTCGTGGTTGGTATTGATTATTTTACCAAGTGAGTAGAAGCAGAACCCTTAGCAAATATCATACAACAAAATATCAAGAACTTCGTATGGAAGAACATTGTGTGTAGGTTCAGAGTGCCCAGAGTACTAGTATCCGACAACGGACGACAATTTGACAATGCACTCTTCAAAGATTTTTGCATACATTTCGGGATTCAGAATCACTACTCCTCCCCCGCCCACCCACAAGCAAACGGTCAGGCTGAAGTTGCAAACCGATCCTTGTTGAAGATCATCAAGACTCGGCTGGAAGGGGCAAAAGGAGTATGGCCTGACGAGCTACCAGGTGTTCTGTGGGCATACCGGACGACGGTTAGAACCCCTACAGGGGAAACTCCTTTCAAGCTAGCCTATGGAAGTGAAGCAGTCATACCTGCGGAAGTGCATATGGCCAACCACAGGGTGATGGCATACCAAGATAAGGATAATGTGGAGTAACTCCGTTTGAACCTCAATCTAATAGACAAGGTAAGGACGAGTGCAGAGCAAAGGATAGCTAAGTACAAAAACCTCATGGCTAGGCAACATGACGCAATGGTAAAACGAAGGCGCTTCAACATAGGAGATCTAGTCCTAAAGAGGGTTTCCTTGGCAACCAAGAACCCGGCTCATGGGAAGTTAGGACCTAATTGGGAAGGCCCCTACAGAGTTATCAACTATAAAAGACAAGGATCCTACTACTTTGAGGCCCTAGACGGGAGGAAATTGGAGCATCCTTGGAATGTAGAGCACCTGAGGAGGTACTATCAATGAAGTGCTGGCCTGGACGAGCTTAGTGGACGACAGTTATCCTGGACGAGATCAAAGTCTATTTAATTATGTTTGCTTTGTTTTTAATAATAGTTTATTGTTATTATGATGTGGTTATGGACGAAGTTATGGATTTGTTTGTATTTGTTTAACTCCTTAAGGCACTAGCTCATGAGCATGTGCCGCGTCTGTGAACAATATTTATGCTATATACATAATGTTGTGTGAATTCCTGATTTCCATACTACTTCTGTTCAAATTAACCCATGAGAAGGCTGAAAAGCCCAAGACAAGAAAATTCTCTGGACACAGAGATGTATTGTCGAATTTTCCTAAAGGTAAATAAAAATCAAGGCAATCTCGTCCAAAGCAAAGGACGAAGTAAAGCCTATTCCCTGAACAAATCACAGTAAGCCCAAGGCATACCTGTCCATATAATGGACAGTGAAACATAATACATATCCAGACTATGGACGAGGAAATCGAATAGACGAGTGTTTTGAACTAGGGCACCTACAAAGTAATCCAGTCCATGGGTGAACAAAATGCAGGGTCTTATCCTCATTTAACATGAACATCAGCCAAGTCTAAGGACGGGTAATGCTGATAACTACCATTCCACATAGACGAATCACACTGGACGAAGTTCTAATGGTAGTATATATTTGAAATATGGACATGTCAAGCATAAAGTACATGAAAATAAAGAGTCTCGTCCATGCATATATAAAAGAAAAATAACAGCATTCATTCAATTGTTTTAAGGGCGGACGACCAACGTCCAAACACCCTTTGAAAACTTGTTTTAATAACTCGTCCTAAAACCATGAACGAGCCTAATGTATTTGAATTACATTGGAAGGTCCCAAAACTAAGGACCAAACAAAAACAGAAAGTGCCAAGTTTGGCGAAAACTCGTCCTCAAGCAGGGGGGGCATTCACATTGGGATCTTCCTTGGGCGGCTGGGTAGAAGCATCGTCCTCCACATCAACGTCCTCGGAGCTGGTTTGAAGAAGAGAACTGATAGCAGCATTCAAATTAAGCTTGATGGAGCTGAAGTCCACTTCAGGGGAGTTTTCAACAGCGTCCAACCTGAAATCCTCAAAACCTGCTGCATAGTTGCGGTCCAATAAGTCCGTGAATTCTTTGGACGCCTTGAACTCAGCAACTGCATCTTCTTTCGTCTTGGAGAGAAGAGTACTCAACTCGTCGTTCTTCTTTTGCATATGATCAAGACGAGTATCTTTCTCCACTATGTCAGCTCTTAACTCCTCAATCAAGTTTTGATGCTCCGTTGCCTTTTCCTTAGCCTTAGCAGCTATCCCAGCCCATTTCTTGCTCTCGTCCCTCACATTTTGGATTGTAGTCTCCAATAAGACCCTCGTCTTGTCCAACTCAGTGGCTTGCCTAAACGCTGCGATGAACTTGGACATGGCCTACAAGAGAGACAAAATGCTAGGTTAGACGACAAAAAATTGCAAAATAATAAAGACAAGACGAGAGTAAAATTACATACCTTAAAGAGATCGTGAACACTTGAGTGTTCAAAATCCTTCGGGGACATGTCGTAACAGACATTTATGTCTTCGTCCTTCACAGCTTCTTGGAAGCGCTCCCAAGCCAAGTCCTCATTTTCAATGATATTCGAGGAAACCCTTGAAGGAAGCTAGGATGAGACAGATGTAGTCGTCCTAGGAGGGGTCTTGGACGGGGTAGTCTCAATTGGCGTGGACGCATCCACGTCAACAATTTGGACGGAAGAACGGGGCTGAGGAAGGTTAGGTTTAGCTACCTTAGACGACCCATGCTTAACTCTTTTGTCACGACGGCTGGGGAGACTTCCCAGATCCAAGTTTTTTGATTGGGACTTCCTTTTGTCCCCAGCGAACGGACGAGTCTGTGATGGGATCTCAGGACGACTATCCCCAGCTGGTTGATGAATTTGAGTTTGGGCCTCAGGATGATCCCCCTCACCAGCCACCCCCTTTTCCTTATTCCCTTTCATTGTTGCCATTCCTAAAAAAAAATGGGGGTGGAAAGAAAGAAGAAGGGCTTTTAGAATTAAAACAAAGTAAACAATGTAAAGAAGGCTTGGAATCTAAAACTTACTTCTGCTTACTGTAACTTCGTGTGCAAGTGCTTCGTCGGATGGGTCAGGGCCTAATCCCCACTTGGCAAGTCGTCTAAGCGTGACCAAGGAATGAAAATCCCTATCCACGTGTAGACGAGCCCTGTGGATGCGGTCACGATGAAATTTACTCAAAGAAGGACGTTTAGTAGCTGAAAAGAAACAAGTAAAAGTTAGTCGTGAATATACAAAAAAAAAAAGAAGGAAAAGAAAAGAAAAAAGGTAGCAACTTACCCTTAGGACGAAGATTCCCTAAGTCCCCAGTGTAACGACCAAACGTGTCTTGGCCAACGTCCACAGGATTCCCAGCCCAGAAGCCGGAGACGAAGAAAAACTCCGTCTTCCATTTTCTGTCAGACGAGGCCAGGGACCTTATCAATCTACAGTCTCTACCCCTGGCCATGAATTGATAAAAGCCAAGGGATTGATGTATTTCTGAAGGTTTGTAACAGTAAAGGAACTCGTCCACAGTAAGAGGACGGTCCCTTCCAAATACTTCCTTCCACAAAATTTGCATAGAAATGATCAATCTCAACGCATTAGGGTTGAATTGACATATTCCTAGACCTAACCTAACCAATAACTCTCTAGTAAAGGCATTTAAAGGAAATCTTAGACCCCCCAAAAGATAAGCCTCGTAGACGCCTATCCCGAAGTGAGGGTTACAACACCATTCTCCTCGGACGGGCAACCTAGGGTTAACCTCGTTCGGAATTTGGTACCACACCCTAAGGTTTTTAAGTCTTTGCTCGTCTGTTTTGGAAGGAATATCTACTGCGCAACTATAAACAGTGATCTCCTCTTCGTCCAAAGGACCAAGTTGAGGGATGGTGGACGAGGTACCTGCCTGGGAACCCGAGGCCTTCCTACGCTGTTCCTGTACAACTTCTACAGGAAATCCAGGGATGCCAGAAACATATTCCTCGTCCGTGGTATTTCCCCCACTATTATCACTAGTGCTACTAGAGCTCTTGTAACTACTCATGTCTTGTTTCATCCACATGAGTCGTCCGTGAGAAAGAGAATGGGAAGGTGGAACGCGCGAGGCAATCTCCAAGAACCCTGTCCGTCCTAAATAAAGGACGGACGTGACCTCGTCTGTCCCTAATGATGGAAGGGCGTGACCTCGTCCGCCCATAATAACATACGGATGAGCATTTTGAACTTAACAAGTCAAACGAACCAAAGCCTCCACTAATGGCAATGAAGCACTAGTCCAAATAAGGTAACTTCCACGGAAGTTATGGAAGTTAATTACCTCTGAATTCTCTGGACTCCTCAACAATCGGAGCGGTTATTATGACAAATAACTGTTCCATGTACCCTATATAAGCACTCCTTTACGTAGAGGTAATTCATGGAGACATTTTCTAACAAAAAAAAGTAAAGTCTTAGAAGTATTTTCCCCTTCTACTTCAACCCACTGACTTTACCATCAGAGGATTCTAGACCGGCCTCCACCGGTCTTCTCTGATTTTGTTTGATTTTTCAGGACTTGGCCTTCGAGATCATCATCGCCCTGAAACTTTCAGCCCACTGATTTCAAAGGATACATCAGGTTTTATTAAAATAAATAATATTCATATTTTTTGTTAAGTGCCACAAGTTTGTCACACTTGTTTACTTCATCCAATAAAATGATGTCACGTCATTTTTATTATGCTATGGCATTTTAATTAGTTAAATTCTTTTAGGCTACAAAAATTATGCGGCATCATTTTATTAGACAAACTAAACAAACATGGCAAGCTTATATAGTATTTAACGGAAAATATGAATGAATAGGCTATTGATGCAAACAGAATAAAATTTAATGAAGTAAAATTTAAAATTTTGAAACTTTAGGATGTAAAATCTAAATATCCCCAAAATTTACAGGTGTAGTTTGCATTTTAGCCTTAATGATATAATACCACAGTCATTATCCAATGCCAACCTAGACACATATTATTTTTATATATATTTTTTCAAAAACAAATTACCGGAAAACTTAAAACCTAAAGTTATACCGTTTAATTTCTTCAAAATTGGGCCTTCAATATTCTCAACCATGGGCATTTAAAATTGTTGGAAATTTAGACCCCTTAAAACACAACCAGATTGAGTAGCCTAGTTAATTAGCCAAGTTGTTACTTAGTCAAATTAAGCAATTCTAGGTTAAAACAATCAAACAATCATATCAAGAATATAAAGCAGCGGAATAATAAATAACACAAGATATGATCACCCAGGAAACCACACGGTAAAAACCTGGGGAGGATTTGACCCACCTATCCTCAAGGCAAACCTGAATCCACTATGAAAGAATCGAAGTTCATACAAAAGGACTTACAAGCTCCCCGCTCGACTTCCTAATGCTACCTACCAGTAGAACTTACTGACACGACCCTGTGCAAGCTCTGAATCCACAGACTCCTTCTTTCTTGAATTCTTCAATCAAGTACAAGCACCCACGCTTGTTTTTCTTTAAGCTTCAATGGCAGCAACTTTGTTGATCATCAAGATGTAGATAATAATCTCTATCTAGAAAACCCTAAGTTTATGTGAAGGAAAGCTCCTCAAAGATCTCACAAGATATTCACATAAACAGCAAATATGAGCAACAAAGACTTAGAGAGGTTTGGGTACAAAACCCTAAAAAATAAAATGAGGCACAAGAGGCACTCTAATCTCTCTCTCCAAAAGTCCCAAAAACGTTCTAGGGTTTTCCTTATATATAGGAGTGTTTTACTTGATCCCCAAGACGTTTAAATAGAGTTTGGGCTGAACTGGAACTCTACAGAAAAATAAATCTGTACGTAGTTCGATCGATCGAGTCTAATTTTCGATCGATCGAGACTTACAGATTTAGTCCAATAAATCTGCAATCACTCGATTCCAGTTTTACAAATAGACATACTTTAAGCAAGCTTAAACAAGACTAAACATATTGTTTTGATCATGGTTTGCCAACATTACACATTAGAGTTCTAAATACATAAAATTCTAAATCTTTAGAACCTAACAAAAATGAAACCTCTTCATTGTGTTACTACAAAATATATATATTATCACACTAAATATTTTGTAAGTAACCCTAATATATTTTTACATGCATATCCTATTCTAAAAATTGGGTCTTCAATAGTTTTTTGTAGTTCTTCTAATTCTTTCTCCAAAAAAAAAAATGTTATACCTTCTAACTTATTCAAAATAAGGATATATGTACACATCTAAGCATGTGTTTCTATAATGAAAAAATAAAAATAATATATGACAATGGCATTAAGCTTCAGTTTTTTTTTTTTTTTGGGGGGAGGGGGGGGGGGGGGGGGGAGGAGTAATTCTCCGTTTGCTTTGAATGTATTAGTTTCTGTTTGGTTGATGAGAGATTTTATATATCACAATGGTAGTAATCTTTAGTCTTTTTTCTTTTCTTTTCTTTTCTTTTTTTTTTAATTGGCAATTCTCCGTTTGTTTTGAATGTATTAGTTTTTGTTTGGTTGAAGAGAGATATGAATGAAAGAAAAGAAAAAATTGAATCTTTTGCATTATATTCAATTATTATTAGGCTTGTTTGAATTTGCAAATGAATTTTTACAAAGTTTATAATGTAGTGAATCATTATACAATTTGACTTGATCTAAAATTTTCAGATTATTTTTATGGTCTAAATAATATGTTCTTTTGGTGTATTTATGTTATTAATTATACAAAAGCAATAACTTAATGAAAGCACAAAAGAAATGTCCCCTAGATTTAAACGAAAAACATGTAACACATATATTTAGATGACTAATCCATTATTTTTGTTTCCTCTAATTACCCAGCCTATACCATACATAACTCATTATTTCAAACTATACTTCATTTATTTCATAAAAATAGAAAGTTTATATTATTATTAATTCAAAGTCTCTTACTTTGAATAAATTAGACTACGTATGAAAAAATAAATTATAGTATATGTTTATATTATATTTTGTATGATAATTAATTTTTTTTATTAATATAAATTAATATATATATATATATATATATACATTTTATCCTGTGTTAATTTAGCCCTCCTACCTGGCCTGGCTCTGCCACTGCTTGCCCTCACATCTACCTGTTTAAATATTAAATTGGTTCTAAAAATAGGGTCACAATAGGGCCAACAACGTTAAATTACAAATTTCAAAACAGTCGTTTCTATTTTAACTCCCACCCAAAAAATATTCAAAATTTAAAGCACCAAACTAACCTCCAAGGAAAATCATTTGTTTCTCTCTTCTCTCAAGTCTCATCTCTACAGGAACTTCTAAACATAAACTTCTAGAGCTTTTTCATCTTCAATTCCAAGTGGGTAATATTCTCTAAATTTATTCATTTATTTTTCCCAATTTTTTTTTACACATCAGGTTGCATTGTGCATACTTTTTTTTTTAATTGAAAATCCATTTTGAAAATGAAATAGGATGCAAGAGCTCCATGCATGATTCGAGAAGAGAGTGAGGTCGGATTTCGGGAAAATGAAAAATGAAATTAGATATTATTTTTATTGAATAGGTTGGACGTGTTACAAATTTTATCTTTTTGTTTTATGATAGGCTTTTTTTGAATAATGTTTTCACTTCTTGTTGTTTGGTTTTGTCTTGTTTTTGTTTGTTATTATTTGAGCTAATATTTATTGTCGTTATTTAAGTTTTAAAAAAACAAGGATTAAGAATTATATTTGGAGGCATAATTAATTTTGGAGTAATGGTACGTCCTCACCATTTTTACAATAAATCTTATACAAAAAGCTGTTATTGGTGAATAAAAAAAATATATTAGTATTTGACCAAAATTAAAATCAGTAACAGTTTACTACATTAGATTTATTGTAAAATTATTGTAAAAATGTTGTGAATGTAGTAGTACTACTCTTATTTTTTTATACCCAAATTTTTGTAATTCTCAAGTCAGGATGTTCAAAATTTTTATTAGGGTGGTCACAATAAATTAGTTTATCATATAATATATTTTTAGCAAATGTATATATATATATATATATATTTTTTTTTTTACAAGTCATAATATATTTTTAGCAAGTGTATATATATATATATTTTTTTTACAAGTCAGGGTGGTCCTGTGACCACCCTAACTTGCATGTAGAGCCACCACTGGGATTGATCCACTTATTCTTGAGGGAGAGAAAGTGAAGCTTTTGTACTAATATGACAAAGCCAAGTGAAGCTAAGGTCTAAGTTTCTACAGATTTTTGGATAACCAATGTACATAAATTTAAATTTAAACGACGACAACATCAGCATATATATAAATCTCCGAGAGTTTTGCTTCAGTTTTCTCCATCTCATCTCTTTCATTTCAAAGTGACTGTGCCCTTAGTCTTTGAATTAGTTTTGCTAACTTAACAATATCCCTTGTTGACTACACCTTATCATATCCTTAACAATTGTTATGGGCTTGACATGAATTTGTTTTTTAAAATACTTCTTTAAATTTTATTAGTCTTTAATTTTCTAATTTTATGGTTTAGAAATGTAATTTTTGACATATGAATCTACAATTTCTGAACGTTTCACATTTTAATAATAGTCCTATTGTTTAGATAAATAATTGACCCTTGATCACTATATTTTTAACCACCCAAACCCTATGTTAGTATTTTTAGTGTTAGTATTTTTGGTTAAAGAATACTAGTCTCTTCGCAAGAGTGTTAGGCATGCTCAAATGATTTTTTTTTTTTACTTTCCACTCATCTTAATTTAGGATTTAAGCATTTTTTAGTGATATATATAAAATTTTCAATTGTTAAAAAATCTAGAAGTGTGATGAGATGTACAAAAAAAATTAGTACACTCACAAACGCATAAATCTCATCACATTAAAATTTATAAATCTTACTGAAAAATGCATAAACCGAAAATAGCAAGGTCTTTGACCACATGTATTGAGAGTGAGAAGAGGCTAGTCCCCTGTAAATACATAAACTTATCACCTCATGACAATTTCCAATTTCCATTTATAGCCAAAGGTAGCTGTTATACCCTACAAATACCAACCACCATTGAAACCATTCTCTCGCACTATTTCTAACCCAAACCAGCAGCACAGTTGTTACAAACTTACAATGAAAGCCCAGAAGTACTGCTTTTACCTATACCTTCTTACCCTTCTCATCTTTCCAATTTACGTAACAGCCATTCGAGGCAAACCTGGTGTTCGCGATAAGGGTGACTGGAAGCCGATAAAGAACATCAAAGACTCTTACGTGAAGGGGATTGCAGATTTCGCGCTGTTCGAAGGAGTGTTGAGGGGCCAGACCCGATACTCAAACGGGACCTATTACCGGCTTGTCGTGGCGGCTAAGAATGGTGCACACACCAGAAACTACCGAGCTGTTGTGTTTGAACAGCCTTGGGTAGATTTAAGGAAACTTATCCACTTAACTGCATTTAACAAGCATTGACCTTAAATTAAAAAGGGTAGTTGTTGAGTGTTCGTTGTGACCAAACTTCTTTTGGTTTGATTTGGAGAATCATTTAATTATACCTCGAAAAATAATAAAAGGATTTGGAGAACAAATATTATAAAGACATGTAAGTCTTGTTATTTCTTACCTTTTCATATTGGTTTTTGTTTATTTCATTTTTGTTTTTGTCTTACTAATTTTTTATGTCAATTGCGGAGGATATGATTTCAAATAAAATAAAATGGAGGAAAAAAATTCATGTAGTAACCCAATTGAATCAATCAAGAATTCATAGTTGATCCAAATTTTGGGACTAAGATTTGGTTATTGTAATTTTTTATGTATGGAGAATCAATTATTTACATTTTCTATGAGGATAAGAGAGGGGAAATTAAAAATTTAAAAAAAAAATGAAAAACTTTTGAGCCTTCATGGCAAAATTGGGATTTTGTTCTCATATAGTAGATGAAGGTCTTAGAACATTTTTCAATCAAAAAAATAAAAAGAAAATGGACTCGTGAAATTTTAGATAAAAGCAGTAAAAAAATTAAAATTTTTTTTTAATTAAAACTTAAACCTGCGCTAACACAGACGTAATGATTATTCTGCAAAAGTTTGGCGATACATCTCCAGGCCAGATAGCAAACCAGTTACATTGTTCTTTCAGTATCAAGTAGGTACCAAAATACAGAATTGTGCTTTACACAAAACTCTAGAGCCTTCCGTCAATATATTTCTCTTTTAGATCCTGCAATGCTTGTCGAATTGAATCCTCATCTTGGCTGAGTACTTCAAACATATAAGCCGTTGAGCAACATGGTAGGCCATCTGGGTTGGATGATACTGCAGGTAGTTTACTTCCATCCTCTTCACTTCCTAAACATTGGAAATTTGTTTAAGATGTCAGATTACCGCAGTTCGTGAAGAGGGGCCATTCCATATACATCAGCAAGAAAAATTCATTAAGGAAATCAAATTAAGTAAAAGGAAGACACAGACGCCTTTGGATTTCAATAAACATTAAAAAAAAAAAAAAAAAATCATATACCAGTAAATATGTTTTAAAAGCCACAGGGGTGGGACACTCGCTCAAGGCTGAAGCCTCCGTAAATGTTAACCAATATTTTTCAAAACTTATACGAAAAATGTGAGCAACTTTGCAAGCAGTTTTTTTTTTTTTTTTTTTTTTTTTTTTTAACTTACTCGTAAGGTTTAACAAGTAAGTTGGCACCAACATAATACTAGGACCTAAGAGCACTCACAGTAGATGTGGGATATGTGCCAAATGCTAAATATTTGGCACATATCTCGCACCAAACACCAAAAATTCACTTCATCAGATGTGGCAAATCTCAAAAATTTTGCCACATGTGAACAGTACCGTTGCAAATTTGCAATGGTACGGACGAAATGTGGTATAATTTTTATTGTTTTCTTTATTCGGTTTTCTCTCTCCTCTCTCTTTAGTTTATTTTTATTGGGTTAGATATATTATTTTATTGTATTGTTTATATTATTTTAATGTATAGAATTGAATGATAAAACATCTGATAAATGGAATGTTGTAAAATGATTTGGTAAAATAATAAAGTAGGTCTTTGGTGTGGCAAAATGACATTTTTTTTTTTGCAACATCTGATGTGGATGCTCAGTACCAAACAATTTGTAATTTTTTTAATTAAAAAAATGTCACATCATTAAAAAAATTATCAAGTCATTATTTCGTTAGCCACATAAGTAACACCACTAACAGCAGTTAGTAAAAAAACTAATACAACTCAGTTTTAAAACTTAAGCAATTAATTGTGGATGCCTCAAACTTGAAGAACCAATTGCGCAAACATGGTGAACTTGAGAGACTAACATTGTAGATTTGTCTATTATAAATCTCTAGAGTTTTGTTTTAGTTTTTGTCATCTCTTCTCTTCCATTTCAAAGCGATTGTGATCCCTCAGTCAAATGTTGTGGGCTAAATTTTGATAGTCTTTAATTTTCTATTTTTATGGTTTATAGTTGTTATTTTTAAAATATGAATCTAGAATTTTTGAACGTTTCACATTTTAAATATAGTCCTTTAACTGTTTCACTGTTTAGTTAAACAATTGACACGTGAACATTTTTTTTTATCCACTCAAACACTATGTTAGAATTTTTAGTGTTATTATTTTTGGTTAAAGCATTAATGAATATAAAAATACTGGCCTCTTCGCAAGTACTTGCTTAAAGGCTTTTCTACTTTTTTTTTTTTTTTTAATATTACTTTCCACTCATTTTAATTTAGGGTTTATGTGTTTTTGAATGAGATTTATGCATTTTTCAATCATCGAAAAACTTAGGAATCAGGGACGAACCTAGGTGGGGGCTGAAGGGGGCCCGGGCACCCTTGGTCCAAGTTTTATTATTATTATTATTATTATTATTATTATATATAATTTTTGTAGTTGCCTACTTCCAAAACTTTAGGCTCCCCTTCAACTAACAACTATCTAATTCAAAAGCTTAACAAAAATAATAAAAACATTCATAATGGTGATTGTAGTTTAGCAAAAAAATATATTTTACTACCAAAAAATCATGTGTTATTGGAGAAGCTAAAGCTAATTTTTTTTGCAACTATAGTAAACTAGTATAAATACCAGTTGACTGTAGCAAGTTATTAAAAATGAAATACAATATTTTATTATGATCGATTATCACTCTACATTCAATTAAAAAACTCAAATTATCTCTCTTTCTTTGTTATTTTAGTGAGTTGTTTATATTATTTTAAATGAAGTGGGAAAAAATAGAATATTTGATATTAAGTGTATTGTAAAGTGAGGTAATAAAATAGATAAATTCGCTTTTTGAGATGCTAAAAGCTAATTTTTTTAGCACCACTACTATAAATGCTCTAACTTAAAAAAAAAAAAAAATCCAAACCAGTTTAGTATAAAAAAAATTATTTTTTCCTCGCCTTTCTTGGTAGATGATTGTATCTTAATGTATTAATAAAAAATAACGATTTTGTGTAGTAATAATTTTTTTGAAAGATAATTACAGCATACTACTAATCTCGCAACTTGAATCTTTTCCCCCTTAAACCCTCGAGTACTTTGTGCATGGGAAGATGTCAATTCAGCCGCAAGGCGCTTGGTTTGTGTATTTATAATTTATTAATACTATATGGATGCTTATTTAGAGTTTTTTATTTCCTTATACTTCGGCTCACTCTAACTTGAAATCCTAAGTCTATTCCTGCTAGAGATGTGAAGAGATGTAAAATAAAAAAAAAAAAAAAAAAATTTAATGCTCCTATAAATGCATAAATCTCATCACATACCTAAGTTTTCGATGTTTTAAAAATGTATAAAAAAATGTATAAACCCCAAATTAATTAGAGTTTGTAAAGTTGTTATTTACAACTATGTATTTTGTTGGTTTTTATTCCGTGCCAAATTTGATTGTAATTATTATCAATCATTTATACCCTGTATCTATTGTGGGATTTGTTGTAAGGGTTGTGTGTTAGAGAGAGAGAGTGTGAAGACTCAAGCATTTGAGGACTGAAGATTTCTCGCGGGTATGTCGCGACTTAGCTTCCCACGAAGTGACACATGTGGCTTGCACATGCTGGAATGCGAAGAGTCAGGACAGATGTAGACAGCTGTGTTTCGCGAGTAGCTCGCTAGTAAGGCCTTCCTGTGAGATACCCGCGAAATGCTCTGTTTAGCTGAACTGTCATTTTTGATACACTCTATCCTTGCCTACTCTATATATACCCTCATTATCCACATATGTAGGTGAGGCCATTCAGAGAGAAAAACCCTAGATAGGTTTTCTACAACATACACACCCATCTTTTGAGAGAGAGCTACTCCTCCTTAGTGAGAAATCATTGTAGCTTCTTCTTCATCCCTCTCCCATTATCATACCTTGAGAGGAGATTTGTACCTAAACACAACCCACACCTATTCAGAGTGGAAAGAGTGTTTTTGGAGTTACTGGGAAGCATTGGAAGAAGCCAAGGATGACAGATGCAACATGGAGCTTGTTGCGGGATTCGGAGAGCTAGACAAGACACGGTTTCAAAAAGCCTTGTTGGAGTAGGAGCTTGGAGGGCTTAGGTACATCGGGTAGATTAGGCTTGGAGGGTCTCTTGCTAACCCATGTATCCCAACTGATTGTCTAGTGGATTGATTTCCGCTTAGAGGGCGGCGGAGAGGTTTTTCGCTGAGTTCTTCGGTTTCCTCTTCGATAACACGTCTCGGTGTTATCTGTGTTTGCATCCTTGTTCCCTACTCTTGTTTATTTCATTTTTACTGCTGTGTTGCTTTAAATATAGATTAGAGTAGTTGTCTTGTTTATACGCTTGTGTTTACACTATTTTGCACTTAGTATTAAGTTAGTGTAAAATCAACCAAGCCGTAATTTTAATTTGGTGGTCTAAATTGCTCTTGTATTTTCAACACATTTTCGAGCTTTCAGAGATGAAAGTTGAAACAATTACCAGATTACAAAAATAAAGAAGCCAGCACGCACAACGTGAGTGTGAGGAGGCTAGTCCCTATAAATACATAAACTTATCCCCTCATGAAAAATTTTGATTTCCATTTATAGCAATAGGTAGCTGTTATCCCCTACAAATACCAACCACCAACCATTGAAACCATTCTCTTACGCTCTTTCTAACCCAAACCAGCACAGCAGTTTACAAACTTACAAAGAAGGCCCAGAAGTATTGCTTTTACCTTCTTGCCCTTCTCATCCTTCCAATTTACGCAATAGCCAGAGCAGGAAAACATAGTGGTCTTGATGCAGATGACTGGCAGCCGATAACAAACATCAATGACGACGTGAAGAAGATAGGACAGTTTGCGGTGTTCGAGTTCAACGGGAAATCAAATTCTAATTTGCTGTTTGAGCGAGTAGTGAAGGGCGAGTCCCGATTCTCAGACGGGTTCTATTACCGGCTCGTCTTGGAAGCTAAGCATGGTGCATACACCAGAAAATACCAAGCTATTGTGTTGGACCAACCTTGGGCGTATGTAAGGAAACTTACCAACTTTAATGCAGTTTAATCATTGACCTTAAAGTAAAAAGAGTGGTTGTTGAGTGTTCAAAATGTGACCAAACTTCTTTAGGTCTCATTTGGGAGGAGAGAATGGAATGGAATTGAAAAGAATAAAAAGAATAATTTTATAATATTATTCCCTTCCTTTGTTTGGGAGTTTTAATGGAGAAAATGGAAAGTTCATTCCCTTGTTTGAGAGTTTAAGGCTCCGCTTAAGAGTTCATAAGGGAAGAGAATGGAATGGAATGGAATGATCATAAGGGAATGGAATAGAATGGAATGTATTTAAGTAAGGGAAAAGAATGGAATGGAATCAAGTAACCTTGATTGGATGTTTTAAAATAAATAAATGGAAATGAATGAAAATGAATGGAATGTAAGTAATCTTGTTTGGGAACAACATAGAGAGAATGGAATGGAATCATTTTATGACAATATTAATACTAGACCCCTATTTTAAAATAAAGAGTTGAATATATAGGGGTATTTTGGGAGTTTTAATAAAAAAAATCATTAAATCTAATTCCATTCTCTCCTATTCCTCCCAATTTCGGAGGGAATGAAAATTTGAGGTTTTAAGAAAATAGAGAAGAATGAGTGTTCCCTCCTACCCATTCCATTCCCTCCCACTTAAACTCCCAAACAAGGGAATGGACTTTCCATTCCCTCCATTAAAACTCCCAAACAAGAGAATGGAAGAATATTCTAAAATGATTCTTTTCATTCATTTCCATTCCATTCCATTTCCTGCCCCCAAGCGAGGCCTAAGTGAGAGAGAATGGAATGGGTCGTAGGGAACGCTCATTCCTCTCTATTCCCTTAAAACCTTAAATTTTCATTCCCCCCGAAATTAGGAGGAATGAGAGGGAATGAAATTAGATTTAATGATTTTTTTACTAAAACTCCCAAAATACCCTTATATATCCATTCCCTCCACGTTGTTCCCAAACAAGATTACTTACATTCCATTCATTTTCATTCTTTTCCATTCCTGTATTTTAAAATATCCAATCAAGGTTGCTTAATTCCATTCCATTCTTTTTCATTCTTTTCCCTTACTTAAATACATTCTATTCCATTCCGTTCCTTTCCATTCCCTTATGATCATTCCATTCCATTCTCTTATGAACTCCCAAACGGAGCCTTAGGTTTGATTTGGAGAACAATTAAATTACCTCAAAAAGTAATTGAAGGATTTGGATAACAAATGTTATAAAGGCTTGGAATTATTGTTATTTTTCTTACCTATTCATATTGGTTTTGCTTATTTCATTTTTGTTTTTGTTTTATTAATTTTTTTGTCAGTTAGGCCCCAGTTGTCACAAAGTTAATCAACTTTTAATCAAATAATTAATTAATTAATCAAATAAATAAATAATTAATTAATTAATTATGTGCTTGATTAAATTAATTAACATGTCAAAAAAATGCACAGATCTCATAGGAATGATGAGATCTGTGGTTTCACAAATCCTTGGTTTCAGATATTTGGCTTCACAGTAAATTAAAAACAAAAAAACAAAAACAAAAATAAAAAAACAAGGAAATATGACATAGGAAAACTTGTGAAACAATGGTTTCACAGTAAAAAAAAACTTAGAGATGATTTAACCTAAACAATCCTCAAGACAACGTATCTATTAATAGAATCTAATTTTGTACAATAGAATTAGCACTAAATCTACTGCAATCTCATGTAATACTTATTAGTCGTGATTGCACATACCTCCGAATCCACAAATTCTTCTATTCTGGACTGTTGCACACAAACTAGTTTATTTGTGACTCTAAGATCCGCTCTCAAATATTTTAATAAACAATTGTGGTTAATTGACTGCATTCAAGCTCCCCATTTGCAACTCCACGAAATCCACTTGAAGGCTTAAACCAAATACCATTGTAGACTAGATTGCTCTATGGCTTTATACAAATATGCACTATGGCAGCGACAACAATGTGTTGGTTTTTCTCTATATGCTCTTGAACTCTCATAGGTTGGAAAGATGGAGGCCCAGATTATTTTGAATGTCTCTTGTATAGTGAGAATGAGAGAAACTTGGTTATACAAACTCTAGCCGCACAAACAGTGAACTTAAGTCTTTCTTGTGCTTAACTTGAGTCTTTCTTGACTTGAATTTGGATCTTTGTCTTAGACTATAAAATACATCTTTAACACACTCAAAACTCATCAAAGATACTATAAATGGATTTCATTTGATCAGAGTTTACTAACTTAAAAAATAAAAATATGTACTACAATGTCAATTGGGGAGGGTATGACTTCAAATAGAATAAAATGGAGAAAAATAATTCATATGGTAACCCAATCTAACTAATCGAGAATCCATAACTGATCCAAATTTTTGGATTGAGGCTTTATTGTTGCAATTTTTTATGCGTAGACAATCAAGTATTTACATATGCTACAAGGATAAGACAAAGGGAACTTTTAAAATATATATATATATATATATATATATTTTTTTTTTTTTAATTTTTGAGACTTCATGGCAAAATTGGGATTTTGTTCCCATATAGTAGACGAAGGTCTTAGAATATTTTTCAATCAAAAAAATAAAACGAAAAATGGACAAGTGAAATTTAAGATAAAGGCAGTAACTTTTTTAGTATTTATATGCGTGATTAGATAAAGGAGCTCGTATACAGTTTTCCACTCATGCAAATATAGAGAATTTACAATGAAGGAAAATTATGACATAGGTATGGAAAATTTTACCACAAGACCATTACAAACTAATGTGGCCCTGTGGCACTGCAACATGTGAGCTATTTTAAAGAAAAACCTACGGCTCATATTTTAAGTTATGGATTTATCAAGTAGCTGTGGTGAGTCTCCTTTTTGGGTTTTATGTCATATTTTTCATTCATCTCAATTTGAGGTTACACTTTTTTCCAGTAATATTACGTAAATAAAATAAAATAAAATAAAAAAAGGATTATAAGTGTTATGAGGTTAATTTCAAAAAATGAACAATAAACTTTACACAAATTCTCTCTCATCTTGTACTTCTTATGTGGTAGGGGTCTTAAGGCCTTAATAATAATAAAAAAAATCAATAAATATTTCTTGAATATTCCAATAGTAAAAAAAAAAAAAAAAAAAAAAGGAACAATTTTATACAAAAAAGAAGAAGAAATTACAATAATATTCCATTAAATCAAATTCTTCCGGAAAAATTCAATAACTTGTAACGATATAATATAGAAAGGAAAATAAGAACAGAGACGGCAGTATAAAAAAGAAACGTATATTTCTTTCAAGGTGGAATTCTAGTTCTCCCCATTATTTTCTCTGTTTGGGGAATAAAGAGCAGGAAGAATTGATCTTATACCCCGTTGTTAATGGTCAAGAGTTTCCATGACATCAAGGCCTGAATGTAGCATACATTTTTAAAAGAACCACAAAAAAACAAAAATGCAGAGAATTAGATACTAAACATATCAAATTTTCTATGTATTAAAGAAAATAGCAAGTATTTACTGGGCCAAAATTAAAAGAGTGCATCATTCTTGAATAGAAAATTGATAAGAGCTCAAGTTAGACGTTTTTTGTAGGATTAATTACCAAGTAAATTTTTCTTAAAAAAAATATTGATAAAAGTTTTGTAGGATTACCAAGTAAATTTTTTCCCTCATTATTGTAACTATCCTTTACTAGGAAAATAAAAGTTTGAATCCTCCTCCCTCATTATTGTAACTATCGAATTGTTAAAAAAGTGCCTAATTATGCTGCATGAGGACCTAGTTTGTAATTTACTTCAAGTACCAACAAAATTGAAGGTATGAGAAAACCTAAAAGTAGGTATTGGTAGCTTTATACACATACAAAATGAAATTACATGTAGCCATGTAGGGCATGGGCATCCAAAATTTTCTTTTTTTTTTTTAATACAAGATAGAAATTGTACTCTAGCTTAATCTAAGTGTATATGTATGTGAAACTTCTTCCTAGAAGAACTATTATTATTTTTTACTCTCTTTTTTTTCATATTGGTTTTGCTTATTTTATTTTTGTTTTTGTTTTTGCTTTATTAATTTTTTATGTCAATTGAGGAGGGTATGGCTTCAAATATAACAGAGTGGAAGAAAAGAATTCATGTGGTAACCCAAGCTAATCAATTGAAACTCCATAGTTTATCCAAATTTTGGGACTAAAGTTTTGTTATTGTTGTAATTTTTTATGTGTGGAGGATCATGTATTTACATTTGTACGAAGATAAGAAAAGGGAAATTAATATATATATATATATATATTTGAAAATTACAGCTCATATTTTAAGTATATGTCTAGATCCATAATATTGTGAACATGAAAAATGCTATAGGCCAGTATGACAAATTTTCCTACAAAACCCTTAAAAACTGAAGTGGCACTGCAACATGTCAGCTATTTTAAAGAAAAACTTACTGCTCATATTTTAAGTAAATAATTTATTAAGCTATTATTACTATTATTGTTATTATTATTATTATTATTATAAAAAATCCATTAAAGCTGGAAGGTTAAGTGTGTCCATCTCCTTCCAGTTTTCACCGCCACATCCCTTCAAGGTCTGGTCTTCAGTGGCCACCCACCTAGGCAAGCCGGACTACTATCCTTCTCTAGTGACAACTCAACCCAACGAAAAACTCCCTAGATCTATATATATATTTTTTCTTTTTCATATATATATATATATATATAAACATATATATGTATATAAATATATATATTTATATACATATATATATATATGTGTGTGTGTGTGTGTGTGTATATAGAGGTGGAGCCAAGGGGGGGCGAGGGGGGGGCAAGGGCCCCCCCTACCCCACCCCAGGCCTCCCCTACCCCATATTTGTTGTTGTAATTTTATTTTTTAAAGTTATATTCCACATACAAAGCTTTGTTCTTATGGCGTTATAAGGACGTGAATGTGATATTGAGGAAATAAATAATTAAGTTTCGAAAGACAGATTTTAATGGAAATAAATTGATTTCAGTTAGCTTCTTAACTACTAGTATTTCCGGTTTAAGAATAATTTAACTTGATGGGTTTTATTCAATATAGTCTATGTCACTATTCACTTTAGTTTTCCTAGAAGTTGTTAAAATAGCCACGAGAAGAAATAAACAAGGTAGCACTAGTTCCCAACATGGTCCTAATTGTAGTTATGTGATATATAGTCTTATCATGTAATAACATTATGGTTTTGAACAATTAATAGCGAAGACAAGTAAATCAATTGGACAACTTATCTGCTTATCTCTGCTCAATGATGATTACAAACGTTTAATCTTTTTACATTCATATGATTTGTTTGAATATCTTATATTTAAATTAATCTTTTAAATTCATACATTAATACTTGTTTGCAATATACATTTTTAGCCTATTTAAATTATGAAGTAGTTTAAACATTACAATGATTATTCTAACTCCTATGCTAGGCTCAAAAAAATTAAATTAAAATCAAGTATGAAAAGAAAAAAAATTGTAACTTTTACATTATATTTTCTATGTTGATCAAATATTGTTTAATAAATTAATTTTTTCTTATATTAATAATTTTTATATTAATTTTGTCTTCAATATTATATCTTAATCTTGCCCCCCTAAATCAAATTCCTGGCTCCGCCACTGTGTGTATATATATTGTTTTTATTTTTTGAAGCATACAATTTCAAATGCAAGATGGTAAATAGCTATGTTATTGCATAAGATAAGCATCAAACCATTATGCATAAATTATGAAGATAAACTTACTCCTCGTACTTGTTGAAATAAATAAATCCGACATTTCTAGCTCCTTAAGATTTTTAAAAGTTGAAAATTTATCATGATATACCTTTTCTAATTAAGTTCAAAGGCTTTATTATATTGCCAAGAACATTGTAGCTCAATGAGATAGATTGCTCTTCTTTATTAGAAAAATTAAAGTTTGAATCCTCACCTCCTAGCTCATTGTTGTAACTATTAAACTATTAAAAAAATGCCTAATTGTGCTGCATGAGGACCTAGTTTATAATTGACTTCAAGCACCAACATAACTGAAGGAATGAGAAAACCTAAAAGTAGGTTGGTAGCTTTATACATATATACATGGCCATCCTAATAAAAATAGAGGAAAGAGGAAATCCAGAGAAAGGGATAGATGGAATAGAAGACTGAAGAAATGCAAGAAAGCAATGCACTTGGATAACCATTTGTGACATTGTAGATATATTGAGTTTCCATTATATGACAGGAGAAATAAAAAGGGCGGGGCCGTGGGGTGTGGGAATGGAGGAGTCACACACACACACACAAAAAGAAGACAAATTCTAGATGAGTTTGAACTTTGAAGGGCACTTACTAAGCTGTTCTTGTACGTTCTTTACATATTTGAGAGGCTTTTTAGGGGGCTTATGTAAGAAAACTATAATGTAGAACTTTCAAATCCATTGTCTCTAATGGATTAATTTATTAAGAAAATGGAGAGAATAAAGAAAAAAAAAAGGAAGAGAAATTAAGGTAGCGATTGTGTTTTCATTACAATTACATTGCCTAGTTGGTAAGCCAGCACAATCTCATTAAGCAAAATTAACAATAACAATCCATTTAAATTTCAAAGCCTTACCAAACGCATCAATATATGTGTAGATGATACAACCAAAACTCGGAGTGTTTTCAATAATGGCAAAATCAATACACACATATATATTAGGGGTGGCAAAATTTGACATGACCCGTGAATCCGACACGACACGACACGAAATTAGCAGGTTATGGGTTGAGACTTAACAGATTCATGTCATATTCAAGGTGACACAGCTGACCCGTTTAATAAATGGGTTAGGTTAGTGTTGAACACATAGAACCCGTTTGACCCGTCTGACCTGTTTAATTAAATTATATTTTACCAATATACCGTTCAAACTCTAGATATATAAACATATTAGTTGTTGTAATTTATTTTCTTTGACTTATTGTGATTGATTATTTGTGATATTGTGATATGCTTTAGTTTTGAATGATTATTTGTGATACAATTACTCATTAATTCTGAATTTTATATTAAAAATATTTATTTGTTTGTTTTTTCATAATTTCTTTTTTCCATTTTGATAAAATCTGATAAACAGGTCGACACGACTGACCCGTTTAATAAATGAGTCGTATTAGGGTTGAGGAATCTTGACCTGTTTAATAAACATGTCGGGTTAGTGTTAACCTATGTAGTCGAATACTCATGACTTGACACGACACGAACCCGACATGCGAACACGAATTGCCACCCCTAATATATATGAGAAATGCTATATCCACAACATTTTTACAACACTTTTATAATATAACCTAGGTGGCAAGTTGTTATTTCCTATTACTAATAGACAAGAAAGTAATTTCAGTGGTGATTCATATTAAAACCCATAACAATTTACCACTTAGGATTTGTTGTGAAAATATTATGGACGTAGCACTTCTCATATGTGTGTGTGTGTGTTGTGAAAATATTGTGGATGTAGTATTTCTCATATATATGTGTGTGTGTGTGTAGAAAATGGATATTTTTTAGACTTCAAAGCACTCACGCATGTTCCTAATGGAAAAATTAATTGCACAAGCATTTTTAATAATGGTCCCTCAAGGTTTTTTTTTTATACAGAATAGAAATTCTGCTCTAACTTAATCTAAGTATATATATGTGTGAAACTCTCTTCTGGATATTTGAACCCCGGCCCTTGTCCCCCACACATCCCAAGTACTTATACTTGTGGAGTGATCATCGCACTAAAGGTTTGTAGCGGTTCCTCAAGGTTATTACTAAAAACATGTAACACATTTATTTATATGATTAATGTATCATTTTTGTTTCCTTTAATTACTCTTATACCATTAATCGCATTAATTCAAAGTATATTTGATGCATTTCATAAAAATAAAAAAAACTTTACATATTATTAATACGTTGTGTTTGTGCCTCTAATTACTCTTATTCCATAATAAAATAAAAAAATATGCAAGTAAATCTTTTTAATAAAAGCTTTTTTAATTTTTTTTATTTAGAAAATTAGAGATGTTAACAATTTTTTTTTCTATATAAGAATAAATAAGATAAATATGGATTTCATGGTTTGGAGTTAAACTAAAAAATTATTTAGTTTTTATATGATCACCCTCAACACAAGTTGTTTGCTCGATTCTCTTATAACCATAACTTCGGTGCTACAACTTTGACTTGACAGACTATAAATTCTTCTATTGCGATAACTTTTCTTCCATAAAACAACGCATTTGCCATGTTGGTACAGTTTACTAGTCCCATGGTAATTGTCACAAACTCCGAGGTCAAAAACCTCTTCACGACCATTTTGAATTTCCATTTATAGCCATAGGTAGCCGTTATATCCTCTATAAATAGTTAAATACCAAATCTTATCACCTCAAGACAATTTCTGATTTCCATATATAGCCCTTATCCCCTATAAATAATTAAAAACCAATTCACCACCAATGAAATCATTCTCTCACTAAACTTACAATGAAGTCCAAGAAATGCCTTTACCTTCTTACCCTTCTCATCCTTTCACTTTACGCAACAGCTATGGGAGGCAGACATGGTGTTCTTGATGATGGGGGAGAGTGGCAGCCGATAAAGAACATTACAGACCCTTACATCAAGGTGCTCGGAGAGGTCTCAGTGTACGACTACAACAACCGGACATCATCTCATTTGTTGTTCGTAAAAGTGTTGAACGGCGACACCCGCGGCCATTACTATGACGATTACTATTACCGGCTCGCCTTGGAGGCTAAGGACAGTGGACACACCAAAAAATACCAAGCAATTGTGTTGGAAAGGCGTTATGAGTATTTTAGGAACCTTACCTCGTTTACTCCTTTATAGAGCATTGGCCTTAAATTGAAAAAAGGGTGGTTACTTGTTAAGTGTTCAATGTGACCAAACTTCTTTTGGTTTGATTTGAAGAATAAATTACCTCAAAAAATAATAAATGAATTTGGAGAATAAATGGTTATAAAGACTCGAAACAATATATATTATCTCTTACTTTTTCATATCTGTTTCATTATTTCATTTTAATTTTTGTTATATTAATTTTATATGTCAGTGGGGGAGGGTATGTGTGACTTCAAATAAAATAGAATGTAGGACTAAGGCTTTGTTGTTATTGTTATTGTTGTTGTTGTAATTTTTTATGCGTAAAGGACCAAGTATTTGCATTTGTTTCATGGATAAGAAAAGGGAAATTATTTATTAAAAACGATTTTTTTAATTTGAAATTTTTTTGGATTTCATTGTTAAATTGGGATTTTGTTCCCATGTAGAAGATGATGGTCTTAAAATATTTTTCAATTAATAAAAAATTAAAACGCAAATAGACAAGTGAAATTTAAGATAAAGGCAGTAGTGTTACTTTTTTAGTACTTATGTGTGCTTAGATAAAGGCCGGTAGTCCACTATATAGTTTTACACTCATCCAGATATAGAGAATTTACAATGAAGCAAAACTATGATATAGCAAAAGATGCAAAAGATAAGTATGTCCAGCTCGCCCTAAGCCCATTGTACTATTTACCACCACATCACTAGTCGTCAATCCTACTCTAGTATAATCTAAGGGCACATTTAGTAACTGTAATAGACACTGTAATATAATAGATATTCCTATGGCATAACTATTCGGTGGTTTAGTTATGTTTTTATTATAATGAATAGTTATTCCTTATGAATAGCTATTCTTTAAAATAAGCAATAACTATTCATTATCAAAAATACTGAATATCTATTCTTTCACCTTATGTAATAACTTTTTTTTAAAAATTTCCTAAAAAGCTATTAATTGCCACATCTTTAAAAGGAAATAAAATAAATTTTCCTCCTTGTTAAATATTAGCTCTATTTTGAACACCCTAAAATAAGAGTATTTTAGGAAATTTGACTTAAAAATGATTTAATTACACTTTCCTTTTATACTTTACTAAATTGTGGATGCATATTCAGGATTCTATTCCTAAATAGTTACAAAACTAATGAATAGTAATACTTATTTCATTCAAACTTAATGTATTCATTGTAATACTTATTCATATTTTCATGTAATAATCATTACAGTGTACCAAATGTCCTCTAAGTATATATGTATATGAAATTTCTTCCTGGAAAATTAAACCCCAACATTTGCCCCCTCTTTCCACAAAAACTCATACTTATGAAGTAACTATTAAGTCAAAAGTGTGTGGTGGTCTTCTTAGCAACTTCTTGTTTTGTCTACCTTGAGTCCCATGTGAACTTCTTTTTCTTTTTCTTTTTTTATTAGATAAAGAGCTATGATTTTATTAAACGAAGGGAAAGAAAGTAGGAACTGCCTATAACAGATCATGGCCAAGTTCCTGCAATTTTAGTGGGTTAATTATAATGAGAATAGGTCTATTAATTAATTTTGGCATGGTAGTGCACCACACTCCCAATTAGCTTACTAATTTGTTAATTTTGATACTAATTTTGGATGATAGTGTTGATATTATACATCAAACTTGAATTAGTGTGTTAATTACAAAAAGAAAAATACAATATATGATATATATATATATATATATATATATAGCAAATAATCCTATTCTATAGAGTTTTTATTATTATTGTTTTTTATTTATGGTAATGATACAGCATCATTAATTAAACTTGTTGGCAAATGTTGTTGTAAACATAATAATAATGGAAATAATACAAAGCGAAACTGAATAATACTTCTGAATATTATTTATTTAAAATTGTAAAATACACAACACTATTTGAACTGAAATGTGACATTCGTTCTCTTTAAGGAGATCCAAGCCTTTAGTTGGCTAAACTTTGTAACTAATGTAGATCTTCTCTAACTTGTCTCCTCCAAGATACGACAGCCCAACAAATGTTGTATGGTTAGAACAACCTCTGATGGCCTAGAGTTACATAATTAAATGGATGAGATATAAGTAGTTTCTAAAGAGTTAATAGGCTCAAACAGCTAGTCCATTAATTGGGTGAAAGACTCTTCATTTTCCATAACAAAAGGTCATTTAGCCTACATTTGGATTCGGCTGAAAAGCCAGTGCGTTTGGCGTCTAGCGCTTTTTTTTTTTTTTTTTCCGCGCATTTGAGAGACAAAATGAACAGTAGCCGCAATGTTGGACTTTTCAACCCTTTTTAGCCAATCAGCGGGTCTCGTGCGCTGTTCACGGGACCCACAAACTTCACTTTTTAGCAACTTTTTCATTAAAAATGGGTCTCACGATACTATTCACACATTTAAAAATTATTTTGCTACAGTTGTTAGGTTCTAAAGATTTAGGATTTTATGTATTTAGAACTCTAATTTGTATTATTAGCAAACCATGGTCAAAACAAGTTGTTTAGTCTTGTTTAGGCTTGTTCAAAGTTGGGTCTTTCATGTAAAGTTGGAATCGAGTGGCTACAGATGTATTGGTGCATTTCGGCCTTACTCGATCGATCGAGTATCGATCGAAAGAAAGACTCGATCGATCGAATCTCGGGTAGAATGTTTTTCTGCAAAATATTCCAGCTCAGCCATAGCTCATTAAACGTTTTGGGTTTTTTATTTTTACCCTAGGTATATAAAGAAAAACCCTAGCCATGTTTTTAGAGTTGCTCCAGTTGAGTTGTTGCTCATACTTTGCTGTTTTTTGTAAATCTCTTGTGAGATCTAGAGGAGCTTTCCTTTACACAAAGCTTAGGGTTTTCAAGGTAGAGATTACTTCAACATCTTGATGATCAACTCGGTTGCTACTATTGAAGCTTAAAGATTATCAAGCGTGGGTGCTTGTAGCTGATTAGAGAATCCAAGAAAGAAGGAGTCCGTGGATTCGGAGCTTGCACGTGGTCGTGTCAGTAAGTTCTACTGGTGGGTAGCATTAGGAAGTCAAGCGGGGAGCTTGTAAGTCCTTTTGTATGAACTTCGATTCTTTCGCATAGTGGATTCAGGTTTACCTTGAGGATAGCTAGGTCAAATCCTCCCCAGGTTTTTACCATGTGGTTTCCTAGGTCATCATATCATTGTGTCTTTTATTTTTTCGCTGCTTTATACTTTTGATATGATTGTGTGTTTGTGATAACCTAGTATTACTGAAATTGACAAGTTAATCACTTGGCTAATTAACTAGGTTAATCTAGTTGGTTTAAGGGGTCTAAAACCGTTCAAGTGGTATCAGAGCAGGTAGCTCTTCTGTTTTAGATCTTTTGATCTAAGAGCTGATCCTTGACCCCTGTTATCATGGATAATTTGAAGTGTCTTTCTACTCATGTTTGTGATGCTTTGAATAAAAAGGACACTATTGTTTCTGTTGATTTTTTTGATGTTTTTGAAACTCTTCATAAGGAATTATCTAAATCTTTGAAAATTTCTAAGAAATTCAAGGAAGAGTTAAAATTGGCTAATCTTGAAAAAGAGGATTTGATTGTGAGATTAGATGAGTCTAATAAAAAGAATGAATTTTTGAGAAATCAAATTTCCTCTCAAGATGAGAAGATGAAAAGCTTGGAACAAGAGTTAGTTGAGTCTCAAACTAAACTTGAAAATTTGACCAGTACCAAGCATGCTGTTAATAACAGAAGTGTTTCTGTTTCTCTTAAGTCTAAAACTGAGAAAGTTTATATCCCTCCTTTTAAGAGGAATAATAAGGAAAAGGCTTATTTTGTTAGGTTAGACAAAGGTAAAAGTTTTGATGTAAATGCTGAAGTTTCTATACATAAGTCTAAACCTACTGTTAGAGAGCATAATAAATCTGTTTTTGTGCCTACCTGTCACCTTTGTGGTGTTGTTGGTCATATTAGACCAAACTGTTCTTTGTTGAGGCAAAAACCAAAATCTAAGACTAGATTTGCTGTTAGGAATACTGATGTTCCTAAATTTGTTCATGTTTGCCACTTTTGTGGTGTTCGTGGTCATATTCGTCCTAATTGTCATAAATTGAAATTTAAACATTCTGTATGTCAATCTAGGATATGTGATGATCTTTTTCCTGCCATCAATCCAAATAAATGATTTCATATGCTTTTGAAAAATTTGAGCTTGTTGGCTTGTGAAAGGAATTTGCAGGATTTTAGTCTCTCTCAGAAGATTGGTGTAATTCCTCAAATACACTCTGCTTCTTATGGATTTTCACCTACAAAGCCAAAGACTCGTGCTATATGGGTGAGAAAAGAGTTTCCAAGGTGAGTGCTGCTGACTTGTCCTTGATTTAATTCTTTCAATTAATCGTGGACATGTCTTGTTTCTGTTTTTGGTTGTTTTATTTTTTAAGTTGTTTTGTTTATTAAAAAAAAAAATCCAAAAACATTGAAAATTTTCAAAAAGACAAAAATATTTTATTTTTTGATTATGATATTATGATATCTCTCTCTTGATTTAGAACATGCTTGACATTGTGAAGAAACTTGAATAGCTTGTGCTAAGCTATTTTTGATTTTGTGTGAGTATGTACTAATTTGTACATGTACTCAATGGTTAATTAAGAAATTGATATTTCTTATTTGTGTATGCTCTATAGCTTAGTTTTGCACTATCATGCATTGCTTTTGCATTGTTCATTTAGCATAATATGTGATTTTTGTTTTTAGTCATAAATTTTCTTTTAGAACCAAAAAGATTTTTGTGTTATAGATCTTGGATTTGAAATCAAGGTTGGCTACCTTATCTGTTAGGTTCTAAGGTCTTAGGATTTTATGTATTTAGAACTCTAATTTGTAATGTTGGCAAACCATGATCAAAACATTGTATTTAGTCTTGTTTAGACTTGCTCAAAGTTGGTTTAATATTGTAAAGTTGGAATCGAGTGGCTGCAGAAGTACTTGGGACTTTCGGCCTGGCTCGATCGATCGAAGATTAGACTCGATCGATCGAAAATCGCACAGGTTGAATTTTCTGCAGAATTTCCAACTCAGCCCTACTTCATTAAACGTTTAGGGTTTTATGTTTTTGCCCTAGGTATATAAACAAAACCCTAGCCACGTTTTTGTAGGTGGTCCATATTGCTTTGTTGCTCATACATTGCTGTTTTGTGTGAATCTCTTGTGAGATCTTTGAGGAGCTTTCCTTTACACAAAACTTAGGATTTTCAAGATATAGATGATTTCAACATCTTGAAGATCATTACAGTTGCAACCATTGGAACTTAAAAGAAAAGCAAGCGGGGAGCTTGTAGCTGATTGAGGAATTCAAGAAAGAAGTAGTCCGTGGATTCGGAGCCTGCGCGTGGTCGTGTCAGGAAGTTTTTCTGGTGGGTAGCATTAGGAAGTCGAGCGGGGAGCTTGTAGTCCTTTTGTAAGAACTTCAATTCTTTCATAGTGAATTCTGTTATGCCTTGAGGATCGGTGGGTCAAATCCTCCCCAGGTTTTTACCGTGTGGTTTCCTGGGTGATCATATCTTGTGTTATTTATTTTCCGCTGCATTATTATTCTTGATATGATTGTTGAATTGCTTTAACCTAGAATTGCATAATTTGACTAAGTAACAACTTGGCTAATTAATCTAGGCTACGCAATTTGGTTGTTTAAGGGGTCTAAATTTCTATCATTATCTTTACATAACATGTTTATATACCTTGTTTAGCTTGGATGGGCTTCTTTTATTGCACTTTACTAGTTTGAGCTTTGTAGTGCATGTTGTGTGGGAAAGATGTTTATGGTGTTTATCACTTTGTCTTAATCTTGAAGTCACATGTTATTTGACTGTCGGACTTGATTCTTTTGAGAAATGCATAAATAACCATCTCACCACTATTCACTAGCCAATCATGAACACCTTAGTGCATATCAGAAGATTTTGTGCTCGAGAAAGTGTAGCACATGCACAAAAAGAACATAAGGTGTAGCCTCGATTAATTGTTTAATGCTTAAAATTGGTGTGTACTATTAGGCTTGATGCCATTTCACATAATTAAAATTGGTGTGTACTATTAGGCTTGATGCCAATCCACAAAATAATTAGGCAAAATTCAAGAAACTTACATGATTGCAAGCTTACGTTCTAGGAGATGTGGGAGTTATAGGATGTAACTCTTTAGGTGATAGTCTCTTTTAAATTCTGTGTGATGAATTTTGTAGATTTTGTGATCGATTACTATTCACATATCACCTCACATGTATCTCAAGTTTTTGCTAGTTTGCACACACTACATAAGCTACTCTTTGCTAAACATTGTACATGTTATTGTGTGTGTTTTTGGTCTGACCAACCAAGTTTGAAAAATACCTTGAGTATTAGGCAAAACATTTTTTTCTTGTGAATTTAAAGGAAGAACCAGTTGAAATTTTACCTTAGAGAATCTGGGATTATAAATTTGGGTTTTTGAAAAAGCATTCCATTTCATCTCATACTTATGCATTGTGTTTCATTGTTTTTAATGCTTTGAGGAGTTATTTTCAAAATTTGGTTTGAGTTTTTCAAAACTGAAATTTTTCTCAAAATACTGTGATCCACTGCCCGTTTCAATCGATCCATTCTGTTTTTCGATCGATCGAAAATATTTAAAATCCTTTTTAAAACTTTCGAAGTGATTCGATCAATCGAATATAATTTTCGATCAATCGAAAGTCGTGAATTAGGTTTTTTAAACAGTAATCTTTGATTGAGTCCATTCCTTTTTCAAAAGACTTTTTCAAACTCTCTTTTCTCTCTCCGACTTGGCAAGGATCTACAGCGATTTTTTGTCTTTTTCCTCCAAAATTTTGGCAAGAATTCTCTTTCCTCAAGCCGGTTAGTCTCTTTTTCCCCTCATTTTTGAGTTTATTTGCATTTTTCATGCATTCTATCTCATAATTTCGGACCTCTTTCTTTTTGGGATTTTTGGTGTTTTAAGCCCAATTTTGTGCAATTGATCAATGGGTTTTTATGGGGACAAGCTATAAATATGTTCTTGATAATTTAATTTGATCAATTTTGGGTTTTGTGGAAAATTGAAAATTCTAGGGTTTATAATTGTTCCAAATTGGGGATTTTGTTCAATTAAGTTGAATTTGATAAAATTGGCTTGTTAATTGGATGTAATTAGGCATTATCGTCTATGGATTGTATTTTGTAATGCTTAATTTATCAATGTGCTTCAAAATTTTACAAGTGGTTTTCAAATTTTTGGGGTTTTTGGTTAAAAACTCTATGCTCGAGCCAATTTTGTGAAATTGAACTTGTAGGGGGTGGATTCGAGCGCTCTCTAAGGATTGAGAGAGTGGACCCAAGCCCAGCTAACCCTCCAATAAATTTGTAGAGTATGGGCTCAAGAGCTAGGCCTTAGTAAAGAGGGCAACGGCCATGCATGGTTGTACGTGATTGCTAACAACTAAAACGTGGGTTTGAATACACAATGTGGCTCCTCGGACGTGCCTTATGGAGCTGGAAATTCTTATTATCTCTTTTCAGAAGGGTTACAAGAGTTGAGAGAGAATACTTTGCTACAGTATTCCTTTTTCTCTGGTTTTTCGTCCGTCCCCTTCACAAGAGGGATTTTTACATTATATACTTCTCAATCAGTTGATCCTAGCCCTACATTTGTTGCTCAATCCGGTTTCCACTTGAGTGCCTGTCCCATCAGCCGCATTCCCATACCTCCAGTGGGTTGCAGCGCTCAATACGGCACTGTTCAGAGGTCCTATCCTCATTAATGCGGCCAGAGCGTTAGTTGAGGGCATTTAATGTGGAGGTGACAGTTCGCCTGGGGCTTGCTCCTCCGCCATGCTTCAATGTCTGGTGATTGGTTCTTGCTATTTGCTCCTTGGATGCTTGGGGAGACTCCACTTAAAGGTGTGCCGTATGCCCACTTTCTGTCCTCGGCATACCGAGGATGTAACCATCCTTGGCAATGCTCCTTGAGTCCTGAGCTCTAAACTTTCGTCCTCGGACCTCGGATCGTGGAGGCGTCCTCGGCATGGGCCTCTGGGCTTGGCTTGGAGTGGGCCGGGGTTGCTGACTTATTCTGGCCCCACAGAACTTAAAATTGAACTTTGTTTATTGCATTAGTACATGCATCATGGCATTTTAACTGTTCATGCATCATATAGTTCTTTATTTTTGGTGCTAATTTGCAGTCTGCCCTTGATTTTTATTTGTTTTCTCTTTTGGTTTTCTCTTGTGTCTCTGTCCTTTCCTTAGCATCATGCCTAGGAAAACTAGGGCTCATAGGTCTGTCCCTTCACCTACTCCTTCCCCCCCGTCCTTTGACCGTGAGAAATTTCCGAGTGAGAAAAACCAGGAGATCTTTGAGAAGCTGAACCTTAAGCGTAAGATGCATCATTTGCTTGAATGAAATTTATTTTATTTGTGTGCCAGCCTGGAAGCCCAGTAGTATTAGCTGTGTATTTTGGTCTTCTTGAGACTCACATACCCAGCAGTGAACCTACCACCCACTGCGACAAGGATTATCATGGTTATGCCATGGTGGTTCATAGGGACAAACTGTACCGTTCGGACCAACGCGGCGCTCCTGGCATCACAAGTTGGGAGGTACGACATCCTAGCTTGTGGGGACTTTTAACCTACCTTCTACCCATGTTGTAATGACCCATAGAACCTACCTTTAGTTCGGTCAATGTAAATTGCATTGCATTATGCATGTGTGTGGCCATTGTTTGAACCATGATGACTCTAGTCCAATGCTTGAGCCCATCATAATTGTTTGAACCTTGCATTTTATGAATAAACTCAAGCCCAAAAGCCTATGATTGAACTCTACTCAACATGGAGGCCCAATTTGTTTTTCTAGAGAAAATATAACATGTGTGCATGCAGTTTTCCAAGCACAAGCCTAATCAAGTGAAGGTTTAGACCTTTAAAGTTCAAGCTCAAGTTAACCAAGCTCATCGTCAAATTCATTTGCCAACCCAAACTCATTCCTTGTAGCCATGGTTGAAGAGAATACATTGAATGAGCCCATGACCAACTTCCATGAATTGTTCAATACTTTGGTGGCGAGCCAAGCCTAATTTCATGAAGAGTTCAACACTTTGAGTCAAAAGCTCAAAGGAAAAGATATTGCCACTTTCCAAAATGATGAGAATGAAGTTCAAGGCCCACAATTGACTAAAAGTGAGAAAAAATTGAAGGAGCGCTTGGATCAAATGGAATAACTATTTCAAAAGTTTTAGTGGAAGGATGATGCCATGAACTTCCATTCTCTTTCTCTCTTCCCATAAGTAAGAGCTCCACCGAAATTCAAGATGCCAAGCTTGGACAAGTTTGATGGAACAGGCTGCCCCAAAACCCATTTAAAGATGTACACAAAGGCCCTCCAACTCTTGGGAGCTATTGAAGAACTTTTGGCCCAAATGTTCCAAAACACACTTACTAGGGCTGCTCTCTGTTGGTTTTTGAATCTTGAAGACTCTCAAATCTCTACTTTGGAGGACATTACCAATGAGTTCTACAAGCAATACAAATACAATATAGAAGTAGACATTACTAGGCGTGATTTGGAGACCACCAAGCAAAAGCCCAAGGAATCTTTCTCGACCTTTATCACAAGATGAAGGTCAAAGGCAGCCCAAATGACAAATAGGCCCAACAAAGAAGGGCAAATCCAAATGGTTGTGAAGAATTTGTTGCCCATATACCATAAGCATCTCTTTGCACAATATTTTCCCAACTTCAAAGCCTTAATCATAGCTAGTACTCAAGTGGAAGATGTTGTCAATAATGGCATATTAAAGAATGAGGAAAGCTACTCTTCTAAGAAAGCGGCAGCCCACACCACCAATGAGGAAGTAGTCAATGTTGTAGATTCTTAAGCATCATCGATTGCCAATCCTAGGCCTCAAAGGAAGTTCAGTGAACTCCACATGCCCATGAGCCAATTGTTTGAAAGGCTCAAAATTGAGGGATATCTCAACCCACTTAACCCTCGCCCTCGTCCAAGCCTGCTGCCAAAAGGGTACAAGCCACATGAGTTCTGCAAATATCATCAAGAACCTGGCCATCAAACAAACAAGTGCATCAACCTGAGACATGTCATTCAAAATCTAATTGATGAAAAAGTTATCACTCCACCTTCATCCACTGGTTGATCAGACTTTGCCTAAGTTCAATTCCACAAATTGTTGAGCATAATTTTTTTTTTTTTTTTTTTTTTTTGTGTGCTTGTTTAGAGGTTTTTTGGTCAATAAATTTCATGATTGGTGCATTTTCATGCTTGTTTTTGTTTCATTTTGTTCATTACCAAAATAAAATAAACAAAAGAAAAAGAAAATCAAGATTTCCAAATCTTTCCCAAAAAAAAAACAAAGAGAAAAATTTTCCCAAAAAAAAAAAAAAAAATCTTTGGACTAGGGGCATTGAACTTCCTAGTGGCTTTTTCAGAAAGGCCCAATTTTTTCTTTCAAGGATTTCAAATTTTAAAAAAGAAAAAAGTAAAAAAGAAGTCTCATTTTCAAAATGGTACATGAGGATCCCTTGGAGAAAACATTTTCTAAATCTTGATGTTTAAAGGCTTGAGCAATCAACTTGTACCAATGAATGATTAATTTCATTTGATCCATGTAATGACTTTTGCTACTTGACTTAGAATATAAGAAGAAATGGTCTTTAAAGGCAATAAAAAAGAATACATCCATCAGAAATCCCAAGAATCCATGCCCTTGATCCAATTTCCAAAAGTTTTTTGTTTCACATCATGAGAGCATTCATTGTGCCTACAAGCAAGCATTACTAGGGATAGGAGGCCATTTTTGGTTAAACCAAATTATCTCCTATTACCTAGAATATTCATCATCTATTGCTAGCCCATTTGAGCCTTCAAACTTTTAGCCTATTTTTGCATGAACCCACTAGAATCTAAACTTGGGGTGGGAAAAATTCAAAATATGCATGCTTAAATCTCATGTTGAGGAGGAGTCGACCTTGTAGCTTTGAAGCTAATTGATAAAGCTCTCCTAGAAGACATGAAAGACAAGTAGAGAATTCATTAAGCTAAAGATAAGAGATCATCAAATAAAAATGAGCTTTCACTCAATCAAGGAAAGAGAAATGAAATTCCATCAATGTGATTGAAAACAAAATGTGTATCAAGTTTGAAGAACCTAAAATTCATCATGCCAAGAAGAGTAGAAGGTTCATCCAAAAGAAAGTTCATCAAAAAAGGAAAAAAAATTATCCAGCATAGAAAGGTGCAAGTGCATCGAGGCAAGAAAGAGGTCTAGAGAGTGCATCAAGTAAGAAAGGAGTCTAGAGAGTGCATCAAAATGACCAAAAATCATTAATCTGAGAAAAATAAGGAGGGCAAAAATGTCCTCAAAAGTCCATTCAATCAAGAGATGAAAGACAACCAAAAAAAAAAAAAAAAAAGAGAGAGAGAGAGAGAAAAGAAAAGAAAGCCCGCTAGGCTGAAAACCCAAAAGGGCAGTCTGAGCAAAAGTTAGGGCCAAAGAAAAGAAGAAGAAGAAAAGAAAAAAAATTTGGAAAATCCTACCAAGTTGGAAACTTGAAGATGCAACCTAAAAAAAGAATAATTTTACAAGATGAAAGTCTAGATGTATGATTTAAGTGGAATGAGCATAAAAACGAATGTTGATACAAGTGACCAATGAAGACTAGTGAGAAGATGACAGAGAAGAAATGGGAAAACTCCTTAAATACATCCTTTTATATCTTTCATTTCCCAAACCCGGCTTACATTACAACCCTTGAGTAAAGACTTCCTTGAAGTGTTGCTAGTTGTAGGCACATCTTAAGCTCTAATATTATTTTCTCTTGAATTAAAAAAGAAAAATGCTTAAGATTTTTGAATCCCACTGGATGATATGTTGAAGTACAAAACTTCTCAAATTCTCAAATCCCCAAATGGCTCAAAAGAACTTTCAAACTTGGAGCACTCTCCTTGTTTGCACCCAATAATGTGATTGCTAAATATTATCAAATTTTATTTCTTGATTACCTTTGAAGACATAATCTGACAATGTTCAAAAGAAATAAGCAAATTTGGATCACATGAGTTTAATGATCTTGATCCTTTCTAATCAAAGAGATTTGTTTGATTCTTAAACACTTTGATTTGCCAAAATGGTTGTTTAAAGGATCACCTCTTGTCCATTAAAAAAAAAAAATCATTCTTTTTCAAAATCCAGATCACTTGAACTACGTCTTGACCTGATCCTCTATGAGAGAGGTAAGTAGGCAGCCTTGCAGAGGCCCAGTCTCATTCACCGAAACAACCTTGGAGAATAAAGTCAAAACAATGTCACAAAATTGTTTGGGTGCATGTTAGGTTAAGCCCATTTGTTTGCATTAAGCATGTTTAAACTTGGAGCATTAGCCTATTTATATTGTGTGCAAGTTTTCACGATAATTGGTTTCTAACAAGCTAGAGAAAGAAAGCCTTTTTGCAGGAACCAAGGATGGCAAACCATGATCTTCTTTCATGTTCCCCCATGGTCACAACATCAAATGAATTTAGCTTCAATCTAAGCATGGAATATGTCCCAAACTAGGAACAATGGGTAAGTACTTCCAATTCATTTCAATGAATAAATTCATTACTAATTGAAATTATCTTTTTGCAAGAATTAAGTAAGGACTTATCTAGCAATCCGCATCAACTTCCAGCTAAAGTTATTCTCATTCAAAGGATAGGTTTTTCAAAAAAAAAAAAAAAAAAAATCTCCATTTTCAAAAGGAAAATTCTCCATTTTTCAAAGGAAAAATCTCCAAAACCATATTCCAAAGGAAAAATCTCCAATGAACAAATCTTCAATAAAAATTTCCAAAACTTCAATGGAAAAATCTCCATGAAAAAATCTTCATTAAAGTTTTTCAAAAGTTCAATCTCCAAAATAAATCTTCAAGGAAAAATCTCCACGAACAAATCTTTAAAAGAAAAAATCTCTAAAACCATATACAAAAGGAAAAATCACCATGAACAAATCTTTTTAAATTTTTTTTTCTCAAAAATTCAATGGAAAAATCTCCAAAATAAATCTTCAAGAAAAAATCTCCACGAACAAATCTTCAAAAGTAAAAATCTCAATTTTTCAAAGGAAAAATCTCCAAAACCATATTCCAAAGGAAAAATCTCCAATTAACAAATCTTCAATAAAAATTTCCAAAACTTCAATGAAAAAATCTCTAAGAATAAATCTTCAAGGAAAAATCTCCATTGACAAATCTTCCTTAAAACTTTTTCAAAAGCTTAATCTCCAAAATAAATCTTCAAGGAAAGATCTCCACGAACAAATTTTCAAAGGATAAATCTCCAAAACCATATTCCAAAGGAAAAATCTCCATGAACAAATCTTCAAAAGGAAAAATCTCCATTTTTCAAAGGAAAAATCTCCAAAACCATATTCCAAAGAAAAAACTCTTCATGAACAAATCTTCTTAAAAAATTTCAAAAATTCAATGGAAAAATCTCCAAAATAAATCTTCAAGGAAAAATCTCCACGAACAAATCTTCGAAAGGAAAAATCTCCAAAACCATATTCCAAAGGAAAAATCTCCCTGAATAAATCTTCTTAAAAAAATTTCAAAAATTCAATGGAAAAATCTCCAGGAAAAATCTTCAAGGAAAAATCTCCATGAATAAATCTTCAAAAGGAAAAATCTCCATAAATCTTCATTAAAAATATTCAAATCATCAAAGGAAAAATCTCCAAAACTATTTTCCAAGGAAAAATCTCCCATGAACAAATCTTCATTAAAGTTTTTCAAAAATGCAATGGAAAATTCTCTAGAATGAATCTTCAAGGAAAAATCTCCATATTTCAAAGGAAAAATCTCCATGAATAAATCTTCTTTAAAATATTTCTAATGTTCAAAGGATAAATCTTCAAGATAACTCTTCGGTAAAAGAAAAAAAATCTCAATTTTTCAAGGAAAAACCTCCAATGAATAAATCTTCATAAGAAAAATCTCCAATGAACAAATCTTCATTAGGAATTTTGAAAACTTCAATGGAAAAATCTCCAGAATCAAAGTTTCAAAGGATACATCTCCAAGAAAAATTTTCAAGGAAAAACTCAATGAACAAATCTTAGTTAAAAATTTTCAAATCTTCAAAAGAAAAATCTCTTGAGCATAGCTTGAAATGAAAGATCTCCAGCACAAATGGCTGATTGCGATCTCCTTCTATATTCTCTAGTGGTCGCAACATCAAGTTAGCTATCTACAGTTAGCATTCATCAAAGCATGCAAGATGTCCCAAAGTAGGGGCATTGGTCTGGTATGTCCAGTTATTTTCAATGAATAGCTCTGGTATTAATTGGAAATATTTATTTTGTAGGAACTAAGGTACAAGACCCATACACATTGGCATATATCATACCCAAACTTCAAATCCATTGGACCTCTGGGAAACACATTCAAACTTCAAATCCATTGGACCTCTGGGAAGCACGTCCAAACTTCAAACCATCAGACCTCTGGGAAGCATGTCTAAATTCAAATCCATCAGACCTCTGGAAGCATGTCCAAAATTCAAGATCACGACTGAAATCCTCATTTTTTTCGTGACCACTAGTAAGCATGTCGTGTACTAATTTTTTTTCCAAAAAAAAAAAAAAAACAACAACAACAACAAACAAAAACAAAAGAAAGGTTGCATGCATAAACTATGTTTACACCTGATCCTCCCATAAAAAGGTATGCAGGCAATCTCCCTTGAGATTCGGTCCACATTTTGATCCACAACATGACCGTCTACTTTTTTATCTACATGCATCATACATTCACCACGGTTAAATATTAATTGCAAAGTTAGGTGTCTCTTTCATACATTGACATTTGCTTTTCAAGCTCTGCCAATGAGGGGCATTCTATTGACACCCTATTTTGTAACCCGCATTTAACCTCACATGGAGGGCAAAAGGGTAATTTCACCTTGGAAATATGTCTCTTGATTCTGGTCACTATACCCTTAATCTCATTTTACCAAAATGATCTTGATGTTGTAACGATCAAATTGACTGATCATAAGCCCTAATTGGACCACCATATTAAAAGTTATCATCAAATCAAATTTTAATGGTTGAGATGCACTATCACAAATTGAGTCCAACTATATGTAATTATGAACAATTGATTCCAATTGGTTATAATTATAATCAATTTCAAATTAATAATGTGTCATAATTTGATTGGTTAAGATTACATTTTATGGTGAGGTTGCATACACCTAATTAATTAGATAGTTAAACATTAATTATTCAATGAGTAATTTGTTCAATTATCTTTTAATTAGAGTAAATTTAGAACCAATTAAGTCTGAAATGAGAGTGATTGGAGCCATTTAATATTAATTGGAAGCTAATTTGGGATATATTAATGTTAATTGTGCTGAAACCATTTTCTAACAAATGACCTCTGTTCACCATTTCAACAATATATCTCAGAATATTTTGAATCTATGAATGAGGTTAATTTTCCAAAAAATTAGACATTCGGGGCTTCAATTTGAGTACAAGAACGAGACAATTTCGATTAGCATTAAGTTAAATATAATTTTTCGAAGTTGGCTCTACAGGCTGTTATAGCAGCTACAAAAAAACGGAATTTCGGCTTGCTTCTCACTCCTACCAATCTCTCTATTTAATGCACCATATTTTCCCTAAGACTAAAATGAGGTCTATGTTCATGATTCTTTGTCAACCCTCATTAAATGGTCTTCCATTCATAGTTTCTCCACCACTACTATAGAAACCCTCTCTCTCCTTCATTCGAAGACACACAAAAAACCCCCCTCTCTTCTCCTCTCTTGAGTTCTAGTGAAGTTAAGTAGTCTTGTCATATCTTGGTCTTCCTGAGACTTAAGGAATTGAGTAAGACTCACTCTCTCTCTCCTAGCTCTTCTTTTCCTCCACCCTTAGGATCTCCCTCAAAAGCCTCCTCCTCCACCATATGGATCTCCCTCAAAAGCCTCCTCCTCCACCATATGGATCTTGCATGAAGGTCCCTAATTGTTTTTTGTGTTGCCATGATAAGAATTTAAGATTAAAAGCATGATAGTAATTATTTAAATTTTCTTGAATATGTTTAAATGTTCTTAAATGTTCTTCACATGTTCTTGTTTGTTCATCAAATGCTCATGCATAATACTAGTTTTAATCTTACATCCACATCAAAAATATGAAAAACATATTTGTTTCATAAGTTTTTCAAATCCTTGAATCTAGGTTATCACCATCTACGCACATTCACTAGAATATATTTTTTAATCTAAATGTAATGCTTAATAAATTGAATTAGGGTTTATCACATGCACACATATTAAATTCAACATGCAAATTGGTTGACATATTGGATGATATGATATGAATGTTGGCCACCATAGTCTAGAAGATCGGTTTCACCGGGCAAGGTGGGTGTCTAACACATTCCCACCTTGTAACATAACCTTCGAACTTAGATTAAGGGTTAATAGAGCAAACGCTTATCCATGTAATTTTCGATTTCTAGATTGTAACTAGGAAACAAAGTCATGTACTTTATCTTAGATTGTATCTAGGACCAAAGTCATGTAATTTTCCTATAAGCAATGTAAATTCAATTTCAAATTAATAAAATGAGGAATTTTTCAATTTTGGTTTTCCTATTTATTCCAATAATTAAATAAGTGACGGTTCTATTATAAAACTCTTAATTTAAAGGTGAAAATATAGCTAATTGAATATCTATTTTGAGAGGCAATAACACAACTTCACCCATTCGCTTGGGTTTGGTCCAACACACTTAAAAAATGGGCCGGAGGCGCGGTCTCTCACAAGTGGACTAGGCCAATATATTAGGATAAAAATAATGATGAATTGAGCCATTATATTGGGTCAAACACAAAGATATTGCTTTTAAATTAGTATGGAAAAAAAAAAGTAAGATAAAATGACACACACACACACACACACATATATACACAAACATATATAGGGTCATTCTACAATACCCATATATATTTTTGGTGGGTACGATACCTGCTAAAATCAGAACCATAGATTTTACTTGCTCTAATCCTAACCGTTACTTTATTTTAATGAAAAACCCACTACCATTCAAGCGGGTTTAGTAAAAAAAGAAAAGAAAAACACGAAGTCACAGACAGAGCTCTCAACTCTCTCGTGTTCTCCTCTCTCAAACTGCTTCTCTTCTCACTTGGGTAATCTCCATCTCTGTCTCATGGCTTACTCACCAGTGAAGGTTTCGCAAAAAGATCAAAATCACTTGGATATAGTGGAACTGGAAGGTTAGGATCAAAAATATGTGAAATCTCTTAATTTCCATGTTCGTTTTGTTTCCCCAAATTCTTTGTTTGTTTTTTCGGAAGCAACACAAAAATCGAAGATGGTAGACATTGAGAGTTCATGTATTATCTACACTGTATAAGTTTGAACCGATTTGCTCTCTTCTTGTTTGCTTTTTCAGATTGCTAGTCATGTTTATTATATTTGGATTTTTTAGGACTGGAGTCAAATATGTTGATCATGTAGCAATTAGACTTTGCAAGCTCAATTTTGTGCTTGGCAATACCATTAATAACCTCTCCATTATAGAGGAAATATAATTATGGCCAATAGGATGGGTTTCTATTAGGAGTGCATATCAGGGCTGTTCCCTTTAAGGGAATATATATATTTCAGTTGGAGAAGTCATGCTTCAATGTAAAATTATGCTTCAGGCTATATTTGGTGGGACGTGCTTTTATGTTGGTCAATGAAATGAATATCTTTGGGTAATGATTGTTTATTAACAACTTCAATCAAGCTATAAAGAACCTTGTTTAATCTTTTGGATCCTATTTGATACAAATAGGTATTTTTGGCTTGAACTTGTTGTCCATATATGCTATTGAATTCTTGACAATTAAGCAGGTGGCAGAACAATTGATGATTATGCACGAAGAATACTTGCATAGAAATCAATAGGTCTCAGCTGTAAGTTAAAAGCTTTTATCTCAAAGCAGAGAGGTAACCATAGTTATAGCCATCAGACTGAAATATTCTTTTCTTCATGTCTTTGCTATGCATCTTCTCATGTCATATGGAGCAACATTTCATTCTTTAAGGTTTCTTTTTGTTGAAAATTAAAAAAGTTTTGATGCCATGTTAGAAGATTCAAGTTACAATGTAAAACAAGAGTTTGAGACTGATTATGTTTTGAAAGTATTGAATTTCTTATGGAAACAAGGTCGATTGGGTTACATGCATATTTGGAGGGTAAGTACAACTTTTTTGATGTCTTAACAATAAATTACATGTGTTTCTTGTTTAATTGTCCTAGTTTAGTCGATGTGTTTTTCATCATCCTCTCATTCTAATTTTTTTTTTCCCTCTTTGTGTTGTATATCATTTTCATTAGACAACACTAGTATTTATAGAGGTAGAGAGTTAATATGCGCTAAAGTTTCATATTGTTCAACCAATTTTTGGTTTCATTTTGATGATAGTAGGTTCTAAAATAAATTTGCTATAGGCGACCTTTAGTGCATAATTTGGTATATCCTATGTCACTTTGAAACTTGCTTATTGGAAGGCCAAAGTTAAGTTTTACTTTGTGTTTTTGTTCTTGCAAATAAAATTGTTATACTATTTTGTGTGTGTGTGTGTGTGTTTTTTTTTATTATTTTTTTTTTAAATTTTAAAGAAAAGGGGGCTAGTTATATTTGTCCTCTATGGTAGGAGAGGTAAGTTTTATTTTTTATTCTGCTATGTTATTTATTGTTTGTGTGTGGGCTGCTGTAATATCCCGACAAACTATATTGTTAATTAATGAGGATTATGTACTTATTCAATCTTTGGAAATCTAATTTGCTTATTTTTGTACATAATTCCTTGAAGTTAATGAGCATATACCTATTTTTATACATAATTCCTTGAACTTATAAGATTCAGCTTTGAAGAGTGTGAATATTAATTTCCATGTGCTGATTGAAGCTAAGTCTTTGTTTTAAGTTTTAAGTTTAACCCTAAATGACTACACGAAATTGTAACTGCCATGACTAAGTCCTATGCTACCTTATGGCTGCCTAGGGGTATTTTGGTTAATTAAGAATGTTGATGCAAGTAAGAAAATCAAAGAATGGCTTGTTAATGCTCTGCCATTTGGTTATTTAGAAAATTTCATTTTGGAAAAATTCATTTACTTTGCATCTGGTAGACAAACTGTAAAAACCTAATGAATTATTGAACCCTTGCAATTGAATTGAATATGTTTTTTTTCGTTATATGATTGAATATGAACGTGAATATAATGATTTTTCTTTGGTTATGTGAATCATATTTTTTGATATATGTATCTTGTGTTTGGGGAATCTCTTTGAGGTAGGATTAGGAATTCCTTGATTTAGAGAGCTAGGTTTTCGAGATGTATGTATAAGTTTATGCTAAGGTAGAATTAATAGTAATAAGCTTTGATATTTGGTATAGGTATTACCAGCTCCCAAGTCTGAGCTCCTTCGACCTTAGGCTCTTGGTTCCTTTGCTTTCAGGTAAGAGATAAGTGATATAAGCATTTGGTAAGTCATGAGGTTATTTTAAAAAAATTATTATGCATTAAAAGGTTTTGAATAGAGATATTGCATGCAATTATGTTTTAGACAAAGATATGTTCATGATGCTTACAAAATCTAAAGTATATAAAATAATATGCATGAAATTAAAAGATGTTCTCCTATCTAAATATCCATAAAATGAAATGCTTTGGTTTATATGCATTCTTATTAAATTCTCATGTAACTTACCCTTATTGAGTTGTGTAGCTCACTCCTTCCACTCTTTCAATCAACATGTTTTATTCTTGAGCAAAGGGAGCCTTAGTCAAGTTTTGGGAGGAGTTAGTTTTAGTTTTAAAAGTATAGTCCTTGTTTTGGAAGTTTGATGCTTAGCTTTGTAGTATTGTGTATTTTAGGATCTAATGAAAGTTGTGTACATTAATATATTAAGAGATGTATTATGTGAAATTTCGAAATTGAATAACTAGTGGATTAAGTTATCCCTTGGAGTACAATGTAGATGCTCTGAAGATCAAGTGAAAAATTATATATTAAAGTAAAGAAACAACAATGAAAAGAAAGAGGAAAGCTTTTGTATAAAATTTTAGTTGGTTCTTGTTAATATCAAGTACAAGCTAGATATTAACATGCCGGTCATGGTCACATTGGGTTTGGGTCGTGACAACTGCTCTTACTTCATTCACATTTTTTCAGGTTTAGTATTAGTCAAATCAACTTCTAGACAAAAACAAAGAATACATTGTTGCTAAATATCAAAATTTGAGTTCTTCCAATTTTTTTGTTGGTAGCAAGCCTTTTCCTTCTCCTTCTAAAGAGGTAGCCAAATCATCCAAATTCCAACAATAGTGTTTAGCAGTTTGAACTTCAAAAAATAAGCTTCTAGGGTTTAACGATTGCCTTGGTTGTTTTAATGAGTTGGCAGGCTCTTTGCAAGGATAACTCTGTCTAGGGTTTAAAAAGAAGGCATGGCAAGTGCTTGAGGAAATTTCTAATAGAATTTCAAATAGGGATTTCTCAATTCAATTAGTTATATGATAAATTCATATTTTGCAGGCCCAAGTTGTTACTAATAGCAACGGCGCCAAAAACTTGTTGTGAAATTTTAAAATACTCGCAAGTGTACGAACCGTACCGAAGTATAGTTTGACAAGAACGAGGTCGAACCCACAGGGACTTGAATGAACGTAGGAAAATTAAATCAAATCTTAACCAAATTAATCCTAATCTAGTTTAATTAAAAATTGGTTGTTTTGAAATTAAATAAACTAAGCAAATAATAAAATTAAGCAAATAGTTAAACTAAGCAAAAGATATAAAGCAATAGAAAGATGTAAACAATCAAGGGAAAAGAATTAAGGTTTTGGAATCCGCCTTGTAAGTCATACCAGCATATATTTATGATCATTAATTTTTCCCAACCACTGCATGATAATCTAGAAATCAATCTTGCTATCATGGAAAATATCATCATTAAAACTTATGTTTAAAAATCTAAAACATGTTCTTCTTCGCTTCTTAAGTATAAAACCAAATCATCAATTGTATCCGTAGCCAAACAAATCACAAGATATATCCAATTCTAAAAATCAAATCATAACTTGTATCCATTGACAGACAAATCACAAACGATATCCAATTCTATAATCAAGAATTAATAAACCAAGCATTCAATTAATTAAGACAAATCCTAAATCATGAGAAAAACATGATTGAACTCATATCTAGAATCCCATCTTAGTCAATTGTTATGAAGCAAGAACAATTTAAATCATTATAGAACAACTATTGTGGGAAAAATTAAATCACATAAATATTACTAGTAATCCTTAACAAGGTTTCATCCTCAACCCTAATTATAAATTTAGCTACTCATGGTAATTGAAATAAAACAAAAGAATAAAATACTAAACATTAAACTAGACAAATAAAATAGAGAAAGAAATAGTCACAATGTTATCGTGGAGAAAAGCTACAAAGAAGCCACATGCGGCACTGCCTCTTGCTCCAATTTTCTGTTTTGCATCACAGCCCTAGCACTAGCCACACTGAATTTTGCCCTAAAAAGCCTTTAAATAGGTCAATGAATCCTATTACAAGTTGAATTCCCGTTTGGAGAAAATCCCAGACTTTTAGGCTTCACTTAACCGACTATTTTGGCCCATTTAACGTCAGAATTCGGGCTCCTGGTAAACTACAAAGTTGTAGCCCTTTAAGTTAACTTTGCAGCCCAACTTGAATCATCTCAATTGGACATTTGAGCCGAAAGTTATGCCAAAAATACTAACTGATGTGCAGGCTGGAATCCTAATCCGAATTGGACTTGGATTTGGTGCAAATTTCCTTTGATTCCTTACTCCAATTGGACTTAAATTTAATATTCATGCCTGGCTGGATGTAAATTGGCTTGATTCAATTGGCCTAGCCCCACTTTGCATGTAAAGCCCTTGTTACCTGCAACACAAAGATATTATATAATCAGTCACAAAATAACATAAAAGTAAGGCCAAATATGTAGATACGTGAGTACTTTATTGTATATATTCCGTGCACATCAGCTATGATGACAGATTTTTAGTCATCATTTTGTCAATTGGATTATTAGTGGCTTTTTCATTACCTCAGGTATTTATTAAAAATGTTACTAAAATTAAAATGCAAAAGGTTTAAGAAAAAAAATTGGAAAAAATATTTTATGATCTTAAATCCAAATTTAGGTATTCCAACAATGGAATTTCAAATCCTTCGTTGTATAAAAAGACTCAAACAAGGAATTAAAATCAATGGATTTCAAATCAAGGCATTTAAATCCATTTATTTAAAATCCAAATCCAAATGTCGCCATCTAAACACAACCCTAAATTTTTTTGTAGGAATTTCAAAATAAAACTAAAAAAAAAAATTTAAATCATAAGGTTTAGGTCAACACTAGGGCACTAAGTTTTGGTACTAACTACTAAATATATTAGTTAAAACAACCTCTTATGTGTGTGTGTGTGCGTGTGTATACAAGATAGTTTTATTTATTTATTTTTTAAGATAACTTATCATATTTTAAATTTCAATAAGAATACAACAAAATACAACAACTTAATGACAAAAGAAAATTTATAAGTTCCACCGAGACTTTTAGGGGGGCGCGGGGGCGCGGAGCAAGTAAAGTGTTTATATAAAATTTTATTGTCATTTTGGTCTTGCAAATAAAGGTTTTAGGGGGTATTCTGGTCATTTTTTAGATTTTAAGGGTCTTTTGGTCATTTTATAGGTTCTAAAGGCAATTTGGTAATTTTTTAGGTTTCGAAGGCATTATAGTCATTTTTAGATTCTAAGGGTTTTTCAATCATTTTTTAGATTTCAGCGTTTGGGGTCATTTTCGTCATTTAGGTTTCAGGGTCAACTTTGTCATTTTGTAGGGGACTAAGGGTATTTTAGTAATTTTAGAGGGTTTTAGGGGGGGTATTTTGGTCATTTTATAGGTTTCGAGAGCATTTCGGTCATTTTTTAGGTTTTAAGTGTATTACGGTTATTTTTTTAGGTCCTAGAGGGTATTTCAGTCACTTTTTAGGTTTTAAGGTCATTTCATTCATTTTATAGGTTCTAAGGTTATATCAGTCATTTTTTACGTTTTAAGGGTATCATAGTAACTTTTGAGAGTTTTTGGAGGAAGGGTATTTTTGTCACATGTGATGTTGGTACTGTCCAATGTGACAATGAAACCATTAAATATGAGAGAGAGAGAGAAAAAAAAAAGAAAAAAAAAAAAAAAGAGAACCATTGAATGTGATAAAAGTACGGTTATATGAGATATTGGTATTGTCCAATGTGATAACGGATTGTCAAATGTGAGAAAAAAATAGGGTCTCACCGAATGTGACAAAAGTACAGTCAGATGTGATGTTACTGCATAATGTGATAATGGAACCATCAAATGTGAGAAAAAAAGGGAACCGCCAAATGTTTTAAAAGAACAGTCACATGTGATGTTGGAACTACACAATAGAAGAATGAAACTGATAAATGTGACAAAAAATAAAGGAACCACCAAATGTAACAAAAGTACAGTCACATGTGATGTTGGTAATATACAATGTAAGGATGGAACCAACAAAATTGAGAAAAAAAAAATGAGAATCACAAAATGTGATAAAAGTACTGTTAAATGTGATGTTGGAATTGCACAATGTGAGAATGAAATCATCAAATGTGAAAAAAAATAAGAGAATCACCAAATGTGACAAAAGAACTGTCACATGTGATATTGGAACTACATAATGTGAAAATGGAACCGTCAAATGTGGGGAAAAAAAAAAGGAAACCACCAAATGTGATGAAAGTATTATCAAATATGATGTTGGATTTGCACAATGTGAGGATGGAACTATAAAATATGAAAAAAAGAAGAAAAAAGTGAACCACCAAATGTGACAAAAGAACTGTCGCATGTGATGTTGGAATTGTACAATGTGAGGATGAAACCATTAAATGTGAGAATTTGGTAACTTGGTATAGCAGGTTGCTTACTGGTGGGTACCGTATCCCCCAAAAAAATTGGGGGGGGGGGGGGTATGGTAGAATTACCCATATATATATAAAGGGGGAAGGGGACATAGCATTGAAGGTGGAAGCACAGTATAATATATGTTGAAAGTAAAATAATCAAAATAGAACCAGCCAAAAAGGAGGTATTGCAGATATAATCAAAGTAATTTAAAACAACAGTAAGGCGGTAGAACCAGCTAAGCAATATATACCAAAATAATTTAAAGTATAGAACCATCCAAGAAGGCGGTAGCAACAAATATATGAAATAGAATACTAAAAGTAGTTGTTATTGAAAATAGAACATAGTACTTACAACAATTACAAGATCTCAACAGGTTAACAATTACAAGGCTTGAACTAGTTCTAGTTACAGGCTTTGTAGGGAAATAGTGGTAGTAGTGGTAATCCTAAAGAGAAACTCTAAAGGAGAGAAGGCTAGCTTAAGAGAAGAACTTACGACTCAAACTTCCCTGAAAACTTCTGAGTAAAACTTAAGGGACAACCCCCCTTAAATAGGCAAATTTTCGGAGTGAACAGTACCATGTTACTCCTACAGTTAGAAACTATTTGGATAACTGATGATTGATTCCCCTATTTGTTTGGCCTGCACAATGGCCAAAATACAATAATAATTTTTCTCTGATGAAGTTCCTACTATTATTTCACGCCACTGCCAATGCAATGCTACAATGATGATGTTTTGAAAAGAGATTCCTTATGCTTTTAATCATTCCAACACTACTTTCTGCAAGTTTTGGACAAGCCTCTTGCTGAGGATATTTTGAAGACAAAAAGTGAAAATTACTATTCACAACTACTATTCACTATTCGCTGTTCACTATTCATGGTACTATTCACTCCAAAAATTTGCCTATTTAAGGGGGGTTGTCCCTTGAGTCAGAAGTTCTTCTCTAAAGCTAGCCTTCTCTCCTTTAGAGTTTCTCTTTAGGATTACCACTACTACCATTATTTCCCTACAAAGCCTGTAACTAGAACTAGTTCAAGCCTTGTAACTGTTAACCAGTTGAGATATTGTAACTATTGTAAGTACTGTGTTCTATTTTCAATAACAACTACTTTCAGTATTCTGTTTCATATATTTGTTGCTATCACCTTCTTGGACGGTTCTATACTTTAAATTGTTTTAGTATATATTGCTTGGCTGGTTCTACAGCCTTACTATTGTTTTAAATTATTTTGATTATATTTGCAATACCGCCTTCTTGCCTGGTTCTACTTTGATTATTTTACTTTCAACATATATTATACTGTGGAGAAGAAGTTTAAGGCTTAGTAGAATAGAAATAGTGCTAACTTAGGAGTTGCCACTTGAAACTCCTTTTAGCCTTAAATCAGGTTTTTCAAAATTCTTTTGCAAAAATTCATTGAGATCTTGATTTCTTTTTGAAATAATTTCAAATCCAACAAAGGAATGTCTTCCTTCGTTGATCCTCAAGGATTGATTGTTTGGAAAACTTATTTTAACAATACCATCAAGATATTATTGAATATGTGTGAGATCTAGTTCATCAAAAGCAGGTTTAGCAAGAAGGGATTCTTGTTCCAACAGCCATTCAATGGGAAGCTTAACATCTTGCCATTGAATCATTTTTGGAACTTGAACTTTAGCATCGGGGGTTGAACATTGAATTAACATAGTTTTACTAGAAGATTCTCTATTAATCTTAGCACCAGGGTTCAATCTGTGTTTGAGTCTTAAGACCTAATCTCTATTAAGAAGTGCTGTTACCAACTTGCCAACAGATATACAATTTCGTATTCTGGAAAGCAAGGCCATGTTTAGGTCTTTTGACCTATGGTACAAATATTTCAAGAAACTTGTTACTGCCATTATTCCTGATCCTGAGGAATTGGATGAATCTGATAATATCTTTATCTAGCTAGATTGGGAAGAACACTTTGGTAGTAGTCTCAGAGTGTATGAAAAGAAACATCCATTTTCTGGTCTTCTAATTAATTATGATGATGGTTCATATGTTGATGCTGACGATTCAGATGATGATGATATGGATCCTAACTGGCTTTCCCAATGTTTGAATATGGCTTTATCAAGTTTATAAAATTAACAAGCCATAACCAAGCTAGCCAGCTTCCACAAATTATTCAGACTGCTATTAGAGGGTTTGAGAGCCCTTTTGTTTCCATTAGATGCTGGAGCACTTTGCCAAAATGGGAAAGAGAAAATTGGATGAATGTCCAGCCCTCAAAGAATCTCATTCTCATAATGGATATACGCACCAAGGACAATGGTTTGAAGGAAATTCTCACTTGTCCTTCAAAGATCCTTATGCTCTTGCAGAATGTTGGAGAAATTATTTCAATAATCAAATTCTTGATGTTGCTTAGAATTTATGAAAAGATTATCATTTCATAGGTAGCACAAATAGAATTTCTGTTTTTGGTCCCAAACCCTATGCTAATGCCCTTGTTCACTTGCGGATAGCAGATCATCCTAATCCAAGAAGTCTTCTCGCCCTAGGGAAAACTCCGGAGTTTGAGCCACTTCTATATTGTGGATTTTGTAACAAGTATGCTATTTACCATGAGCATGAATGTGATGACTATCCTCCAAGGGATCCTTATGATGGTTATCCATCCGATGCTCCTTCCACTGATTGATGAGTGGCCTCTTTAGGCTACTACTTCTGTTATCATTGATTGGCCCTTATAGACCATTGATAATGCTAAATTGTTACTACAAAAGCACTACTATTTTAACAGAGAATTCTTGTCAATCTGATGATTCTCACTGATAAAGTTCATTCCCCATGTTACTCCTATAGTTAGGTACTGTTCGGTCATGATACTCCTGATCTAGCAAAAGACTGATGGTTGATTCCCTCATTTGTTTGGCCTGCACAACGGCCAAAATGCAACAATATTCACCTCTAATGAAGTTCTTACTATTATTTCACACCACTACCAATGCAATGCTACAATGATGATGTTTTGAAAAGAGATTCCTCATGCTTTCAATCATTCCAAGACTACTTTCGGCAAGAGTTGGACAAGCCTCTTGTTGAGGATATTTTGAAGACAAAAAGTGAAAATCACTATTCACTTTTTACTATTCATAGATACTGTTCACTATTCACTATTCATTGTTCACTTTTACTATTCATGGTACTGTTCACTCAGAAAATTTGCTTATTTAAGAGGGGTTGTCCCTTAAGTTTTAGTCAGAAGTTTTTAGAGAAGTTTGAGTCAGAAGTTCTTCTCTAAAGCTAGCCTTCTCTCCTTTAGACTTTCTCTTTAGGATTTCCACTACTACCACTATTTCCCTACAAAGCCTGTAACTAGAACTAGTTCAAGCCTGGTAACTGTTAACCTGTTGAGATCTTGTAACTACTGTGTTCTATTTTCAATAATAACTATTTTTAGTATTCTGTTTCATATACTTGTTGCTACCACCTTCTTGGACGGTTCTATACTTTAAATTGTTTTGATATATACTGCTTGGCTAGTGCTACCGCCTTTCTATTGTTTTAAATTACTTTGATTATATCTGCAATACCGCCTTCTTGGCTAGTTCTACTTTGTTTAATTTACTTTCAATATATATTACTGTGCTTCTGCCTTCAGCGCTGTGTCCCTTTCTCCCTTTATGGTATCAAAGCCATCTCTTTTCTGGCCAGTGGTAGTGTTGTTGTGTTCTCTGTCTTTTTGTCTGTGTCTACTTGAAACTTTGATACTCCTTTGTTGTATCACCTTTTTACTGTCATTGGCACCACCTTAGATGTAAAGTGAATTCCCAGAAGTGAACAGTAAGGCCCGTTTTAGCCAAGAGAGGGCGTGTAGGGCATGAGAGGTATAGGGTTGCTTAGGGTATGTGTTAAGAAATGCAACGGTGTTAAGAAAAACATGATAATTGAGTGTTAAACCTAGGATAGTATGGGTAGGTTGTGGAGATCCAACTCCTCTGTATGCTCCAGGACTGGTTGTCCTCCTGGTATTGTAAATGAAGAAGATCACACTGTTGAAGAACATGAGCTCCCTGATTTCCAAAAATGAAATATTCCCAAGATTGATACTAAAGTTGTTTATAAAACTAGTTGGGATGAAAATATGATTCATTTTGCATACAAACTTAAACCTGTTGAACAAATATTTTCTATTTCTAAAACTCATGAAAAATGTTATTTGTTTTCTAAAAGAAATAATAATGAGTTTATTATTAAAAAATTTAGTTATTTGTATATTGGTATGGTTCAAGTTGCTGTTAAACCACTTACTAGAAAAGGTATAAATGCTTCTGTTCTCATGTGTTTAAGAGATGCTAGATTTAAGAACTTTAAAGATAGCACTCTTGTATGATTACTGCTTCTTTGTATGATGGTCCCGTATATTTTAACTGTTATCCTAATATTACTCCTGCTTTGGATGATCCTAATGTTGTTAAAGCTTTAACTTTGAATATTGATTCATCTGGTTATCACATGGAAGAAGGTAGTAAACCTTTTGTTTTGATTTATCGCATTTATTACAGACTTTTAGGTACTCAATTAAACCCTGGTACTAAGATAAATAGAGAACCTAGTGGTAAAACCATGTTAATTTAATGTTCAACTTCTAATGCTAAAGTTCAAGTTCCAAAAATGATTCAATGGCAAGATATTAAGCTTCCTACTGAATGGTTGTTGGAACAAGAGTCTCCTCTTACTAAACCTGCTTTTGATGAGTTAGATCTCACAAATATTCAACAATATTTTGATGGTATTGTTAAAATAAGTTTTCAAGATAACCAACCCTTGAGGATCAATGAAGACATTCCTTTGCTGGATCTGAAAGTGTTTCAAAAAGAGACCAAGATCTTAATGGATTTTTGCAAAAGAATTTTGAAAAACCTGATTTGAAGCTAAAAGGAGTTTCAAGTGGTAACACCCAAGTTAGCACTGTTTTCTACTCTACTAAACCTGAAACTTCCTCACTATATTGCAGAACTGCTAATAAAGAAGAAGAGGACACTAATTTGTTTGTCCATCTAATTCTGATTTTCCTCCTATTGAAAGCCTTGTTTTCCAGAGTCAATTAAGAGTTTTGAATGTTTTAAATGAAAGCTTTGAAATAGATATGGTCTCATTGTATAATGAATTTATTTCTGCTAAAAACATAGATAAAAGAAAATATTACCAAAGTACTTTTCCTTAGTCTGAAAAAGACCATGTTAAAAGGAAATGGAAAGAAAAAAAATGAATCAATTGAAAAAACATATTTTGTTTTTCGATTTTCTTGAAAACTATTATATTCCAAAGGATGAAGTTTCAAAAAATCATTTGAATGTTATAAAGAAATCAAATTTTGTTAAAACAGATAAAATCATTGTTAGGTCTAGTCATCCGCCTCTTGAGACAGTGTTGATAACCTGTCAAAAGACGGAAGTAAAGGCCTCCCATTTCAAAATTGCTGATGATCAAACTTCTATTATTAATATTATTGAACAAAACAATTTTACTAATGAATCTTTGCATATTATTGGTCAACAGCTTGACCGTATTGAAGAGAAAATTGTTGAAAAAACTCCTGTTTCAAAACTTAAGAAACCTTTAATTGATTTACCCAGTCAAAATGAAAAATTAAAGTTTAAAACTTCTCAAGCTAAAACTCTTGACATTTGATAGGCCATAATCTGAATGACCCATTGTGATTAAACCAATTAATTAATTAGCCAAGTTGTTAATTAATCAATTAATCATGCAAACGCATGGAAGCACAAACAAATCACCACTAAACTAATTAAGCAGCGGAAAATGAATAACACGGTGATTTGTTTACGAATGGGGAAAACCCTAACGGCAAAAACCTCATCGGGTGATTTTCAAGTCACCACTCCCGAAACTCCACTATTATCAAATCAAGCAGTTACAAGTAAAGGAATCCCAAGTACCTTACCAACCTACAGTTGAACCCTTACCCCAATACCCAATTGGACTTGATCTGTAGTGACAGTTTCCACTTTTGATGCACGGCTCCCAAGTAAGTGACTAACCAATATGCGAATTCCAGTACGCGACTTCAAACACCAACTTAGAAGGAGAGGTTGGCTGCAAAGTTCTTCAGTTCATCCTACATGATGAAGATCAGGAAGATGCTTGGTCACAAAACCCTTTGGTGCAAAATACACAGTAACTTCTTCAGAGAAGATGAACTAGGTCAAGAACTTCGTCTTTGATCACAATTTGCTTGAACAGAGATTGCTCAATGCTTTTGCAACTTGTGTACAATTTGACGGCTCTTAAAACAATCCTTTTATATGTTTAGGGTTAGGAGAAAAGAAGGCCCAAAAGCATATTCACGGATTCCAAGAAATTATATCAGAAAACCTGATTTTATAATTCTCGACAGATAGCAGGTGTTAAGGAGCTATCGAGCAGGTGTCGAGATTTAATGAATTTGCACTTTAGCTTGTTTTTCTTGGACAGACTTGATGACTTCAACACTTGATCTTGAAACCTTGTTTCTTAAGTATTAAAAACACCTAGAACTATTCAATTACAAGTAGAGTGTATTTTGTCAAAGGATTTGCCAATTTACATAAAAAAGTGATATATGTTCTTAACAAGTGAAAACACATATGTCCTAACAATAACCTCACTACATCCCTCAAAATATCAACACTTCCCCTATAAAAAATGTCCTATACTAACTCTCCCCCTAAAATGACTACTCTCACAACCAAAAACTACTCCTCCTTTTTGTCACGAGTGACAAAGGGTAGAGTGTCATGTAGACATCTCATCAGTAGAGCTAGCATCTCCATCATCATCATCTGAAGCGTCATCGTCATCACCATCATCATCATCATCCTCAAAGTCAGAAGCCGCTGGAGAAGGTGGTGAAGGAGTAGCCTCAAGAGCAAAACCACCCATGGTCGCCTGCCATCGTGCAATACGACCAACACGAACATTCACCTGATACAACTCAGAGGAAAGTGTATCGAGGCGAATATCCATGCGCAGCAGCTGTGCCATGATGTCTACAAGAGATACATCGCCCGTAAAGGAAGAAGGAGCAGATGTAGATAGAGCAGATCTGGATGGAGCTGAACGGGAGGGAGGAGTGGAATCTGTCTGTCTCAACCTAAACTAAGCCTCACTATTTTTTTACGGTAGTGCATCTATGGCACAGATGTGTGTGAAGTGGTCAGACACAGGAAAAGGGATAGAAAAATGGCGTAAGATCATCGTGATAGTGGAAGGAAAGATGAGCTTATCATAGGACATCGAATCTAGATGAACATCTATGATAGAAAGGATGAAATGAGAAGGAAAATCAATAGTAAGATGCTTAAGAAGAGAGAACAAAAATCGAGCACGAGGCTCTGTGATGGAGTTGTAGTGAGAGAGTGGATGGGGTACAAAAGTCATCACCATGTTAAGGAATCTAGGACATTTAGCAAAAGGTCTACATGATGTGTATTGATGCTCACCCCAATTAGCTGGGCGCTGACAAAAAGCAGAAATGAGCTCATCTTTGGATACAGTCCTCAGACGCTCATAGGAAGGATAGTCAGAAAAATCTATCCTAGGAACCCTAAGCACATCCGCAACTAGTTGTGGTATGACAGGGATGCACGTACCTCGAACGCGAGTGAAAAAGAGAGGTACTGAATGATCGATCCTGTGCATGTTGGAGTAAAAGTCTTGAATCAGCACGAGAGGACATGTGACTAGGACGTCACACAGTGACTCCCATCCCCTACTGTGAATGACAGAGGGAAGGGCAGTGTCGGCGAAGTCCGCCAAAATGACTTGGCGTTCCGAATGAACACCTCGCCTAGAAAAGTTCTTCGAAAATGCCTTGTAGGCATCTCCATCATGGAACTGAAGATTTAGAGGAGCAGAATCAGAAGATGAAGAAGCTCCAGAACGCAGAGGGTTTCGAGCCTGAGTGGATTTACATTTGAGTGCCATAGACACTACTAACGTAAACAGAATGAGAAAGAGATGGGGAAAGAGACAATCAGAAAAGTCCCAAAACAGTTCACATATATCAAATATATTAAACAATAAGTACGTATGCGTGGGGAATGCATGAACATGTGACATGCAAATTAAAAAGCATCATAGGCTTAGCCCAATCCAATCCTACTAGTACACAAACATAGAACACACATCTAAATGCATGTAAATACCATTTTAATGCACATAAAATGCAATGTATGACATTTTGAACACATTTAAGTGAAAACCCAACCCAAAATTTCAAGAAAATATCACTAATTTTGAAAAACCCTAAAAATTTTCAAAAACCCCAAAACCTAAACTTCAAAACATGAAATGCATGAAAAAGGAAGGAAGATGAGATCATACCAAGTGATTTGAACCAAGGAAGGGCCAAAAATAACGTGGGTTGAAGGTTTTGAGTGAGAAAAAGAGGTTAGGGAGATGAACAGCCGCGGACAGATCGAGAGAGATAGAGAGAAATGAGATCGGAATCGCGACAAAGCCTTAAAAAGGAACCTCAGTAATTCTCGACAGCTGAGGTGTCGAGAGGTATCGAGGAAGCTGTCGATGTAGGTGTCGAGGAAAAGGCCTTCGACTGCAGAAGGTGTCGAGAAGGTATCGAGGAATAAACACCAAAGCCAAGAACAGAAGCTCGATCGATCGACAAGGTATCGAGAAGGTATTGAGAAGATAGAAACTTTCTTGATCAATCCACTAAGTGTTGAAGAGGTGTCGAGATTGCGATAAGAAAAAGGCTTGAGAAGCTTGACAGATAACAAGGTATCGAGGAGGTGTCGAGCCAGCAGTTAAAAGCAGTTTTTCGAGAAGTGAAAAACACAAACATGAATACAATCCAACATACACCTTAACCATTGATCCAATCAACATATAAAGCTCTAAAAATCATCTCTCAACAAAAATTTAAGCACATGGATCCTCAAAAAAACACACACACACTAAACAAGTCTAACCAATTTTATTTTTCAAAAACAAGTCAAGATAGTTTAGTGAGCATATATTAGCACATGTAAAACCTTTGTGATGACCAAATCACATTGTACCGCACATGTATCAAAAGTAGCAAAGAATATTGCGTGTTGTGTGTGAAAAACATCGCAAGATTGCATATGTGTATAAATGTTATGATGATCTGAGACATGAGAAAATAACTTTAACTCACATACAATCATAACTGTTTGATGGGGACTATTACCATTGAGGTACATCCTATAACTCCCACATCTCCTAGAATACACGCTTGCAACCATATTTAAAGCATTTTTGATCTTTTGGTTTTTTTTTTCTTTGCATATTTTCTTTTAAGCATATCATGCATGAGCATAAAAAGAGAGAAAAGAAATACCCAAGATGTTAAGCATTTGACACTGCACTTTTGCTATGCCGAAGCATACGGGTGTCTTTGACACTGCACTTTTGCTATGCCGAAACATACAGGTGTCTTTATTATGATTGGTGGGCAACAGTGGTGAAATGGTTATTTATGCATTTCTCTTAGGATTTTCTAGTCTTACCCATCAAAAAGAGTGATATGAGTGTTAAGCTTTAGGAGATAACTTAATCTTACCCATCTCAAACAAAAGCCACAAAGCTCACTTGCTTAGTTGTGTATAGAGATGCTCATCAAAGTTACAAGAGATACAAAGTTTAGAAAACTCTGTTTCATTGGCCATCCAAGGTACACAAGTACCAAAGTACATAAAACACACACTGTTTTTGTATTTTTCTGATTTTTCAATTTTTTTATTTTTTTATTTTTTATATTAAAAAAAATTAAACAAAATTGAAAGCAAACACATAAAAACATGTTAACAAAGCAAAGCATAAAACTAGATGGAAATACATAAGGAAGAGGAACAAGAGAGGGAGATCAATCCATAGAGATGACAACAATGTTTTTACGAAGGAATTTAAAACATTTGCTGTCAAGAGGTTTGGTGAACAAGTTAGCCTTTTGATCATCAGTGTGGATAAACTAAAGAGTGAGAGTACCATCTTCGACAAGCTCCCTAATGAAGTGATGTCGAATCTCCATGTGTTTGGTTCGAGAATGCTAAACCGGGTTCTTAGAGATATTGATGGCACTGGTATTGTCACAGTAAATAGTGAGATGCTCTTGACAAATACCATAATCGTGAAGGAGTTTTTGCATCCAGAGGAGTTGGGTGTAGCAGCTACCGACAGCGATGTACTCAGCTTCTACAGTGGATAAAGAGATGGAGTTTTGCTTTTTGCTCATCCAAGAGACAAGATTGTTATCCACATAAAAACAACGCCCCGAAGTACTCTTTCTATCATCAGCATTGCCAGCCCAATCAGCATCAGAGTACCCAGCTAAGACACCATTAGTGTCATTGCTATACCACACACCGAACTTAGCAGTGGTTTTGACATATTTTATAATTCTTTTTAAAGCAGTCATGTGGGATTCTTTGGGATTAGCCTGATATCTAGCACACACTCCAACACTGTAACTAATGTCAGGTCTACTAGCAGTAAGGTAAAGAAGACTACCTATCATGCTTCTATAAAGAGAAGGATCAACACTCTTACCTAACAAGTCTACAGTGAGTTTAATATTTGGGCTCATAGGGGTTCTAACAGAACTAGCAGATTTCAAACCAAACTTTTTCACAAAATTCTTAGCATATTTAGATTGAGAAAGGAATATACCTGAATCTTGTTGGCGAATTTGCAATCCTAGGAAGTGAGTCAGCTCTTTAATCATGTTCATCTCGAACTCAGCTTGCATGAGTTTTGAGAAGCCATGAGCAAGTTCATCCTTAGTCGACCCAAAGATGATATCATCAACATAGACTTGAGCAACTATCAACTCACCATCTTCCTTTTTGATGAAGAGAGTTTGATCAGCCTTTCCTCTAGTGAACCCATGTGACACCAGATATTGTGTGAGTTTATCATACCAGGCTCTAAGAACTTGCTTCAACCCCTAAAGTGCCTTTTTAAGGTACAACACATGATCTGAAAAGTGTGGATCAATGAATCTTTTTGGTTGAGTCACATAGACATCCTCTTTGAGTAACCCATTCAAGAAAGCAGTCTTTACATCCATCTGATAAAGTTTGAAATTCAATTGACATGCTAGGGCAAGGAAAATTCTGATTGACTCCATTCGGGCAACTGGGGCAAATGTTTCATCATAGTCTACTCCTTCCATTTGCGAGTATCTTTGAGCCACAAGTCGAGCCTTATTGCGAATCACATTGCCTTTTTCATCAGTCTTGTTGCGGAATATCCACTTGGTACCGATGATGTGCTTACCTTCTGGTCTAGGTACTAGAGTCCAAACATCATTCCTCTGAAACTGAAGTAGTTCATCATGCATTGCTTCGACCCAACTTTCATCTTGTAGTACTTCCTTAACTTTCTTGGGTTCAACCTGTGACAAGTAGCAAGAATAAGACACAAAGTTAGCAACATATTTATCAACTGTACGTTTCCTTAATGTGAGTTCATTCATGTTTCTCACAATAACTTCTGGAGGATGATTTAATTTGATTCTAGAGGAAGGTCATTTTTCTTCATGAGACTCAGACTCTGGTGAAGTAGGAGCATCTGTAGAGTCTTCCACAATACTAGGAGTACTTGGGGACACAGGTTCTAGTTCAACAATATCTTGAACTTCCCTAGGCTTAGGAGGAAGAATTTCTTTAGAGAGTTCCTCAATGCCTTTCTTAGAACTGGAATCTGAGGACTCATCAATGATGAAATTCACTATTTTCATTACCTTCATAGTTCTCTTGTTGTATACCTAATAAGCCTTGCTTGTAGTATCCTAGAAATATGCCTTCATCGCTTCGAGAGTCAAACTTTCCCACATTCTCTCTATCCTTAAGAATGAAGCAAGTACTTCCAAAGATCCTGAAATACTTCACATTTGGCTTTCTTCCTTTCCATAACTCATAGGGAGTTTTTTTGGTACCGGGTTTGAAGTACACCCTATTAACCGTATGACATGCAGTGTTTACGGCTTCTCCCCTTAAGTTTCGAGCCACATCTTTGTTATGCAACGAGGTGTAATTGGAGCAGAGAATTCTTGAGATATACTTGATCTTATGCAGAAAGACTCCATGTATGAGTTCTCGAATTCTTTACCATGGTCATTTCGAATTCGATCAATCTTTAAGCGCTTTTCATTTTGCAGTCTTGTGCACAAAACCTCAATGTGCTCAGGAGCATCAGACTTGGATCGTAGTAAAATGACCCAAGTGTATCTAGTGAAGTCGTCTACCACAACCATGATGTATCTCTTACCACCAAGAGACTCGGTTCTGGTTGGACCCATAAGATCTAAATGCAAAAGCTTCAATAGTTTGGTGGTAGCTGATGTCTGAGTGCCTGAATGCTTAGCTTTTGTCCGTTTTCCAAGCTAACATGGTCCACACAACACATTGCTCATTCTACTAAGTTTTGGTATCCCCAAGACTGATTCATGCTTAGATACAATGGATAGATGCTTGTAACTAGCATGTCCCATTCGTTGATCCTATACATCTTCATTAGGCAAATGAATGCTATTACACACTATATCAGCATCAAGAACCAATCCATAGCAGTTGTCCAAAGTGCGAACCCCACTAATGAGCTTCTTTCCATACTCATCCATAACAAGACACTTTCCCTTTGAGAATAGCGCCATGAAGTCTTGATTACATATTTGACTTATACTCAATAGGTTCACCCTTAGACCTTCTACATAAAGAACATTTGCAATATCTGGCAGTCCTGGTAGAGATATGATTCATTTCCCTTTAATTTGTGACTTGCTTCCATCATCAAAAGTCACATTACCACCTTTCTTAGGCTCAAAGATCTTGAAGAGAGATCAGTCTCTAGTCATGTGTCTTGAGCAACCACTGTCAAGATACCATAGACATGTATCCATCACTTTGAATGCAGACTTCATCATGAAACACACTTCATGCTTAGATGACAAATCAAAGGGAATAGTTCTTTCACTTAACTGCCTTTTATGAGTTAAGCCTTTAACCTTCACTCTTCTCAGACGAACTCTTTTGCACATTTTCATTCTGAGATAGTCTAGTTTCTTCTTAGCCAAATTGAGATCTTTTCCAATTTTCATTATAAAAGAATTCAAATAACTTTTAGACTTGTATTTTCTGAAACATTCACACAAATAGTGATTAGAAAAACAAGATGTATTTAAAAACAAAGATCTCTTCAAGCCGGTTATAGCCATGACAACAGGGGTCAATGGATCAAAACAGCAAAGGTTAAATCAAATTAGAATGTGCCTGCTCTGATACCACTTGATAGGCCACCATCTGAATGACCTTTTGTGATTAAACCAATTAATTAATTAGCCAAGTTGTTAATTAATCAATTAATCATGCAAACGCGTGGAAGCACAAACAAATCACCAATAAACTAATTAAGCAGCGGAAAATAAATAACACGGTGATTTGTTTACGAATGGGGAAAACCCTAACGGCAAAAACCCCACCGGGTGATTTTCAGGTCACCACTTCCGAAACTCTACTATTATCAAATCAAGCGATTACAAGTAAAGGAATCCCAAGTACCTTACCAACCTACAGTTGAATCCTTATCCTAATACCCAATTAGACTTGATCTATAGTGACAGTTCTCACCTTTGATGCACGGCTTCCAAGTACATGACTAACCAATGCGCGGATCCCAGTACGCAACTTCAAACACTAACTTAGAAGGAGAGGTTGGCTGCAAAGTTCTTCAGCTCATCCTACACGATGAAGATCAGGAAGATGCTTGGTCACAAAACCTTTTGGTGCAAAATACACAGCAACTTCTTCAGAGAAGATGAACTAGGTCAGGAACTTCGTCTTTGATCACAATTTGCTTGAACAGAGATTGCTCAATGCTTTTGCAACTTGTGTACAATTTGACGGCTCTTAAAACAATCCTTTTATATGTTTAGGGTTAGGAGAAAAGAAGGCCCAAAAGCATATTCACGGATTCCAAGAAATCAGATCAGAAAATCTGATTTTATAATTCTCGACAGATAGCAGGAACCGAGGAGCTATCGAGCAAGTGTCGAGATTTAATGAATTTGCACTTCAACTTGTTTTTCTTGGACAGACTTGATGACTTCAACACTTGATCTTGAAACCTTGTTTCTTGAAGTATTAAAAACACCTAGAACTATCCAATTACAAGTAGAGTGCGTTTTGTCAAAGGATTTTCCAATTTACATAAATAAGTGACATATGTTCTTAACAAGTGAAAACACATATGTCCTAACAACATTATTGAGAAGATACTTTCTGATTTAAAAGTTAAAACTGAGGATACTTCTATAAGTGCTTCTCGAACTATTTCAAGAAATGAAAAAGAAACTGTTTTTGATGAAAACACAGATTCTAATTCATTATCTTATGTTTATGCTAAAAAGGTTTTTGATGATGATTTACTAGAAATTAAAAGATTTTTTTGGAAAATCCAATCCCATGTCTTTTACAAAAAAAAAAAAAAAAAGTGGTATTCAAAACCTACTCCTCCTGATATGCAGTTTGAAGAAAGATCTTTCCAAACTCAGTTTTCTGTTTCTGCTAATAAAATTTATAAATGGAATATTGATGGTTTGTCTAAACAAGAAATCATTAATAAAATGGGTCATATGTCTGTGGTTGGAATTGCTTATGAGAATAACCATAATCTTGACCACCCTGAAATTGTTGACCTTCTTACTACTAGTTTTTCTAGTACTCTTCGTGGATGGTGGGATTTATATCTCACAGAAGATTCTAGAGAATCTATTAAACATGCTGTTAAAAAGAATGATGAAGGAATTTCTATTTTTGATGAAAATATTGGTTGAGGTATTCCTAACGGTGTTAATACCTTGATTGATACTATTCTCAAACATTTTGTTGATACTCCATCTAATATTTCATCTCGCATTTCTGATTATTTGAACAATTTGAGATGTCCTACTATGTCTGACTGTAGATGTTACCAAGATGTTTTTATTTCCAGAGTAATGCTTTGGAAAGATTGCTACAAGCCTTATTGGAAAGAAAAGTTTATTGATGGTCTACCTCCTATCTTTGCTCATAAGGTAAAACAAGAGTTAATTGGAAAAAATGATTCTATTGATTATGTTAATTTAACTTATGGTGATATTTAAGCACTATTAAAAAACTTGGTATTAACATGTGTAATGATGAAAAACTGTTAAAATACCAATTAAAGAATAAAGGAAAAGCTAAATATGAAATAGGTAATTTTTGTGAACAATATGGTTTGCCCCCTATTGCTCCTTCCAGGCAAAAGGATAAAAATATGATAAAAGTCACAAAAATTATAGTCATAAAAAATATAAAAAATACAAAACCAATTTTGTTAAACCTAATGATTTTTATGCTAAAAAGAAAAATGTTTCTAAAAAATATGATAAACAAAGATCAGGCAAAGGAAAATGTTTTAACTGTGGTAAACCTGGACATTTCAGTAAAGATTGCAAACAAAAACCTGGTAAGTTAAAAAATAAGTTTAACATGTTAAATATTGATGATAAAGATCAAGAAGAATTATTTAGAATCCTTGAATCAAACAATTCGTTTGATTCTTTAGAAGATGATTTTTCTTCTTCATCTGATTCTTGCTATCAATCTGTTGATGATTCTTCTGATTCACCTAATGTTAAAATTGGTTGTAGAGATTCCTACTGTAATGTTATTAAATCTATTAGAACTCTCACTAAAAGTGAAGAAAATGAAAAACTGATAATTCAACTGATAAGTCAAATTCAAAACCCTAAATTGCAAAAAGAATATTTGGATAAGTTTAAGAAAAATTTAACAAATGATGAAACTGGTAAAAAATTAAAATCAATGATAAGCTTTGAAGAAACTTTGGAAAGATTTAATAAAAAGAAATCCAAAGAATTAACTGTTAATGATCTTCAACATGAAATCAATGTTGTTAAACAAGAAATAATTGAATTTAAAAATATTAAAAGTGATAACAATAATCTTAAACAAGAATTGTTATTGTAAGGTTGAAATTTATCAACCATCTTGCTGGCTTTATTCCTTGCCAATTTGCTTGTAATTTAGCACTTAGTAACCCTGTATTTAGGTGGGATTCATGTAAAGGCAGAGTGTGAAGAAAAGCTCAAGAATGTGCAAAGAAGCAGAGTTTCGCGGCTAGGACTCGCAGCTGACTCGCGGCTGACTCGCGACTGGCAAGCCGCCAACTATAAGCACGTGAGAAGCACATAGGGAAGCTGAAAGGTCACGCCAGCTGTCGTACTACAGGAAAAAAGTCCTAGGCTGGCCAGACCGTTACGTAGTGACTTGAACTCGCGACTTGGACAAGCCGCGAGGTCAAGCCGCCAACTTACCCTGTTTGGCAAAAACTGACTCTTCGTATTCCAAACACACACCACTATATACAGACCCTTATACCCACAAAATGTAGAGAGCTTCCAGAAAATTTTTTTGAGAGAAACCCTAGAGAAAACAAGATTGATTCATCCACAATCTTTACCTTAGAGTCTCTATAAATTCCTATACTCTCTTCCTCTCCATTGTCATACCCTTGAGAGGTTATTTGCCAAATCCTTATCTCACCACACTCACGTTTGTGAGAAGGTTTATTTGGTGCTTTTGGGAAGCAGTTAGGAAGGAACCAATATACATTGGTTGATGCTATGGTATAGTAGCAGAATCCGAGAAGCTAAAGAAGAAATAGGTTCGGCGTAACCTCGTTGGAGCAAAAAGCTTGGAGAACTTAGGTACTTGGGTAGATTAGGCTTGGAGAGTCTTCTGCTATTCATGTATCCCAACTATATTCTTTAGTGGATTATTTACCGCTTGGAGGGCGGCGGAGACGTTTTACGCCGAGGACTTCGGTTTCCTCTTCGATAACACATCGTGTGTTATCCGTGTGTTTGCATCTTCCTTCTCTTTATCTTTACCTTATATTTACTGCTGTGGATGTGTTTATATTTGGCTTAGATTGGTTATCAATTCTATTACAAGCTTTTTATCATTTTCTGCACATACATTGTTTGATTTAAAGCTTGAATTGGTAATTTTATAATTAGGGGTCTAAACGTTCAAGGGTGTTTTAGACACATATTGAACTTTCAATTGGTACTAGAGCAGGTACACTTGTTGTGGTTTAAATACCTAAGTGTGATCCTTGACCGCTTTTGTTTATTTGTCATGGATTGTGTTATGTATGCCTCTTTGTATGATTTGGTTGGTGATAATTGTAACATGCTACGTGTTTGTGAAAATGCGTCTATGAGTGGTAATCCTCATGATTGTGATGCTTTGTTACATGAATATTTGGATGTTGTTGATATTCCTAACATCAAACCCTTGAAGAAAATTGCTAAGAAGTTTTAAAAGAATTTAAGCAAGTTACTTTCTGAAAAGGATGATTTGATTGCTAAGCTCAATGAATTCAATAAATTGGTTGAGAAATATAAGAATCTTGCTGAAAATTCTCTTGAAAAGCTGAAAGAGTTTGAATGTTTGAATATGGACTTGAATGCTACACTTGTTTTGTCTAACAAACTTGTTGATGATTTTAAATGTGAAAATGAATCTCTTAAGTTGCATGCCAAGTGTTTGATTGCTGAACCTATTGATAAAAAAGATGAAAATATTTGCTGCAATCATGTTATGGTACCCGATATTGTGCCTATTGTGTGTTCTAACCCAAAGGACAAATCGATGTACATTCCTCCACACAAAAGAAATCAAAAGATGGAGAGAAAGGCCCCTAAGTCAAAGCCTCTGTTTAGGTCTCAACCTAAGGTTTTGGATGAATCTAAGTTTGTTCCAACTTGCCACTATTGTGGTGTGATTAGTCATATAAGACCTCAATGTTATAAGTTGAAGAGAGAACAAAACCATGTTGCTAGATCCCTTCCCAAAAAGCGTAGTGGATCTAAACACATTGTGTCACCATTGTGGTGCTTTTGGTCATCTAAGACCTCATTGCTCTAAGTTTTATGCTCTCAAAAGAAAAGAGAAACTTGAGCTTCTTGGAAATTATGCTAAAAAGGGTAAACCGATTTTGAGTGAAGATAGCATGTTGTTAAAGAAATTGTTTAATGCTCTTAACTCCTTGACTATGTGCATCTCCGGTTCTCATTCTTTTAACCCTCGTCTCACTTCTAATGAGGCACTCATTCCAAACAATTGTTCCATTTGGATGAGGAAAGGTTCCTATGGTTGAGCTTTTGCTCTTTTGGTCCTTGATCTAATTCTTTCGATTTTTGTAGGACCCTTCATGCATTAGATATGTCATTATCATGCATTTGTGCATCTTGCATCTCTTTATTTGCATTGTTTTGGTTTTATTTTTTATCTTACTTTTATGTCTTTGTTTGTGTGAGTAAAAAATCCAAAATCACATAAAAAGTGAAAAATTCAAAAAGTTTAATCGTATATGTTTGAGCACATATCACATGTGAGTTTTGCCTTGTACCTTCGTACAAATGGCTTTATGCATTTATGAGCTTAGCTTGTTCTTTATGCACTTATATCTTTGTGGGAAAAATCTTGACATCTTTGTGTGATTGTTGAAAATCGATCTTCAAGCTTGTCATGAATGATTAGTCAATAGTCATGTTGGTTTTGATACGTGCATAGACTTATGCCTATATATCTTTCCACTCTTTATTTTGTTGTTTTTGCTTAAAGAGCTCACCAAATGTAAATCTCCAAATGAAAAGAGATATTGAGCTGCAAAAGCCTGTCGCACATTCTAGTATTTGACTAGGAAAAAGGGAAAGCGACCAAAATAAAATGTATGATGCCCCAAAAAGCCAAAGGCTTGTTCATCAAATTGAAATATCAAAAATTTCAAGCATCGATCTCAAAATGAGATATATTGATTCAAAATGATCAAATGTTATGAATTGTAAAGAAGCCAAATGAAAAGCTTCAACGATATGTAATCATTTTCTTGTGGGAGGTCATATATGTTCATTTCTATAATTGAGATAGACCACTTGTCTTAGTACTAGTTGTGTATGACTTGATTGAATTGATTATTGAAGCTTCACTCTAGACTATGGACTATTCCACACTTGGTACACGCACACAACACACATGCCTAATGTTCAATGAATGCCTTATTCATTTGTTCGATTGTACTTGTTTAAATGTGATGTGTGTGTGCTCAACTATATATGGATCAATCCAAAAAGATTTTTGATCATTTTATATGTTTTTGGAAGTGATTTTTATCACTCTTTGTGTTCTTGTTGAGTGCTTACATTGTTCTTCATTGTTTAAACATGTTTTGGTGTTGAAAAACAAGTGTCAGAGTTTTTCGCGACTCACTCGCGACTGGCTCGCGAGTCGCGAAACTGGAAAAATGCATTTTCCTCGCATTTTTTGGTTCTCTAGCAGAGGGATTCGTGACTTACTCGCAACTCACTCACGGGTGCGCACTCAAGTCGCGAAAAAGACTTAGAAAATTCCATGAAAATCGTTTTCGCAACTCATCTCGCGACTCGCCCAGAAACAGCTTTTTTAAGTGATTTTCGTGGGAAAACTATTTTAAACCTCTCCCATCCTCTCTTAAACCCCTCTTTCAATATTTTTACATCAAAACCCAATCAATTTGAATGGTTTTTCTTTCCATTAACATCTCTAAGGTAATTTCATTAATTTGGATCCTTAGATTATGTTTTGGAGAGTTTTGTGCTCTTGGTTGGGATTTTCATCATAGGGGTTGGGAAAACTTATTTTCTATCAAAAGTTTTGTATGGGATTGGTTTCTCTTGATGATTTTCTTTGGATGTTGGCCCCTTGTGGCAAAAAGAACATGTATTAAGGGTGGATTTCATAGTGTTCATGCATTGTTTCACATTGTTGTTCTTAGTGTGCATGCTAGGTGTTTGATAAAATGTCTCTTAGGCATTTTCTCGCTTGTTTGGACTCCGATGAGTACCAAACTTCGGGGTTTCTCATGTTTATTTATTAGGAACATGTTTGGTTCTTTGGTTGTGTATCTAACACACCTTGTCCCACATGTGCATTTTTCATGCATTAGTCATGCATTGCACTTTGCCACCTCTTGCACACACCTTGCTACCCTTGTCATGCATTGGTCTATACCTTGTTTCTTCATCCTAGCATGTCATGTTTACCTTACGCTTTGTAGCATTTCGTTTCATCTTAGGTTTGAGCTTCATTTTCTCATTCATCTCGCACCCCTCATGCATCATAATCATTGTTCATACCTTCATCTCTTGCCCTCGTTTCTCCTTGACCCTTTGTCTATTCCTGACAAAAAGGGGGAGAGTATACTCTAGAGAGTATACCGGAGAGTTTTTGTCATTTCTATATGACCCTTGTGTACATTCTTAGGGGGAGAAATTCTATTTCTCATGCACATTTGTAGGGAGAGAGATATTTCATAGGGGAGATGCATATACCAAGAGGGAGAAGACATTGAGCTAATAAGAAAACTTTGTTTTGGGTGTTTGGTGTTTGGTTAAGTTGCTCACATGTTTCACATCATGTTTACTTGATCGCAATTTACTTGTTACATTATACTTGCCCGTTTATTACTTGCTTTACCTTGATGGTCTAATGTGTTTTGTGCAAGTGTTTCAGGTTACAGGTATATATGTTCTAAGTTCATCACAGCTCCTATGATTCATGATAAGGGGAGTGATATGATAAGGGAAGTACTTTATTATTTGTACCTGTTACCTTTGTAGGTTTTTAAGGTTAATAGTTTGTTTTTGTACCCATGTTGCTTATGTAAGTTTTAAGGGTTTGGTTTTATGCACACTTGTAGGCCTTTGTGGTTTGTGCCATGCTTTATGCAGCCTTTGTGCTTTGTTAAATCAGTACTTCTAACCTAATGCTATGCATTCCCTTTTAAGTACTGTCACTCTTATGCCTGTGTAGGATTTTTCCTAGATGCACATACTTCATGTTTTGTGCATTGGTTGAGTGCTGGTCATTCAAGTGATTTGCCTTGTGTTTGTCAACTTGAATGTCCGGATGTTCATTCCAAGTGTGAATGAACATTGTGATCACTTGTATGAAGTGATTACCTGTTTTTGGTCTTGCCATGGTTTATTGCTTTACTCTATTGTGCTTGATCGCATTATGCTTGCTCTATTTGCATTACAAGTTTTCTGCATACAATGAACTTATTGTGTTGTTGTGTTTCAGGAGTTACTTGTTCTTATGGTTCTAAAGCTTCATAGATTCTAGAGTTAGGTGTGAGTGAGTTTTCCAACTATTCCTAACTCATGCGTTAAGTCTAGAGTTTGTTTTAGGGTTTTGTCACGGAATAGCCAAAGGGGGAGATTGTAAGGTTGAAATTTATCAACTATCTTGTTGGCTTTATTCTGTGCCAATTTGCTTGTAATTTAGCATTTAGTAACCCTATATTTAGGTGGGATTTATGTAAGGGTAGTGTGTGAAGAGAGTGTGAAGAAAAGCTCAAGAATGTGCAAAGAAGCAGAGTTTTGCGGCTAGGACTCGTGGTTGACTCGCGACTGGCAAGCCGCCAACTGTAGGCATGTGAGAAGCACGCAGGGAAGCTGAAGGGTCACGCCAGTTGTCGCACTACAAGACAAAAGTCTCAAGTTGGCCAGGCCATTACGTCGCGACTTGAACTCGCGACTTGGACAAGCCGTGAGGTCAAGCTGCCAACTTACCCTGTTTGGCAAAAATTGACTCTTTGTATTCCAAACACACACCACTATATATAGACCCTTATACTCACAAAATGTAGAGAGCTTCCAGAGAGAATTTTTGAGAGAAACCCTAGAGAAAAACAAGATTGATTCATCTACAATCTTTACCTTAGAGTCTCTACAAATTCCTCTACTCTCTTCCTCTCCATTGTCATACCCTTGAGAGGTTCTTTGCCAAATCCTTATCTCACCACACCCACGTTTGTGAGAAGGTTTATTTGGTGTTTTTGGGAAGCAGTTAGGAAGGAACCAATATACATTAGTTGATGCTATGGTATAGTAGCAAAATCCAGGAAGCTAAAAAAGAAATAGGTTCGGCGTAACCTCTTTGGAGCAAGAAGCTTGGAGGGCTTAGGTACTTGGGTAGATTAAGCTTGGAAGGTCTTTTGCTGTTCATGTATCCCAACTACATTCTTTAGTGGATTATTTACCGCTTGGAGGGCGGCGAAGACGTTTTATGCTGAGGACTTCGGTTTCCTCTTCGATAATACATCGTGTGTTGTCCGTGTGTTTGCATCTTTCTTCTCTTTATCTTTGCTTTATATTTACTGCTGTGGATGTGTTTATATTTGGCTTAGATTGGTTATCAATTCTATTATAAGCTTGTTATCATTTTTCGCACATACATTGTTTGATTTAAAACTTGAATTGGTAATATTGTAATTGGGGGTCTAAACGTTCAAGGGTGTTTTAGACACATATTGAACTTTCAGTTATTGTTAAAAATTGATAAAAATATTGACAACCAAAAATCTGATAATGAACAAGATGAGCACAAAGATGGAGATGAATCCAATCAACAGGCTCTTCTTTCTGATAAAGGTATTGTTGATAATTCTCAACTTAATCTTGTTAACAAAGTGCTTCCTCCAAAATGGTTTACAAAATTTAAATTGTTGTTTCCCATGATTATCATTTCATTGTTATTGCTATGATTGATTCTGGTGCGAATATGAATTGTATCCAAGGACTGATTCCTTCAAAATATTTTGAAAAATCAACTGAAAGATTGGTTTCTGCTAATGGTACTCAAATGAAGATTAAATATGGATTGAATAATGCTTATGTTTGCGATGATAATGTCTGCTTCAAAATTCCTTCTGTTCTTGTTAAAAACATGACTGATAAAGTGATTCTTGGTTTCAGCAAAGAGTAAGATACAAGAAAATTGTTAAACAACTGTTTCAATCAAAGATTGATAATCTACAGAAAACTTTGATTGTTGATGTTTGTTATGATGTTTCTAATACTCTTTGGAACAAAAGACACACTGTTTATCTGTCTTATGCTAAAGATTTTCCTACTAATGTTCTTATTCAAGAACCAAGGATGGGTTCTTGTCAACATTTCACCGATGTTTTTAAAGGTAATGTTCATAGTGCCAAAATGTTAATTACTACCAATTGTCCTAATACTTTCAATGCTTCTTGGCAGGTAACAGAGCATGATGCTGATATTTGTACCACTAATAAGTGGACTAAATATAAACGTACTACTAATAAGTGGATTATAGATAACTATACCACTAGTAAGTGGAATAATATGACTTCCTCGGCAGAGAGGAGGAACAAGGGAAAAGCACCTGCACAGGGCTATTCTCAAGACAAAAGCCTCCCAGTGGGACAACCTTTTGTAATGCATGAAGGCACATCTTCTAGGGTAAAACCTAGTGGATCAACATCCCTTTAGGAATTTGTCCCGGTAGAGGTGACATATTCCAATGGTGATATGGTTGTTGCTTTATAGGAAGTTTTATCTAGAAATTTGCAATTTCATAATGGAGTCTATAGTGAATTACCAGATTCCATTAAAATCATTCTTGATAACCTCCATGCTGCTTTTACCCTAAATCACCACACCTTATTTCAGAAAACCCTCCAAGCACTTGGAATTCACCTTGTTAACCTCACTGCACAAAATGAAGCCTATATGAGTCACTATGCTAACCTTGTTTCAAAAAATGAGGCTTTTAGAAGCCATCTTGCTGATCCTGTTAACCACTCAAATATTACAAATGATCCTTACACTAGCTACCCTGTAAACTACTCAAATATTACAAATGATCCCTATACTAGTCAACTCTTTGGCAAAGAGGATATCCATTCAAAGGATAAGAAGACTATAATGGGCACTAATTATGCTAGATTGAGTCTTAAGACCCAATCTTTGTTAAGAAGTACTGTTGATAATTGAGTGTTAATCCTAGGATAGTATGGATAGGCTGTGGAGATCCAACTCCTCTATCAACTCCAAGACTGGTTGGCCTCCTAATATTGTAAATGAAGAAGATCACACTGTTGAAGAACATGAGCTCCCTGATTTCCAGAAATGGAATATTCCCAAAGTTGATACTAAAACTATTTACAAAACTAGTTGGGCTGAAACTACTTTTCATCCCACTTACAAAGTTAGAACTGTTAAACAAATATTTTCTATTTCTAAAAGTCATGAAAAATGTTGTTTGTTCCCTAAAAGAAATATTAATGAATTTATTGTTAAAAAATTCAGTTATTTGCATGTTGGTATGGTTCAAGTTGCTCTTAAACCACTTACTAGAAAAGGTATAAATGCTTCTATTCTCATGTGTTTAAGAGATGCTAGATTTAAGAACTTTAAAGATAGCATTCTTGGTATGATTACTGCTTCTTTGTATGATGGTCCTGTATATTTTAACTGTTATCCTGATATTACTCTTGCTTTGGATAATCCTAATATTGTTAAAGCTTTAACTTTGAATATTGCTTCATCTAGTTATCACATGGAAGAAGGTAGTAAGCCTTTTACTTTGATTTATCGCATTTATTACAGACTGTTAGGTACTCAATTGAACCCTAGTGCTAAGATTAATAGAGAGCCTTCTGGGAAAACTATGTTAATAAAATGTTCAACCCCTGATGCTAAAGTTCAAATTCCAAAAATGATTCAATGGCAAGATGTTAAGCTTCCCACTAAATGGTTGTTGGAACAAGAATCCCCTCTTGCTAAACCTGCTTTTGATGAACTGGATCTCACACATATTCAACAATATCTTGATGGTACTGTTAAAATAAGTTTTCAAAACAATCAACCCTTGAGGATCAATGAAGGAAGACATTCCTTTGCTAGATCTGAAAGTGTTTCAAAAAGAGATCAAGATCTCAATGAATTTTTGCAAAAGAATTTTGAAAAACTTGATTTAAGGCTAAAAGGAGTTTCAAGTGGCAACTCCCAAGTTAGCACTGTTTTCTATTCTACTAAGCTTGAAACTTCTTCTCCATATGGCAAAACTGCTATTGAAGAAGAAGAGGACAGTAGATTTGTTTGTCCATCTGATTCAACAATGTCAAGAGTTTTAGCTTGAGAAGTTTTAAACTTTAATTTTTCATTTTGACTGGGTAAATCAATTAAAGGTTTCTCAAGTTTTGAAATAGGAGTTTTTTCAACAATTTTTTCTTCAATACGGTCAAGCTGTTAACCAATAACATGCAAAGATTCATTAGTAAATTTGTTTTGTTCAATAATACTAATAATAGGAGTTTGATCATCAGCAATTTTGAAAGGCGGATGGCTAGACCTAACAATGGTTTTATCTTCTTTAACAAAATTTGATTTCTTTATCACATTCAAATGGTTTTTTGAAACTTCTTCTTTTGGAACATAATGGTTTTCAAGAAAATCAAAGAACAAAATATGTTTTTTTTAGTTGGTTCATTTTTTCTTTCCATTTCCTTTTAACACGATCTTTTTCAGATTGAGGAAAAGTACTTTGGTAATATTATATGTGTATATATATATATATATATATATATATTAACGAGTTAAGGTGGTTTTACTATCTTGAAGCAACAATTAAAGCATTCTACAGCTATAAAATGTGTTGGATCAAACACATTAAATGGGTTACCGAAACATTTTTGGAAAACATTTGAAATACATAATGCAAACTATTTTTGAAAATCTTCCCAAATGTAAGCCTTTGGATTTATAGTTTTTCAATTAAATAGTGTGATTAAAGCGATGGGTTTAGCGGTGTGATTTTGTCATACGATATGACTTCTCACAAATCTACATGTGTTAGAATTTTAGGGGAGTATTTTTTTTTTCTTCCTATGTGGCTGAACAACCTTAATTGCAGGAAAAAGTTTCTACTTTTATCTCTATATAGCATTTAACCAGTGCAATGCGCGGGAAAGTTTTACGTATTAAGAGACAATAACTTAACATAACAATTCAATAAATAAAATACATTAAAATTTGTTCAGTTCAAGTTGTACAGCCAGTCATTTGTCCTTCTTGTAGGTACTGCTATCTACAAAATACATTGAAATTCTAGTAGTAGGATAATATAATTTAACTGAATGGAGAACATTCAAAAGAGGTTCGTGCTATCTCTATTTTTTTATGGAATATTCATTCTTTAGTTCTCTTACAAAATTATCTATTGTGTCCTATAATGATGATTGACTCTCTAATTAAATGGTGCCTCAAGAAATGGTTAACATTAAATCAAGTTCAAATTTAGATTGCATTCCTTGTACTATATTTTTACTTTGAAGCTATTTAGAAGAAATTCTTATAATAATTTCCTTATTCTAATGACAACTTATTATATATAAATCAGATGTAGGCTGAACATTATAACCCATCGACGTTGTAAAGAGTTAAACAAATATCAAAAAGGCTCAAACATTATCATTCGTCTTCTTTGTTGTGCTACTATTGTATTATCCATCTTTGTTTGTATTACTTGTGCTACTGTTGTATTATCCATCTTTGTTTCGATTATAACATGCTAAAGGACCAAAAGTAATTTTAACATTTGTTTTTTAATCAAAGAGTACATATTTGAAAATCCTCTTATACTGTTTTTTGCTATTTTTTTTTAAACATCAGCAAATGAGATAGAGTTTCATTTTAAAATAAAAGTTCAGAGGAAAAATTAGGCTATTCTGACCTTTCAATTTAAATCAATAGCTCTTCAGTCTTTTTGAATAGTGACCAATCGCCTTATAAGCCAGAGATGATAAATCCACAAAATCACATGGGAAAATAGGATGTCATTGAAAAAAAAAATTAAAAAAAAAAAATATATATATATATATATATATATATGTATTAAAAAAATCCAAAAATACGTGATAGACATCAATGATTCAATGTAAATGAGGCTCTATAAACTTTTTTTTTTTTTTAGAGAGTTTCAACCTACTGCGTCCGCTCCTGATAATAGCTCTTTATCATCAGACCAAAATATCAATAAGTTTTTGGTGTAGGCGGGAATTGAACCCCAGATCTCTTATACAATCATCATAAATTTTACCAATTGAACTAACTGGAACCCACTATGAGGCTCTATAAATTGAGTTCCTATACACCATGACATTAGAAGAAAAAATATAGAAGTTTTGGGTTTCATTTACTATATGCTGGCTAATCAAGTATAATTATCTAAATTCCATAAAACATGGCAGGTTTAAATAAATAAACCATAAAAAATAAGAACATTTGAAGGTTGAGTAACACTGAACTCAAGTTTAACATCATAATTTAATAGTAGAAATATTATTTAACATTTGAATGGCCTTCATCTAGTATATAGGTGGTCAATAAAATGGAACATGGTGGTTATAATGAAGGCCATTCAAATTATAGTAGCATACCGAATTCACAAAATTGAGTATATATATACTTGGACAATGAAAATGAAAATAAGCATTATATTAACAAGCTAATGTATGGGAAAAAAAAAAAAAAAACATAAAACTACATATCCAATCATTTTGACAGGAAACCAACTTGAATTTGTATCTAAAATTAAGATACATACTTCGGCATTATAGGTATTCCACTACTGTCAATCATTACATCAAAACACCAAAACTCACAAACACTGGTAGGGGAATATGGTGGAGACCATAAACCATATATAAAAACTCAAAAATCAACATTTACAGTGCATGAAACTCTTTATGAATCATATGCTTAACTACAAACATTCAAAAACTAATATGCTAGAGGCCACAAATCAAATATACAATAATGGCTTGAAATTGAAATTAGCAATTATAGAACCCTCATCACTACAAACTAAAATCTCTCAAAACTCAACACAGTGTTGTCACTAAGCTAGACTGAATTGTAAAACCACACAAACTCAAATAAGCCAAATTTAACAAAGCATAGCCTTAAAAAAAAAAAAAAAAAAAAAAAAAAAAAAAAAAAAAAAAAAAAAAAAAAAAACTCTAACAATCTATTTGGCTACTGGAAAAGGTGGGTAAAAGTTAATGAAATCATAAAAATTTTACAAGTTATTGAATTTAGAATAAAAACTAATTGAATCCAACTATATATATTTTTTTTTAAAGAAGAAGGAAAAAAAAAAAAAAACTCACTAAAGTATACAAAACAATCATACAACCAAAATCAGCATACATATCTGCCAAATTAACCAAGCATGTTAATCAATACTAATTCAACTAAAAATCAACCAAATTTAAGTCATATTATGCAAGTTATGTATATGTTAGTAATTTCAATCAACTTTCCTAGCTAATTGTTTCTAACCCCAAACCAAACAAAATTAGAGTGCGAGAGTTGTTGTTCTCCCATTAAATCAAACGATATATATTGCATTGAAACAATCTACTTATTAAATTTGAGAGAGATTTCATTTAGATTCTGTTTCTTTACAATGTAAAACCAAGACTAAAATCAATCTTTTTTGTAATTTCTATAATCTATAAAAATATAACAAAAGCAAATGTTTAAAATTGAGAAGGTTTACTGTAAAAAGAAAAACATTTTTGAGAGAGAACCAAAAACCAGCAACAAAAACAAATCTAACTCAAACTTGTAAATCAAAACTAATACAACTAAAATAACCAAAGAAATTTAGAAAAAAAAAAATCGTCATTTTCAAAAATTGTTACTCTAATTTTAACTGAGAAGATGAAATTGTTACTCTAATTTTAATTGAGAAGATTAAATTTATCTTATATTTTCAACTATTTTCCTTTCACTTGTGACTCATTTAACTTGAAATTTCATGGAATCAAATAGCTAAATATACAGATAAACTACTGATTTACATACTCTTTCTATATAAGAATAACTCCATTGCCCAACCTTTTCATTAATCTCCTTAGTCAAAGTCTAATATAAAGAATATTAAGAATAATAAAAAAAAATATTATTTCTATATAGTATTTTTATAGAATTCAAAACAGGGTTTATATTATTTGCGTGTAATCTAACATACACATATCAATGCGTTTCTGTTCCAAAATATGTAATTAGTTAATTCATGTTAAACATTACTAACATCTCCTTGTTTAAAATATTGTGTCAAATTTTTTTTTTTTTTTTGTTTGTCTTTTGGCTGCAGTTGCATACTCTAAACACATGGATTCTAATTTCTTTTCATCTATTTGTTAGTAGAGTAGTAGAGTTTCAACCGAATACATTTGTGTGAGCACTGAGTAGTTGAATTTTTTTCTTTTTTGTCTCTTCTTTCATTTTTTACTTAAGTAGTTTAGATTGATTTTAGCATTCTCTAATAGTAGAGTAGTAGAATTTTTGTTAGACTTAATTTTTTTAGAGCAAAAATTGTGTCATCATTCATCACTGAGTTTTTCTTGGAGGTGTGAATTTCATTTAATTATTTATTTTTATGTAGCAGCTGGAATTTATATATTTGAGTAAAGTAACAATACAATAATTTATATAAAATTGGCTAAGCCTCTAATACAATAATTTCTATAAAATTGGCTAAGCCCCTAATACAATAATTTCAAAAACCATTGTACAGAGACAAACTAATATTAATATAATTAGGGTAAATTGTAAAGTACTCCCCTAAAGTTTGGATTGCTTGAATTTTACACCCTAAAGTTTGAGAAATTTTTTTTCACACCTTGAAGTTTCCCTCCGTTAGCAAAAGCAGCTCCTCTGTTAGTGGACTTGCCAACGTGTTTGTTAGGTGACACACAGTAATCTTACGTGTAATTTTTTTGCCACCTTAACCACCCTAAAACAACCTACTAAACGATTCTGTTTGGCTAAAATCAAAACCAATAAATAAATGTTAAAACGATGCATTTCACTAGAATTCAAAACTCATGCCCTAGATCACAAACCTAGACCTGCTTCAGCTCAAACTGAACCCCACAAACCTGTTTCAGACCTTAGCTCCATCGTTGATAGCTTCAGCTCGAAAGTGACCAAATCACAATACTAAACCCCAAAGAGAGTTCTAATGATTTGGGGGGCCCAGTATGAAGTGAAAAGCTGGATTCAGAGAGGAACTCTTCCTCTCTAAATTCCAACTTTTTCTTCCTTCTTTTACCAATACACAAAGAAAGTAAGTCTGAAATTATGAGCAACTAAGAGAAAAATCAAAAGGGAAGACTTTGTTTTAGTTAGTTATGTTCTGGGTCGAGTTCCTCTGATCAACTTATGCATCTAGGTATTTAATGATGAATACCAGAGGTGGCAAATGGTACATACTGTAAAGTTCTTTTCTTTGCAATTTCTGGCATTCATTTAATCTCCTTGTATTTTTCAAAGTGTCATTTTTTTTTTTTGGTGAGGTTGATAAATTTTTGTTCATATTATTGTTAGTAATCTTCTAGTGATTACTTTTAGTTCCCATTATAAACTAAAAGATCCTCCTAGATCAGATCACAAAACTCCAAATCAAAATCAACCCAACATGAACATGAACCCAACCACCACAATACCATTATCACAATTCAACCTAGCTATATTCCCAAATAAGATTGTACTAGATCACATCGATGGGGCTTGGCCTCGAAGTTGGATCGGCTGCGTGTGAGGTGGAGATCTTCTAGTGGACTTGTGGTGATGCAGTTGTAGGTTGGGTTTTTACCAAAGGGATATAAGAAGGTCTTTGAGGGATGTACTCACACTCGCCGTCGCCAAATCTCAAACACCAACCATGGTAAACACATTGCAACCTGTTGACCCAAGACAACTATCATCAAACACTAAGCACCCAAGCCTCCCACGGTCCCACATCAAGACCCATCAATTTTCTTTTGCATGTGGCTTCCTCTTGTCCAGGTCACAAATTGAGTTTTTGCTTGAAATCAAATTTATCACCTTGAATACATTTTATGTTTAAGCTTGGCTCATTTAATAATTGAATCTATACTTAAGGTTTGAACTTGGCTTGTTTTCTAACTAAATAAACATGCATAAGCTTTTTCCCTTGCTAAGCTCGAGCTGTTTATAAATAGTTTGGTTCATTTACTCATATACAACCCTAGTCTAATGTGGCTTTTTTATTTTAAAATTTTTTGACATGACATTTTTTAATAGCAATTAAATATTTTTATATTATTTTATTCACAACATGTATGCCAACTGTGCACACCATATGTCCCCTGTAGGGAACCAATTAATTGAAAATTGAAAATAACATAACTAAAATATTGAATGTAACCTAAAATATAAAAACCAAAATAATATTTTCGCTAAAGAGAGAGAGGGAGGGGGGGGGGGGGGGGGGGAGGAAGAGATTTAACATAAAATATTTAATTAGTCAAGGAAAATTCACACAAGTGCATGACACACACAAAACACCCATAAACAAAGAGCATCTGTAGAGTGAAACAACCTTATAGCTCGATCGAGGCACCTTCTTGTAAATAGCCCATACAATATCATGGTAGAGCAGTAATTGTTGTATCGCAAAATAGACTATCGGCAGAAATGTCACGGCCTTATCTGTCAGTTTATTCTTAAGCGTAAAGTAATGTCCAACACAAAAAGAAACTAACATCAATGCAATGGATATGAAGAGGGAAGTTAAGCCAATGAGAAGTTTCATTGGCAAGTTTCTACGAAAGTCTTTTTGTTGATACCGAGAAGTTAGGATGGCAAGAAACAAGAATAAGGCAGTGATGGAGAAGCACAAGGCAATGAGTGAGGAGATAGCAAAGATGGTGACTGCTGACTGGTTTCCAAGGTTTGGTGTCCCTCTTTTATCATTGATGCCACCTGGGATAGGTGGTTGATGTAGCAAAGGTAACAATGGCTATGAGTGCAGCCACCAGTGAGCAGGATTCAGAAGTTTTGTTTAGCCATTCGACTCCCACTTTGACTAAATCCTTGTGTGTTTTGTTGAAGATATCTTTTGGCTTCATGCCCTTATTGTTAACTTGATAATGGAAGTGTTGTGGTACGTTGTCTTTTACAAACTGCATTTTATATTCAGACACATTGAAAAGAGAGTATTGATTATACGTTCATTAGTAAAAAGTTTTACATGAAGTAATTGAACGATGGTGGCATTTGCTATGATGTGCTATTATACATTGTGAGCTTTGGTGAAGCTGGTTTTGAGTACATACTTAGGCCAAAAATATATTGACCTCTTGTGATGAATTAATAGATTAGTTAGGCAAGTTTATTAATTAATCAAATTAACATACAAATAAATGGCAGCACAAACAAATCACCAATTAAACTAAGTATGCAATGGAAATTAAATTGACACGGTGATTTGTTTATGAATGGGGAAAACCAATATGGCAAAAACCCCACCGGGTGATTTTAAGGTCACCACTCTCGAGAATCCACTATTATCACAACAAGCAGTTACAAGTAAAGGAATCCTAATACCTTATACCAACTTACAATTGAACTCTTATCCCAATACCCAATTGGACTTGTTCTGTAGTGACAATCTTTCCTTGTAATGCACGGCTCTCAGTACGTGACTAACCAATTGCGCGGATCCTAGTACGCGACTTCAATTACCAACTAGAGAAAATTGTTGGCTGCAAAGTTCTTCAATTTATCACACAATGAAGATCCAGAAGCTGCTTGGTCATAAAACCCTATGGTGTACAAACACAACAACTTTTTTACAAGAAAGATGAACTAGGGAAAATTCTATTTCTGGTCATAATTTGTTTGAACAAACTTTGCTCAACACTTGTGCAACTTATGTCCACTTTGACAGCCCTTAAAATAATCCTTTTATATGTCTAGGGTTGTGAGAAAAGAAAGCTCAAACACATAATCATGGATTGGAATCAAAACAGAACTGAAATTCTATTTTTCATAAACCTTGACAGATACCCTATCTGTCGAGCTACTGTCGACCCACGGGGCTAGAACAGCTCTTCAAGCTCGATAGATGGTCAGCTGTCGAGCTTTAATGACAGGCACTTTTCAGACTTAAATCTTGGACAAACTTGCATGGTTTCAACACTTGATCTTGAAACAAAGTTTCTTGAAGTATTAAACACATCCTAAATCTACCCAATTACAAGTAAAGTGCGTTTTGTCAAAAGATTAGCAAATTACATAAAATAGTAACATATGTTCTTAACAAGTGAATCACATATGTCCTAACACATACCTCATACCGTGGCAGTGTTACTGTCCTCTCTAAGTTCCGAAAATGATGGTAATATATCCTCAGGTTCCCTGATTGTTGGCCCAAGGTTCCTCCCGTCTGAGAAGTTGAGCACTTTTTTGTTTTTAACTTTTATAAACATTTTCATGATTTGAACCGAATGTACGTGCTTCTGTTTTATCTTCCTCGTTTCCTCTAGAATAGAATATATATATATATATATATATATATATTACCAAAAGGCAAATATATTAATTAATACATGCATAATTACTGTAATAGGTAGAAACTAACACAATGCAATTAAATTTTTGGATAAAAACTTGTTACACATGTAAGGTTGAATTTATTCACCCATGTTTGTTGGCTTTATTTCGTGCCAAATTTACTTGTAATTTAAGTATTAGTACCCTGTACTTTAAGTGGGATTATATGTAAGGGTTGTGTGTGAGAGAGTGTGAAGAATTGAAGATGAAGTGCAAGTCACGACTAACTTGCTACTAGATGAGCCGCGAGATTGCCCCACACATGAGAAGCATGCAGGGAAGTTCAAGAGTTAGGCTAGCTGTCACATCACAATACAGCACAGTATAGCCTAGATATTGGTTATCTCGCAACTTGCCCTAGCTGCGAGTGAGTTGCAAGTGTACCCTGTTTTGCTGAAAAATGACTTTTCGCATTTCTACCCATGAAATGTACGACACTTCTAGAGAGAATTTTAGAGAGAAAAGCCTAACCAAACACTTGAGAGTTAGAAGATTGAATCATCCACAATCATCTACACATATTCTCTAAATTCCTCTACTTCTACCTCTTCAATGACAAACCCATAAGAGGTATTCAGCCCATACAATTTCCTCAACCATTCTAATTAGTGAGAAAGATTTGGAGCCATTAGGAATAGCTCAAGGGAGACCAATTCTATTGGTTGAAGCAATAGGCATATTGCGGGGTTCGATAAGTTAAAGAAGACACGGTTCTGAGAAGGAGCAGGAGCTTGGAGGGCCTAAGTATATTGGGGTAGATTAGGCTTGAAGGGCCTATGTACTCAACTGATTTTCTAGTGGATCATTTTCTGCTTGAAGGCAGCAGAAAGGTTTTTCACTGAGTTCTTCGGTTTCCTCTTCGATAACATGTCTCGGTATTATCTTTTGTTTGCTTCTTTCTATCCCTTACTCTTAGCATTTAATTACTACTGTGTTGTAATTAATTATGGCTTAGAGTAGTTATTTTAATTGTACATGCCTGTTACACTTATTCCACATCATATTTGATTGTGTACAAGTTAGGCCAATTGGTGGGTTTTTGTATTTGGGGTCTATATAATCACAAGTGGTTTATCACTAAGTGAGTATTCAACACACATGCGATAAATCATGTCTTCAATCCATGATTTCAATTCAAAAAAAAAAAAAAATGTGTATAATTGTGTATGTCTAACAAATACTACCCAAAATTTTTATATTGCTAAAAATCAACGTAAATGGCCCAAGACTTGACCCAAAAGAACAATTATAAGATAGGGATATCAAGATCCTTCATCGATTGTGATAGTACCTAACAAGTCGGTCATGTTACTTTGGACTAAGTGAACCAATGTGTGTGATAGATTTATGGAGCTTGCTTGAGTGTACACTACTAGGGTGTGCATGGGACATAATGAGTTAGGTTGAAAGGTTTCTTCAACTCAATCCATCACATATGTAGAAACCAACTCAACTAAAATATTAATAATTCTACTGTACATGTCAAATCGGGCCTTAATTTTTTTTTTAAACATATACACATATTAAACAAAATAATTTTTTTTCACTAAAAAAAAATGTTCTTAAAAATATGGTACCAAACACATTTTTTGCATTATGAGTATTTTAAACACGTGTTTTCACAACACTTTTTAAACTACAGTTTTCATATCATAATAAACACCAATACTTAAAACACTACTACCAAACAGACATCACTCCATAACTTCACATTAGAATAGTTTTTGATGAATCACATTATCTCATCATAAAATGTTTAAATTTGAAAATTAGTAAATACTAAATATTTAAACTAAACTTGACTTAGTAGATTATATAGGAAATACTATCTGACCGGTGAGTGTTTCAAAATATTAATTTAATAAAAAATTTTATAGACAATGTCATATTGCAAAGAGTTACACTAGATGTAACTTGAATAGGAAGAGAGAGAGAGAGGAAAAAAGAAGAAGGTAAGAATAGGCTGAAAATCACCTCCAAATCCAAGACCAAGAAAAATCCATATTAATATCAATATCGTGTATGGAATCTTATAGAACCAGTTGGCCAATCGTCTCCTAACAAATTGATGGCCCTTAGCTTCACTTGGAGATTGGGATCCTGTATTAAACAAAATTAATTCATTATAACATGCAAATAACAAGGTTTAATTAATGCCAAAGACCCTTAGGTCAGTTGGCACCTCTTGCCTCTGCAACGGTTTAAATTAGTAGAATTGTGCTAAAAAAAAAAAAAAATTTCGGCATAAGCAATACTTGATTGCTGGTAAGACATTCAACCCAAAAATTGAATAGATGGACATAATTGTACACGATTAACTAACTCAGTGATATTGTTTAATTCTTCTAGGAAATTTCGGTTAGAGTCCTCCTCCCCCCTACAATGTTTTTTAGGCTAATTGCAGTAAACCTACCTGTGATTTAATCCAAAATCACTTTACCTATCCGTGATATAAAAAATGTCACTTTAGCTATCTGAGCTAAGCTTTGTTTACCTCTTGTAACCTATTTTTGTTAAAAACAGGGGTAAATTTGTATATTTACTTCAATTTTATTTCTCTCTTCTTCTAAAATATAGAAAACATACAAAAACAAGAGAAATAAAGATCCAAAGTAAAAATTGTGAAGTTTTGGCTCAAGAAAATGCTTCCTCTTTGAAAGAAACATTCTCGACCCCTATTTTTATTTCTCTTGTTTTTCTATGTTTTTTATATTTTTGGAGGAGAGAGACATAAAAGCGAAGCAAAAATATACAATTACCCTCATTCTTAGCAGATGTGAGTTACAGAAGGCAGATGAAGCTTACCTTAGGGAGATAAAATTATATTGTTTAAACCACGGGTAGACAAGGTGATTTTGGGCCAAACCATATGCGAGTTTATTGCAATTATTCTTTTGTTATAAAAAAAAAAAAACAAAAAACAAAAAACAAAAAACAAACATTAAATTCCAAACCCAACTGATTTTTCGGACTTTCTAATAATTTCCACTCATATAGCCAAAAGTATGGTAGCTCGAATAGTTAGTAATTGGTACATTCTAGTTTTTTTAGGACAGTGTTTAAATTTCTCCTCTCCCATTATATACTGATTTTATAAAATAAAATAAATAAATAAAAAGAAATTTCAGCTCACACTTTTTACGGTATGCATTTTCCTCAATTCTCACCTGACGTTTGGTCAGTAACATGCAGTTCGCTGTGACTCTCTACATCTGCGTTCCGGCCTTTGTAATGCTCCTTTTTACTTTTAATCACTAGAAATTAAAGGAAAGTAACTCAGTCACAAAAACTCAAAGGGAAGTAACTCAGTCACAAAATTAAACACAAAAAAGAATCATTTCATACCACGTTTAGCCACAATCCACAGCAATTGAGAGAACTTGATGCATGTTTGGTAGTTCACTGGGAAATTGTGATTATTTTCATCTATGGGTCGAGAAGAATTACTCAATTCCTCCATAACATAATCAATCAATCCTCGAGGAGCAGTTTCCTTGAGCTCTTCAACATTTATACCTGTCACAAAACAAAGAAAGATGACGACAATGGACAGAAAAAATATGTGGAAATGTAGGAAAGTTATACAAATGGTCTGTTTAGGAATAATTTATTTAGCATTTTGTTGAAAGTATACTAAAATATACTTGTACATTGAAAATTTTTGAAAAAGTGAAAAAATGAGAAAAAGTAAGATTTTAAATAGTTGATCATAAAAACTAAAAACTAAGGTTGATGCCAAACTCACCCAAAATATAATATTCTATTTGTTTTTTTTTTTTTTTCCCTAAACAAAGAATTTTTAATTCATTTAAATCTTAAATGTCATAATTATGGTAGTTATTAATATAATTTATTGTCATTGTAATTATATTTGTATTTGAAGAAAATATGATATGACAATATATATCCTAAATTTCTAGACTCATACAAGATGTAAACATAAGAAGTACACTACCAAACCTCATTAATCAAATGTTAGAGTTCTCGGTCTAGGGTTAGGGTTCCCGCCACTCCCAACACCTAGACTGTAGTATTGCTGTTTCCTTTCTCCTCGAGAAAGACGTGGTCGTCCCCTATAGTGACTCTGTTGCTAGTAGGGTCAGGGTTTGTTTCTAGTCTACATTTGGAAAAGATACTCTATTTTTTCAACGAATGGAAGAGCTTACTAAGAAGTGTGATTACTTGTCTCTTTCAACGTGGGAAGGCAAGAAGGTTGTGCTGTCGAAGAAAACCCAGGTAAAAGAGTGTGTGCTAGCAGCGAAATTTTTCACCAAGAGGGCGCTGAACATTGAAGCAGTGGCACGAACGTTTCGTCCTCTTTGGCGCACAAAGGCAAGCTTCCATATCACTAATGTGGGAGATAACATCCTCTTGTTTACGTTTGATCTGGAGGTTGACGCTGTGAAGGTGTTGCTAGGGGAGCCTTGGTCTTATGATAGACACTTAGTAGTGATACAAAGATTTGAAGGTAAGAAACCTATTAAGGAAGTAGAGTTTAACAGAGTAAAATTCTGGATTCAATTACATGATCTCCCATACAAATTTATGAACCCGGAGACGGCTATTGAGATCGGAGAATCTATCGGTGAAGTTATTATTCCACAGGATGTTTCGGAGATGCGTGGAGGTACTTTTATGAGAGTCAGGGTCTTGGTTGATATATCTAGGCCCCTATGTCGAGGAAGAAAGGTCAATTTTGAGGAAGATTTGGAGGGGTAGGTATCGTTTCAGTACGAATGATTACCGAATATTTGTTTCTGGTGTGGGATGCTGTCGCATGATGATAAGGAGTGTGAGATTTGGTTGAAAAGCAATGGTAACCTGTCTATAAAGCAGCAACAATATGGGCATTGGATTAAAGCTTTAATTTTCAGTTCGGCCAAGAGGCAGGTTCTTGAGGTAAAGGGATATGAGTCCACAGCAAGCAGTGCCTCTGTTGAGCAGTCTACTCGGGGTGGAAGGCAACGCCCCTTACTGTAGCTGATTCAGGGAGCAGAAAGGAGTAGTTCAGGTCCGGGGAAGCTCGATACGGCGGCGGAGAAGCTTGGGGGTGACGTTGGGATGGGTAATCAGATTAGTGAGCTGTCTAAGATATCTGGCACTTCCAATAATCACGAAAAACATGCAGATTTTGAAGTGATAATTGAGGAACTTGATAAGGAACTGGTTGATAACACTCAAACTTCAAACACTCTGGTTGCTGAAGTTCTCCATGAAATTAAGGGAAAGGGGGCAGAGAAGTTAACGTCGGTTTTGGTGCATGATACAGTGGAAAGGGTAGGGGAGATAGAGGCAGATAGGTTCGATTTGGTCTTTGCTAGCATGCAAGCCGGGTTGGGTAATGTGGGTTTTTCAATGGGCTAGGTTGAGGTGGCGGAGAAGAAGAAATCTATGAAATCTGGACAAACTAAAAAGACACCTAAGGGGTCTAATGATACTGGCAGAACGGATGGAATTGACCCTATAAAAGAGCACAAAAAAGGTACGTGGGCTAGGCCTCCTTGTAGGCCCAACAATGAGCAGATGGTGATGGATAATACGGAGGACTTAGGCCCAAAAAGAAAAGCTGAGGGAAGAGGTTGTTTTGTGGAGGGGGTTTTTGAATTTGAAAAAAAGCAAAAAGTCGATGATGAGACTAAAAAACTCAGTATGTTATTTGCTACACATTTAGGATCGGTGGAGGTTGCTGGGCAACCCCGTCGGGTCCAATGAGTCTTTTAAGCTGGAATTGTTAAGGGCTTGGGAACCCTCAGACAGTTAATACCTTGAAAAAGGTCATTAGGTTAGAAGATCCCAACTTGGTTTTCTTAATGGAAACTAAGTCCAATGAGGAGTGGGTAAAAATTGTACGCAACCAGTGTGGTTTTAAGGACAGTTTTGTTGTTCCAAGTGATGGTTTAAAAGGAGGGTTGGCTTTATTCTGGAAGTTTGATATTAAAGTGGATGTTTTGAATTCTTCGCTCTCTTTTATTGATGCATTGATTGAGAGGGGTGATAGGATTGGGTGTTGGCGTTTGACAGGTTTCTATGGTCATCTTGAGACCTCACAAAGAGTTGAATCATGGCGCTTTCTTAATTCCTTAAGGGATGTTTCACAAGTGCCGTGGCTAGTGATTGGGGACTTCAATGAAATTAGGTGTCAGGCTGAGAAGGAGGGGGGTATTTATAGACCTGTTCAGCAAATGGCCCGGTTTAATGCTTCTATTAATTATTGTGGCCTGAAGGAAGTTTGGTTTGAGGGACCGAAATTCACATGGCTTTATCAGAGGAGGGATGGCACTCATATCAGGGAGCGTTTGGACAGGGCTCTAGCTTCTTCGGATTGGCATTTGCTATTTCCTACTGCTAAGCTTCTTCACAAATCCTCTTCTGTTTCGGATCATAATCCTTTGCTGTTGCAACTATTCTCAAAGAAAAAATGTCAGAAGTTCAAGAAAATCTTTAGGTTTGAATCTATGTGGTTGAAAGATGAGAGATGTGAGAAAATTGTGACAGAGGCATGGGGGGAAGGGCTGTGCTTGGCATCAGGTTTTCCTATTCTATCTTGCATGGAGTCTTGTTGAAATAAATTGGAGGTATGGAATATGATTGAGTACGGGCATGTGGGGAAAAAGATTGCTTCGTTACAGAAAAGATTGGAGTGGTTGGAATTGCAAGCTACTTCACCAGATGTCATCAGAGATCTTAGAGAAACTAAAGTGGAGCTGAATTGCTGGCTTGATAAAGAAGATGCCATGTGGAAACAGAGGGCAAGGCTGAATTGGTTCCAGGAAGGAGACAGAAACACCCGTTTCTTCCATGCTAGGGCCTCGTCTAAGTTTCAGAAGAATTTAATTAAGGGGATATTTGATGCAGATGATGTGTGGCAAATTGATCATGAGGAGATTGAGAAGGTTTTCATTGAGTACTATTTGGATTTGTTTACATCTTTTGAACCCTCAGAGTTTGTAGAAATTGTGGAGGCCGTGCAACCAAAGGTGACCCAATCCATGAATGCTATGCTAGTGAGGGAATTCCAAGCAAGTGAAGTGCATAAAGCTCTAAAACAGATGTACCCGTTAAAAGCTCCAGGCCCTGATGGTATGCCTCCTCTTTTCTTTCAAAAATTTTGGTCTACGGTAGGTGGTTTAGTGACTAAGACAGTTTTGGATTTCTTAAATTTGGGTATTACCCCACCTAAATTTAATGAAACCCATATTGTTTCGATCCCTAAAACTAAATCACCTAAAAGAGTGATTGAATTTAGACCAATAAGTTTATGTAATGTCATTTATAAACTGGCATCTAAAACTTTAGCCAATAGACTTAAAAAAATCCTTCCTGCTATTATCAGTGATACTCAGAGTGCTTTTGTGAATGGTAGATTAATTACTGATAATATTTTAGTGGCTTTTGAGACGATGCATCACATAAATTTGAAGAAAACAGGCGCTACGGGAGAGATGACTCTTAAGCTTGATATGAGTAAGGCTTATGACAAAGTGGAGTGGGCATGCCTAGACAAAATTATGGAGAAACTGGGGTTCCATTCAAGATGGAGAAGCTTAATGATGCAGTGCATTTTTTCAGTCACTTATGCTGTCCGTATTAATGGTAAACCTAGTGGTCCCATCATCCCTACCAGAGGCCTTCGTGAAGGTGATCCGCTTTCTCCGTATTTATTTCTGCTATGTGCTGAGGGTCTTTCTGCACTAATCAAAAAAGCCACAGCTGATGGTTTGATGGAAGGCATATCTGTGAATAGGGGAGGTCCTTGCCTGTCTCATTTATTTTTTGCAGATGACAGTTTAATTTTTTGCAAAGCTACTATTGATGAGTGTGAAATCTTACAGAAGGTACTGAGCACGTATGAGAAAGCTTCTAGCTAACAACTGAACCGATCCAAAACTTTTCTATTTTTTAGCCCTAACACAGCTAAGGAGATCCAGGATGAGATAAGAATCCGGTTTGGTGCTCAAGTGATCCGCCAGCATGAGAAGTATTTGGGTCTTCCATCTTTGGTGGGAAGGAATAAGAAGAATACTTTCAAGGAAGTGAAGGCAAAATTGGCAGGCTGGAAGGAGAAACTGTTGTCCAAAGCTGGTAAAGAAGTCCTGATTAAAGCTGTAGCCCAAGCTATTCCAACGTATACTATGAGTTGCTTTAAAATTCCTGACTCTCTTTGTGATGAGATGACAAGCTTGATCAGGAATTTCTGGTGGGGATAGTGCAAGGAGGAATGGAAAATGGCATGGATCAACTGGGAAAAACTTTATGCTCCAAAGGCTTGTGGGGGTATGGGTTTTAAGCAACTAAAACAATTTAATCTGGCTATGTTGGCAAAACAAGGTTGGCGACTCCAGACTGGGACTGATTCTCTATTGTATAGGGTTTTTAAGTCCAAATATTTTCCCAATTGTGAGTTTGTTGATGCTAGTCTTGGTAGAAATCCTTCCTTCGCCTGGAGGAGTATAATGGCTGCCCAAGCTTTTGTTCAAAAAGGCAGAAGGTGGCAAGTTGGTAATGGTCGTTGCATAATGGTTTGGAAGGATAAATGGTTGCCCTGTCCCTCTACTTATGAAGTTGTCTCTCCGGTAAACAACATACCTGAGGATTTTAGAGTTGCTGATCCGATTGATGAAGAAAAAGGTGCTTGGAAAACTGATTTGGTGCATAATGTTTTTCTCCCTCATGAAGCGGATGTGATCTGTGGTATTGCGTTGTGTGCCAATCTGCCAGAAGACAAGCAAGTGTGGGCGCTAACAAACAATGGACTTTTTAGTGTCCGTAGCGCTTATAAACTGGCTATGGAGCTGAAATCAGATTCACACGGGGAATCCGGGTCTGATGGGAGTCATTTGAGGAGGTTTTGGAAGGCCATTTAAGGTTGTAATATCCCACACAAGATCCGCCACTTTGCATGGAGAGCTTGCAGAGATGTGCTGCCCACGAAAGAGAACCTGGTTAGACGGAAAGTACTCTCGGAAAGTTGCTGTGATGAATGCAAGCTAGCTGAAGAAACATCAGGCCACCTTTTTTGGAGTTGTGAAAGAGCCTGTGAAATTTGGTGCTTGTCTGCTTTGTTTCAGGATTCTCTGGTCCAGCACTTTGGGTCGTTCATGGACATGTTATGGTTCGTGGTTATGATGGCAAAATGGGAGCACAGTGACGTGGAGAAGCTTATCGTGGTGGCTTGGGCGCTCTGGTCAAATAGAAATGAGTGTAGGAATGGAGGGGTGAAGAAATCTGGTCAGGCATTGCTACAAGGGGCATTGGAGTACTTAGATGCTTACCAAGCATGTGTGGAAGAGATTGGAAGCCCGAAGCAACCAGCTGCACCTACGAAATGGACTCCTCCCTCTCCGAATCGTTACAAAGTTAATGTAGACGGTGCTGTGTTCAAGGAGCAACGCATGGTAGGTGTGGGGATCTTGATTAGGGACGTTGAGGGTCAGCTGATCGATGCTTGTAGCAGAAAACTTGAAGCTCCTTTGGGTGCCATCGAAGCTGAAGCTAAGGTTGTGGAGTTGGGTCTTCTGTTTGCAAGGGATATGTCCATTCAAGATTTCACTCTTGAGAGTGACTCGTTGACGTTGATTAATGCACTTCAAGACTTGTCTCCTCCTCCATCATCAGTAGCAGCGCTGGTCTATAGCTTAATAGCCGTGTCCCATTGTTTCAGATGTGTTGATTTTTCACATATTGGTCGTCATGGCAATAGGTCAGCCCATTTACTTGCAAGACATGCTTTAGGCATTGCAGACCTGTCTGTTTGGGTTGAAGAGATTCCTTGATTCTTTGAACAAGCTCTCAACCAGGATGTAGTTGTTATCTCTTCTGATTAATAAAGTTTTTGACGTATTTCCCATCAAAAAAAAAAAAAAAAAAAAAAAAAAAGATGTAAACATAAGAGGTTTTAAAAAACATATATTAGGATAATCACATTAAAAAAAAAAAAAAAATTGTGAGTACGCAAAAGCTTATGTGTTAATATTGGAAAAAGTCAATGTAAAAAAAAAAAAATATATATATATATATATATATATTTTAGAAGAAGTTGACAAAAAGTTAAAGGCTTTGGTATTGTGTACAATCTCTCTGATGCATTGTAAGCGGGTTTATCACAAAAATCATTTATGCTCCATTTGTTTCACATAAAATATTTTATGGAAAATATTTTCAGCATTTTACAATGTTTGTTTTAAGTTCGCATTAATTTTTAATTGTAATGTCCCAAATAATCCAATGTGACTCTAATTTTACACTACTCTAAACTTTTTATTGTAAGAGTATTTAACCAATCAAATGTTGATTACATTATGGATTGACGTGATAGAATTTTAACCTATCATATTACTCTTTTTTTTTTTTTTTTTTAATTTATGAACACCTATCATATTTCTTTTGCAGCTAAATACTTACACAAATAAATGATATTGTTCATCCCCCATCCACGGTTGCACCCACTTTTAAAGACCGAAGGTTTACTTGCCAGGAGATGCAGAGGGGTGATTCCTTGCTCGTTCACACAGTAAGCTAACCAATGGTCTAGATGAAATATCTCAAACGCCAGATCTGTCAGCCATGACATTTAAAATAATCTTCAATATATTGCATTAGTGGCCCAATTTTAGTAGTGTAGTGCAAATTTTCTACAAGCTTCCTACCACAATAACTTTAGGTTTCTCAAAAAGTTTCACAACTATTTTACATCTGCTGAGGTGATATATTGTGAACAATAAATAATAAAGTCATGTTAGTTGTAAACTAAATAAAAACTAATAAATATTTGTCAATTTAACTATTGTGAAAAATCTTATTAAAACCGTTATGTTTGTATTATTACTTCTATTACAAATAGACAAGATCATTCATGATGTTAAATATAATAGATGGCAACCATTTGTTAGATATTTTGCATATCAAATTAATGGAAGTTGGATTAATATTATATTAATCTCTTCAGAAGTTCTTTTAAGTTGTAATTTTCAACGGCAAGTAATTATAGTTTAAACTTTAAATGTGTGACTAAACTTGAGTTTAAATTTAAAATATTTCAATATCTTTATGATCTTAATTTGTCTTATTATTAAATCATTTTTAACTAGATAATATGGTCTTTTTTTTTTTCTTTTTTTTTTTTGAGAAGGATAATATGGTCGTTTTTATTATAAGTATAGAAAGACGACACTAAATTAAGAGTTGTATTCCAAGGTTCAAGTGATGGTAGTAATGTATTAGTCATAGTGCTTCACCTAATATATATATATATATATATATGATAACTTTTTCTTTTTTTTTTCAGAATCCTAAACATAATCATATAACTTGTTAATAAAATTGCAGTAATATGTCTAGTACCCATAACAACTTCCTTTTTTACTTTGGATGATATAATTTCTCTTATTTCGTATTAATGTTTATTAGATAACAACCAATGAGTTTGGGGTCAAGTTTTTGAATCCGCCATTCCCCATTTGAAACGTGTTAAAGAAATAAAACATTATAAAGTGAACCTTTTTATTTTATTTTTTTCCAAAATTGAAAATCAATTCATCATAAAGGTTTTTTTGGTTCTTTATCAAGCACTCAGTGAGTCCTTGGCTCCTCCCATCTCTGTGTCTGCCGTTGTCCAAGGAATTCTTAATCTGTGCAAAGAGTTCCAGAGGGTGGAGTTCTCTCATGTAAGGCGTGTGGGTAACAAACCTGCACGTTTACTAACTAAACATATTGCAAGCATTGTTGATTGTATTGCTTGAATTGAAGAGCTTCCTTACTTTTTAGAGCAAACTCCTATCCTGATGTAACGTCAAATTTACAGACTTATAAAATTTTTCAAGTTTCTTATCAAAAAAAGAAAAAAGAAAAAAAAAATCAATTCACAATTTATTTAACATATAGGTGAAGTGAAAAAGGTTAAGTAGAAATGCTTACCGAAATACTCGCACCTGATAGCAGAGTGTAGGACAGTCTCACCATCATTTCTTCTGTAGAAGGGATTGATTAGTGTGGTGACAGTGTCAGCTGGCTCTTGATAATCGTTGAAACTAATGTTGGAGTTGGAGGTTAACAGCATATGGAGGCAAAGGAAGATATCTTTGTGACCATGAATGTAACGTCCCAGTCAGTTTTTTTTTTTTTTTTTTTTCAAGATCAGATTTTTTGGGTTCCTACGTGCCCCACCTAACCCCTTCCCCACCACTTATTTTCACTTATCTCTTACTCTCTTTGACCAGCTCCTCACTTCTTCTTACTTCTCTTTTCTTTCTTTTTTTTTTTTTTTTTTTTCATTTTTGGTAGAACACTCCTCTTCACTCTTTCAAACTCTTCCATCGGTACCTCCATACCACCATCTCCACCATCATTTTTCCGACAATGTCACCGAAAAATCCTTAAGAACCTCTAAGCATCTTCATCCCTTTATTTGAGGTAAAATTTTCAAATGTTTTTGGTGTGTTTTACACTTTTACTTGAGATTATTTTTTCTAAGTTTTAATAATGATACTCATGTGATTTATGAGCATTGGAAGTGATATTTATGTGTTTATATGTATGGGTTTTGTATTGGTGGAATTATTTAATGAGTGGGTTTATGGTTTGTACCAATGGTGGTGATCTAAGTGGTGAAGATTTGGGAGTTTTGGCCTTTTAATGTGAAATAAATGGTGAATATAATTTTTATTGATTATTTGTAACCAGTCAAAGATTTAAATTGTTTGTTTTGGAGGATATTATGATTTTGGTATCATGGGTCTCTTGTTGATGTGGTGTAAATATTTTGGGAAGTACTTATAAAATGTTGAGGTTTTGATGTTAGAGATAATACATTTGAATGATTCATGAGTATAATGGGAGTCTATGCCTTGTAAATTAATTGGTTGAGAAACTTGGGAAGTGGAAAATATTATTTGTGAGGCTAAATACTAGGTTTGCTTGACATTGTTTAGGTTCTAGCTAATCTCCTTTGGAGTTTGGAGAATTAGGCTTTTGCAATTTGTAAGGTAAGTAGCTTTTTAATGGGATCTTTGGAAAATAAACATGTTGCATAAATGTTGTTTTTGGGTTAGACACGCTTTTGGAAACTACCTATGGAAATTATATTTTCCTAAAAACTATCGTGTCGTAACCTTAATTTATGTATGTTTATGTATGAAAATGCATCATATTTGGTATTGCATTTGGGAAAATGCATGAATTTGTTGATATGGATAAATGAGCATCTTTTATTTAATCTTTGATAAGGAAATCTTGGATTTTATAGTATATTAGAAAATTTAAATATGCTTATTTTGTCTTGTTATGTGGAAAATTGATAGAAAATCTTTTTGACAAGAATGAAGTTAAAAACCTTATAAACTTTGTACAAGTTAGATTATTTAAGGTTTTTCTGAAACTACCTGGTTATAAACTATGTATTTTGTAAGGTTGAATTTAATCAACCATCTTGTTGGCTTTATTCCGTGCCAAATTTGCTTGTAATTCAGCGTTTAGAAATCTTATATTTAGGTGGGAATCTTGTAAGGGTAGTGTGTGAGAGAGTGTGAAGAAATGCTCAAGAATGTGTAGTGAAGCAGGGACTCACGACTTGATCTCTAGAAGATGCACATGAGTGAAGCGTGCTGAAAAGCTGAACTGCCATGCCAGCTGTAGCACTACAGGACAAAAATTCTAAACTGGCCATTCAGTTAGCTCACGGCTTGAACTCGCGACTCAGTCAAGTCACGAGGCCAAGTCGCCAGCCAGCTCTGTTTTGAAAAATGACTCTTCGCATTCCAAACACCCACCACTATATATAGACTCTTATACCCATGAAATGTAAAGAGCTTTCAGAGAGAATTTTGAGAGAGAAAACCTAGAGAAAAATAAGATTGATTCATCCACAATCTTCACATATAGACTCTTCAAATTCCTCTACTCTCACCCTCTCCATTGTTACATCCTTGAGAGGTTCTTAGCCAAATCCTTTTCTCATCATACCCTCATCTATGAGAAGGCTATTTAGTGCTTTGGGAAGCAGTTAGAAAGGGACCAATGGTTATTGGTTAATGCTATGGGCTATAGCGGAATCCGGTAAGCTAAAGAAGACAAAGGTTCAGCGCAACCTCATTGGAGCAAGAAGTTTGGGAGCTTAGGTACACTGGGTAGATTAGGCTTAAAGGGTCTTCTGCTATTAATGTATCCCAACTTCATTCTTTAGTGGATTATTGATTGCTTGGAGGGCGGCGGAGAGGTTTTGCGCCGAGGGTTTCGGTTTCCTCTTCGATAACACATCGATGTGTTGTCCTTGTGTTTGCATCTCTCTTCCCTTAATCTTTACCATTTAATTTCTATTGTGGATGTGATTTTAATTGGTTTAGATTGTTTATCAGTTCTGTTAGTGGCTTATGTTCATGTTTCGCACATTTATTGTTTGATAATAAGTTTGAATTGATATTTTGTAATTGAGGGTCTAAACATTCATAGTGTTTTACATGCTATTTGAATATTCAATTGGTATTAGAGCAGGTGCACTCTTTGTGGTTTAAACACCTTAGTGCGATCCTTGACCCCATTTTGAGATGGACCGATCTCAATCTTTAAATGTGCCACCATATTTTGATAGTAGCAACTATGCCTTTTAGAAAGTCAAGATGAGGGCATTTTTTGTGTTCAATGGATGAAACCGTTTGGGATGCGGTGGATATTGGATGGACTAGGCTGGAGGCTACCAAATCCACGTGGGATAAGGCAACCCTTGCAGCGTCTAATGCAAATAGTGTGACTTTGTGTAATTTAATTAGAGTTTTGTAATATATTCATGTATTATGTGGTGACACATGATTTTTAGTTATTGTTCGTAAATGTGTTATAAAGCTCTGACTTGTAATGTGAATATTTTAGTATGGTTATATATTCTTATCCTGTGGAAAAGAAAAGAAAATAAAGATCTCCTATAGTTTGATTTGCCAAAAAAGAAAAATCTACAGACTACAGGTACCCTTGGGATGTATTTCTCTTGCTTTGGTCCCTTTTGGATTTGGGGCGAGACAATGAAAAACGGCGAAGAAGAGAGGACTCTCACCAGCTTTGTTACGAGCATATCCGGAAAACTGGGCAAGATAAGCAATGAGGATGCATATCCGGAATTTCCCAGTCGTTACTGCCACATGCAAAGGGGTATTCCCATCATTGTTTTTTATCCATAAACCGGTTCCCAAATTTCGGAAATTAAAAACACAAGTTCTTCAACAATATATTCTGCCGCAATGGAGACAGCTATGTGGAATGCCGTGTCCCCAGAAGTGTTGATTTTGGCGGAAATGGCTGAGATTTTGTAGTCCTCATACATCTCAACAACCTTCTCCCATTCACCCGTCAAGATATAATCGTACAAATTGAGCCCATCATCACTGTAATCAGCTTTCGTCCAACCGCCCATTTTCTTTCCTACTAATAGGAACAATCAAGACAAATATTTGATTATAAGAATAAGGTTATGTACCTCGCAGCATGCAATGCAATACTGGAAATGTGTTCCAGGTTTTGGGCTATAAATAATGATGATGAGGAGAGAGAGAATCATAATCAAGGTTCAAGGAGTAATCCCTTAAATACACATTAATTACTGCTTCTATAATAGAAAAATTATCAAGCTTTAGCAGACCAAACTCAAAAGGCGTAAATACCATTTTCGTCTTTACATTTTTAGTCCATTTTCATTTTGGTCCTTACTTTTTATTTTTACCGCTTTTAGTCTCTATTCTAAAAAATGCGCTTCGTTGTGGTCCTTGCCGTTACTCACTTAACAAAATTTTCCTACGTGGCAAACTATCTAACAATAAATGTTGACGTGTCCATTAGAATAATATTAAAAAAATTTATTTATCTTTTTTAAAATGCCACTCAGCAATTTAATTTTTTTTTTTAAGATTAGGAAAAAATTATTTCCATAACTTTGGTAAGGTTACCAGGAAAGTTTCAGAAAAATTGAAAAATTTATGCAATTAATTTTTTTTTCCTAATCTTTAATTTTTTTTAAAATTAAAATTAATAAACTAGAAGTTTTTTTTTTTTTTTGACTGAATGCTCTAAATTGTGTAAAAATACAAGAGTTGTTTAGACCCCCAAATTAAAACTTACGGTTTCACTCTAACTTAAACTAAGTGTGAAATAGAGTAAATGCGAGCGTATAAACAGTAAAACTACTCTAAGCCATATTCATCAAATCACAACAGTAAAATGAAAGCTAAAAGAGTAGAGAAGAAGAATGCAAACATAAGATAACATGCCGATGTGTTATCGAAGAGGAAACCGAAGTTCTCGGTGAAAAACCTCTCCACCGCCCTCCAAGTAGTAAATCGATCCACTAGAGAATAAGTTGGAGTTCATGAATAACAAAAGACCCTCTAAGCCTAGTCTACCCCATGTACTTGAGCCCTCCAAGCTCCTGCTACCAATTGACTTTGCCAAGCCTTGTCTTTTCTAACTCTCCAAATCACGCAATTTAGCCCGATTGCATCCACCAAACATATGGCTTCTTCCAATACTTCCTAGCAGCACCAAAACCTTACTTTTCACTCAAGATGGGTGTGGTAAGTATTTGAACTATCAACCTCTCAAGGATTTGGAAATGGAGAAATAGGAGTTGAGGAAAACCACAAAGGATTGTGTAAAGGATTGTGGGTATAACAATCTCTAACTCTCAAAGGTTTTGTAACTAGGGTTTTCTCTCTGAAAGCACTCCTCAACATATGTGGGTAATGATTGTATATATAGTGTGGGTGAAGATGTAGTAGAGCAAATATGACAAAATAACAAAACAGAATGTTTTGCGGGTATCTCATGGGAAGGTCTTACTCACGAGACACTTGCGAAAACCAGTTGTCACCATCTGTCATGACTCTTCGCATTCCAACCATGTGTTGAGCACATTCTTCACTTTGCGGGAAGGCTACTCGCGAGCTACCCACGAGAACTTCTTTGCTCTTCAATTCTGCCTTAAGTCTTCACATTCTCTCTCTCTCACACAACCCTTACAAAGAAATCCCCCATAAAATACAAGGTACATAAGATTGAATATAATTACAATAAAATTTGGTACGGAATTAAAGCCAACACAAAATAGTTGTAAATCACAACTTTACATTGACTTTTTAAAAAAAATTAAATTACTGACGAGGTATTTTTAAAAAGATAAATAAATTTTTTTAATATTATTTTAATGGACACATCGGCATTTACTGTTGGACCGTTTGTCATGTAGGAAAATTCTCTTAAGTGAGTAATGGCAAGGACCAAAACGAAACGCGTTTTCCAGAATTGGGACTAAAAGCGGTAAAAATAAAAAGTAGAGACCAAAGTAGAAATGAGTTGAAAATGTAGGGACGAAAATGGTATTTATGCCAACTCAAAATTCAAGTGCATTAGATTACATAAATGATTTATTTTGCATTTATTTCATTCTCTCTTTATGTATCCCAAAGATGAGGGAAGAGAGTAGATATTGGTTGAGAACTTGGCACTATAACTTTTTTTTTTTTTTTTAGTAATGCTATAGTCACAAACTATTTTACAATATTTTTATAAACTATTGTTGCGATCAATTTCTTACTGGTTCTCATTTGGGCCTATCAATAAAATTATTTTTGTATTTACTAATAATAACTCACTATATCAGCAGTTTGTAAAAGTTTTTGTAAAAAAGTTTGTATTAAAAACGCATGTTAAGAATTAATAAATATTCAATAATGAGTTATAATATACCATTTTTTTAGATATAAATACAATTGATAATGATTTATTAGATTGCATGCATAAGTTCATTTTGGTTATATGTGCTTTTTTGAGAAAACATTTGATAGGTTATTTAGACCCCTTAAAACAACCAAATTGCGTAGCCTAGATTAATTAGCCAAGTTGTTACTTAGTCAAATTAAACAATTCTAGGTTAAAGCAATTCAACAATCATATCAAGAATAATAATGCAACGGAAAATAAATAACACAAGATATGATCACCCAGGAAACCACACGGTAAAAACCTGGGGAGGATTTGACCCACCGATCCTCAAGGCAAACAAGAATTCACTATGAAAGAATTGAAGTTCTTACAGAAGGACTACAAGCTCCCCGCTCGACTTCCTAATGCTACCCACCAGTACGAACTTCCTGACACGACCACGCGCAGGCTCCGAATCCACGGACTACTTCTTTCTTGAATTCTTCAATCAGCTACAAGCTCCCCGCTTGCTTTTCTTTTTAAGTTCCAATGGTTGCAACTAAGTTGATCATCAAGAGATTGACAACCTTAAGTTTATGTGAAGGAAAGCTCCTCGAAGATCTCACAAGAGATTCACACAAACAGAAAATATGAGCAACAATACAATATGGACAACCTTCAAAAACGTGGCTAGGGTTTTGTTTATATACCTAGGGTAAAAACATAAAACCCTAAACGTTTAATGAAGTAGGGCTGAGTTGGAAATTCTGCAGAAAATTCAACCTGTGCGATTTTCGATCGATCGAGTCTATTCTTCGATCGATCGAGCCAGGCCAAAAGTCCCAAGTACTTCTGCAGCCACTCGATTCCAACTGTACAATAATAAACCAACTTTGAGCAAGCCTAAACAAGACTAAATACAATGTTTTGATCATGGTTTGTCAACATTACAAATTAGAGTTCTAAATACATAAAATCCTAAGACCTTAGAACCTAACAAACTCCCCCTTTGGCAATCCGTGACAAAACCATAATTAAAAGCTCAAAGTTTTACAAGTAAAAGCCCTTTACAAAAGTAATGCTCATAAAATCAAATTCAGCCTAACTACTATCCATCAGTTGCAAGTGTAGACAGCAGCTTTAGTTGAATCAACCTGTATATTCCTGAAATACTCAACAAACGCATAAACGCATGTGTGACAGAAAAGAGTAAAACAACAGGTATAACATTCTTGTAAGATTCACACAACACAAAATAAAGACATATATGAATGATCAACTCATAAATATAAATCAATAAGCAGTGAATCATAAAGTAACAAGAATCAATGAATATAACATGTATATCAATCAATGTTACTCCCCCTAACATGAATATCCCCAAAAATGATATACAAAGTGAAGCACCTAGATACAATCTAAAAAACTCCACAAGCTCCAAAACAAAAAGTCTCCCCCTAACTACAAAAACTCCTCTATAAGTCAAAAATACCACTCCCCCTTTTTGTGACGGAATGCCAAAGGGCAATCACAAGTCGCCATCAAAAGGAGGTGGTGAGGGTGAATGAAGACGCGCCAAGTCAGCTCGTAGAGCACGAAACTCATCTAGCAAGTCCACCAAAATCTGACCATGAGCCGCCTGAACGGTCATGACAGTCTCCAAAGTACGACGAACATCGAAGTCGGCCGAAGGAGGTGGAGGAACATCAGCAGCAGCAGCAGCATCACCAACTGGATCAGGAACATCCTCACCAGCAAGACCTGCAGAAGAAGAAGGAGGAGGTGCGCTACTAGAGGGCTCAGACCTAGGGTGTTTAGAACCAGCTCGAAGATGAGCAGCCCTTTGTCTAAGAAAAGACGCACCTATAGGAGCAATAACATGAACGGGCTCAGAGGAAGGGAAGCCGCCAAGATCAAGATGAAGGAGAATCCTATGAATGAAAATAGGATGTACAAGAGCATGAGCAGAAGATGAACTCCTATCAACATCGTTCAAAGAACGAAGAAAAAGATGGGGAAAACTAATAGGAGCATCAGTAACCAGAGCGTACAAAAATACACACCTCTCAAGAGGAATGGTGTGAACATGAGAAATGGGCCAGATAGAATGACACGCTATCCTAAAGAAAAGATAGTGTAACCCAGAGAGCTCAGCAGAGGTGATCCGAGGATCAGAACCCCACTGGACAGTAGTCCCAGTGATGTAAGACAAGACATCACTAATCTCAGGAGACACATCATATGGATAGACAGGATGTCGAACCAATGGTACCCCTAGAGCATCAGCCACTACCTCAGGAGTAAGGGTGTACTCTACGCCTCGTATCCAACTCGTGACTAGAGTGTTGGAATCATAGATGCGGATAGAGATGTTCCAATAGAACTCTCTAATCAAGGCAGAAGGTGGAGGAGGATCAGAAACATCCACCAAGGGTAACCAGCCCCTACGCTCAAAGTTTGCCCTAATGGCAGGATCAAGTTCATCTAAGTGAACAGAACGCTCAGCCCAAATTTTTCTCCTAACATTCAGCTTCTCATAAATCTCTTGGTTTTTCTCACTCGAAAACTTCTCACGATCATAGGATGGAGGGGGTGAAGGAGAAGGTGAGGGAACATTCCTACGGGCTCTAGTTTTCCTAGGCATAGTGCTAAGGAAAGGACAGAGACACAAAGTGAAAAACCAAAAGAACAAGAGAAAACAGAACCAAGGGCAGACTGCAAATTAGCACAAAAAAATATAGAACAAAAATCTATATGATGCATGAACATTAATAATGTTGTGATGCATGATCTAATGCAGTAAACAAATAAGTTCAATTGAGATTGAATTGACAAAATTGGCTTGAACATGGAATTTTTATCAAAAATCCCAAAAATTGAAAACCACTTGTTGAAATTTTTTTACCAAAAAGATGAATTGAGCATTACAAAACACATTACATAGATTATAATGCTTAATTACAACTACACAACAAGTCAATTTCATCAAAATCATCCCAATTTAACAAAAGCCCCAATTCGGATCAAGAACAAGCCCTAGATTTTTTTCAATTTTTCACCAAACTCAAATTTGATCAAATTAACAGGTAATAATCATGTTAATGAAGTGTCCCCACAAAAACCCAATGATCAATTTCATAAAATAAGGCTTGAATCAACAGAAAATCCCAATTATGCAAATTCCGAAAATTACCCTCAAATGCATGAATATATGCATGAAAACATGAAAATAAATTCAAAAGGAAGGGCACAAGTGACTTACCAACTTGAGGAGAGAGAGATTTTGCAAAAAGAACGGAGGAAAACGACAAAAAATCTCTGATTTGAGCTTGCCAACGCGGAGAGAGGAAAAAGGTTTGAAAAGTTTTGAAATAGGAACTTTGAAAAAGTCAGAAAAGTACCTTTTAAAAAGCTTTTTCACGATGTTCGATCGATCGAAAATCAGATTCGATTGATCGAAACACACAGTCATTTTGAGACAAAAGAAAGCACTTTTTCGATTGATCGAAAATCAGGCTGGATCGATCGAAATGGGCAGAGGCTCATTAAATTTTGAGAAAAAATCACAGTTTTGAAAGACAAACCAAATTTTGAAAAACAACTCCTCAAAGCATTAAATTACAGAAATAAAATGCATGAGTATGAGATGGAATGCTTTTTCAAAAACCCAATTTTTAAACCCCAATTTTCTCAAAAACAAGTTTCAATCATTCTTCCTTTGAATATTTTCAAGCAACAAATAAGTTGTACACAAATCTCAAGATAATTTCAAACTTGGTTGGTCAGACCAAAAACACACACTAGCATGTACAGTGTTTAACAAAGAGTAACTTGTGTAGTGTGTGATACTAGCAAAAACTTGAGATACATGTGAGGTGATATGTGAATAGCAATCAAACACAAAGTCTACACAATTCATCACATAGAATTTAAAAGAGACTATCACCTAAAGAGTTACATCCTATAACTCCCACATCTCCTAGAACAAAAGCTTGCAATCATGTAAGTTTCTTGTAATTTTGCCCCATTATTTAGGTGAAATTTGGCATAAAGCCTAATAGTACACACCAGATTAGATTATGTGAAATGGCATCAAGCCTAATAGTACACACCGGTTTGAATTAAGTGAATTGGCATCAAGCCTAATAGTACACACCAGATTTAAGTATTAAGCATTTAAAGAGGATACACCTTATGTTCTTTTTGTGCATGTGCTACACTTTCTCGAGCACAAAATCTTATGATATGCACTAAGGTGTTCATGATTGACTAGTGAACAGTGGTGAGATGGTTATTTATGCCTTTCTCAAAAGGATCAAGTCCGACAGTCAAATAACATGTGACTTCAAGATCAAGACAAAGTGATTAATAACCACAAACATCTTTCCCACACAACATGCACTACAAAGCTTTAACTAGTCAAGTGCAATATTTAAGCTCATCAAAGTTAAACAAGGTACACAGAACATGACATGTGTCAAAAGATAGACCAACCTTGTTTTTCAAAAATCAAGAAAAATAGTGTCTAACATAATTTTTGCTTTCACTTTTCCTTTTTTTTTTTTTTTTTTTTTTTTTTAATTAATTTTTTTTTATTATAAAAGGAAAACAAATAAATCCTAGAATGAAATGCATGAATGTAATGCAATGCAAGTCCTAGAACAAAAACAATAAAAAGACACAAACCAAAGAACAATGGTCACCAAAGAATAGAGCAATTAAGCACAAGGACCAAAAAGTCAAACACAACTTAGGGACACCGAAGAACACTAATCACTTGACGAAGTGTCTCAAACTTACTTCCATCAAGAGGTTTGGTAAAGATGTCAGCATTTTGACGATCAGTAGGGATATACTCAAGAACAACAATTTTCTTTTCAACCAAATCCCTAATGAAGTGATATCTAAGTTCAATGTGTTTGGTCTTAGAGTGTTGAACAGGATTTTTAGATATATCTATAGCACTAGAATTATCACAATAGACAACCATGGTGTCTTGAGGAATCCCATAATCACTCAAAAGCTTTTTCATCCAAAGGAGTTGGGAACAGCAACTCCCAGCAGCAATATATTCTACTTCAGCAGTGGATAAAGACACAGAATTTTGTTTCTTACTCATCCAAGCCACAAGATTGGCTCCAACATAAAAACACCCCCAGTGGTGCTTTTTCTATCATTAGCATTCCCAGCCCAATCAGAATCAGAAAAATCAGCAAGAGACAGATTTGACTCTTTGCTATAAAACAATCCATAATCACAGGTTCCACTCACATATTTGATAATTCTCTTAACAGCATTTAAATGAGAAACCTTAGGATTAGACTGAAATCTAGAACAAACACCAACACTATAAGAGATATCAGGCCGACTAGCAGTTAAATACAAAAGACATCCAATCATGCTTCTATACAAAGTAATATCAACAGACTCACCTGATGGATCTAGTGTTAATTTTGCATTTGCAGCCATTGGTGTTCTAGCATGAGCAGCTTTGTCCAGTCCAAATCTTTTGACTAAATTCCTTGCATATTTAGCTTGATTGATGTAGATGCCGGACTCTGTTTGCTTTACTTGCAATCCCAAAAAGTAAGTCAGTTCACCAACCATGCTCATTTCAAACATTGCCTTCATTTCATCTGCAAAAGAATGAGCAAGAGAATCATTAGTAGCACCAAAAACAATGTCATCAACATAAATTTGAGCTACAACAAAACCAGTCTTATCCTTTCTTATGAAGAGAGTTGTATCTGCAGATCCCCTTTTGAATCCATGCTCAGTGAGATATGCAGTCAATCTATCATACCAAGCCCTAGGAGCTTGTTTCAAACCATAGAGGGCTCTCTTCAACTTGTATACATCATCCGGTCTGTGAGGATCCACAAATCCCTTAGGTTGCTCAACATACACCTCTTCTTGCAACATTCCATTTAAGAAAGCACTTTTGACATCCATTTGATACAACTTGAAGTTTAGATGACTTGCAATGGCCAACAATATCCGAATGGATTCCAATCTTGCAACAGGTGCAAAGGTCTCATCAAAGTCAATTCCTTCCACTTGTGTGTATCCTTGTGCAACAAGTCTTGATTTGTTTCTAATCACAGTACCATGTTCATCTGACTTGTTCTTAAAGATCCATTTAGTTCCAATCACATTTACATTTTCAGGCCTAGGAACTAATTCCCACACATCATTCCGAACAAATTGATGAAGTTCTTCATGCATGGAATTTACCCAATCAGCATCTTGAAGTGCTTCATCTACCTTTTTCGGTTCAAATTGGGATAAATAACATGAGTGAGTGATCACATTTAAGGCTTTTGATCTCAATCTCATGTTTTCATTTAGACTAGCCAATATATTTGTGGAAGGATGATTCAATCTCACTCTAGAGGATGGACGTTTAACAAGAGATGTTGTAGTACCTTTCTGTTCAACTAGAGGACTGAACTCACTTTGTACCTGTCGAGTATCATGAACCGGAGTGGATGGTTCTGAACTTGATGGTACTGAGACTGTATCATTCAACACCAGCAGCTCTTCCTCACTATGTTTCCCAACATACTCAGTAAGAGGAGACTCATTAACCTCTAAAGACTTATCTTGAGCAGGAACAGTGCTTTCTGAAGATGCTTCTGAACATACTTCATCATTTATCACAACATTTGAAGATTCCATGACTGTTTTGGTTCTCAGATTGTACACTCTATAAGCTCTACTAGTGGAAGAGTATCCTAGAAAGTATCCTTTGTCACTCTTTGCATCAAACTTTTCTAGGTTCTCTCTATCACGTAGAATGTAACAGTCACTGCCAAATATCCTGAAATACTTGACAACAGGTTTCTTCCCTCTCCAGAGTTCATAGGGAGTTTTCTTGGAGTCAGGTCTAAAATACACCCGGTTGAGTGTATGGCAAGCAGTGTTGACAGCTTCTCCCCAGAAGGACTTTGGCAACTTTTTGTTGTGTAGCATGACTCGTGCCATTTCCTGAACAACTCTGTTTTCCTCTCCACAATCCCATTCTGTTGAGGTGTCTTGGGTGATGAGAACTCTTGGTGAGTGCCTTGATCATTGCAGAAAGACGCCAGCTTGGTATTCTCAAATTCTCTTCCATGATCACTTCTGATTCTGGCTATCACAGTATCTTTCTCAACCTGCAATTTCTTGCATAGATGTATCATCTTCTCAGGAGCCTCAGCTTTATCTTTCAAAAGCACAACCCAAGTATATCTAGTAAAGTCATCCACAACAACTAGAATATACTTCTTTCCACCCAAACTTTGAACTCTGGCAGGACCCATGAGGTCAATGTGTAATAACTCTAAAGGTCTTGTAGTTTGAACACTAGTCACAGACGGATGCTTGGATTTTACTTGTTTACCTATCTGACATGGTCCACAGATGCACTTATCAATCTTCTCAAATTTAGGTAAACCGATAACTGCCTCACACTTGGAAATCTTCTCTAACTGCTTATGACTGGCATGCCCCAACCGTTGATGCCACAAATCAACTTGATCAATCTTTGCACTAAAGCATTTTTTGGTTACACTTGGTGTTATGCCATAACAGTTGTCAGCTGTCCTTACACCAACACACGTACAGTCACCTCCTCCATCAAGTATCTCACATTCATACTTGGTGAAAAGTATATTCAATCCATTGTCGCAAATCTGACTTATGCTGAGTAAATTGGCCTTCAATCCATCAACATACCAAACATCTTCAAACACTGGCAATCCTGGAATGTCCACAGTACCAATGCCTCTGATCACAGATTTACTTCCATCTCCAAACGTGACTGTCCCAATCTTTCCTTCAAAGAGTGTTTTGAATAAATCTTTATTTCCTGTCATGTGCCTGGAACAACCACTATCCAAATACCAAAGACAAGAATCACGTGCCTTTAAGGCGGTTAAAGCAGTATAACATACATAATTCTTGTCACATGTGATTATGCCAATGTACTTAAGGAAAGATTTAACAAGCACAACAAAAGGCAAAGATAACAAATAGATAAGTTGACAAATAAGCAGAATAATTTTCCAAGAATCCATGACAACAGGGGTCAAGGATCAGCTCAGAGATTAAAAATCTCAAACACAAAGAGCTACCCGCTCTGATACCACTTGATAGGTTATTTAGACCCCTTAAAACAACCAAATTGCGTAGCCTAGATTAATTAGCCAAGTTGTTACTTAGTCAAATTAAACAATTCTAGGTTAAAGCAATTCAACAATCATATCAAGAATAATAATGCAGCGGAAAATAAATAACACAAGATATGATCACCCAGGAAACCACACGGTAAAAACCTGGGGAGGATTTGACCCACCGATCCTCAAGGCAAACAAGAATTCACTATGAAAGAATTGAAGTTCTTACAGAAGGACTACAAGCTCCCCGCTCGACTTCCTAATGCTACCCACCAGTACGAACTTCCTGACACGACCACGCGCAGGCTCCGAATCCACGGACTACTTCTTTCTTGAATTCTTCAATCAGCTACAAGCTCCCCGCTTACTTTTCTTTTTAAGTTCCAATGGTTGCAACTAAGTTGATCATCAAGAGATTGACAACCCTAAGTTTATGTGAAGGAAAGCTCCTCGAAGATCTCACAAGAGATTCACACAAACAGAAAATATGAGCAACAATACAATATGGACAACCTTCAAAAACGTGGCTAGGGTTTTGTTTATATACCTAGGGTAAAAACATAAAACCCTAAACGTTTAATGAAGTAGGGCTGAGTTGGAAATTCTGTAGAAAATTCAACCTGTGCGATTTTCGATCGATCGAGTCTATTCTTCGATCGATCGAGCCAGGCCAAAAGTCCCAAGTACTTCTGCAGCCACTCGATTCCAACTGTACAATAATAAACCAACTTTGAGCAAGCCTAAACAAGACTAAATACAATGTTTTGATCATGGTTTGTCAACATTACAAATTAGAGTTCTAAATACATAAAATCCTAAGACCTTAGAACCTAACAACATTTACTCCTCCCAAACAACCACGTCAACAATATCCAATGGTACTCCCACAAAATTAAAAAAAAAAATGGCATTTGTTTAGATTTATTGAAATAGATCCTGGTCATTCCTTTCCATAAAATAAAATAATAAAAAATTTAAAAAAAAATCCTAGTCTTTCCCTCTCCCTTGTGTGTGTTTGATTCTCAAAAAAGAAAAAAAGAAAAAAAAAGATAAAGAAAAAGGCCAAAATAAATAAATAAACAATAATGTATGAAATATAGCTTTGGATTAAAAAATAAATAAATAAATAAAAGGAACTGTTAATTGAAACAATAAAAATGAAAGTTCGACAATCACTCAGTTTTTTTTTTTTAAATATTATTAATTCAATAGGACGACTCTACGTGGAGTCCAAATCTTTTGTCCTAATGTTCCTGCTCCACTTTATACTCCACTAATAAATATGTGTCACGTGTTCATCTAATTAATTAAATACTATCATTATTGACTTATTAATACTACAGTTATTAATTAATAGTAGTATTTAATTAATTAGGTGAACACGTTGCAAGTATTTATTGATGGAGTATAGAGTGGAGTAGGAAGAATGGGATAGAAGATTTGGATTCCTCTACGTGGTCCTATGAGAGGAACAAATAATCTGTTGTGCTTTTCTTATATATATAATCCTAGTCATTCCATCTCTAAAGTTGAAAATATGTACATATGAAATATAGCAAAATTTTGCTTTTCTTGCATTTTTTTTCTAAAATTATTACCCATTGAAAATAGAAAAGTAAATTTTAGAATAAATAATTGATAAATTTATTCTAAAAAGCCCTATGAAAAGCAAAATTCATAACCGATTGAAAATATTTTTAAAAAATACTAAGTAAAATTCACACTTAATATTTAAAATACAATTTAATAATTAAAAATTTAAAAACAATGAATTATAATTATTAAAATAAGATGATTTTAATACACACCATTTTTAACATATATTTAACAATGTATGGTCAATTAGATGTCAAATGGGGGAAAGTGTTTTTTCTTCAAGTTTAGGATAGAATATCATTTTTCAAACCTTAATGGAGGAAATTGTAATTACTATATATATATATATATAGAATTCAACTTTATTTTTTTTAAATTGTATAAAAATATTAGTTATTTTTTACAAACCTGTATCAAAAAATTATTTAATAGCATTAAATGTTCCATAACCACAATTCTTAGATCATTGTTAAAAAATGACAAAAAAAAAAAAAAAAAAAAAAGAAAAGAAAAGAAAAAGAGAGAGAGAGAGAGAGAGAGAGAGAGAGAGAGAGTAAAAAGAGAAAGAAAAGACAAATGACAAACACAAGGAAACAAAAAGAACAAAGCAAACGAAGGGACCCAGCAAAGGCTCATGTACGGGCTCAGCAACTTTCATAGTACAAGCCTTGCAGGAAAAGTGCCGAAGACATTACCAACCGACCCCACTTGTCACTTTTTTTTTACTTAGATTATCAAATTTAGTCCTTAAAATACAAGGACTACATCTAAATCTATTAACAAACAACACTGTCTTTTTATTTTTTATTTTTTATTTTTTGCTATAGATATAAGGAATCCAAACGCAAAAAAAAAAAAGATGTAAGGAATCCATTACAGATTTAAAGCTTAATTATGACAAGACGTAACCTTTTTATATTCTGTTTTACATTAAGAAGCGCAATGCATCTTTATCACAGCTCTTTTGCAATAGAATTTGATCTTTGTCTTTTTCAAAGAGGAGTGGGTACAAAGTTAAATTATCATCAAGGTTCCCCACCCTAAAAGTAAAAGTTACATGTATTCCACGTTACATGTAACATGTGAATTATGAAAATGAATTCCTACCCGTGTTGCACATAGAACTTTTCTCTTTCTAAACTAAAGGGGAGGGGGAATTTTTAAAGGAAACGAAAGTAACGTGCTGTACCCAGATGAGCAAATTGTAGAAGTATCTTATTCTACCCTTTAATGTAGGTTCCAGTTTCAGTTAGCTTAATTGATAAAGACTTTGATGGTTGAATAGGAAATCTATAATTCAATCCTCGCTTATACCAAAAACTAATTGGTATCTTGCTCTGATAAGAAAGTTATCATCAGGAGCGGACTCTATAAGTTGAAACTCTTAACGAAAGTAATTTTATTTTTGATTAGTAATGTTCATAGCTCACTTGTTCCTAAAAACATAAAAATTGCATGTCCCAATTTTGGATTCGTAATCTGATAAACAAAATCTAAAAATCCTATGTCTTGCTTTCACGTTCTACTGGTTGGATTCATATTAGAAATGGGTCTACCTAATTGGATTACAAATGTACAAATTTTATCGACCCTTCCCTGCGTTTTGAGAGTTGGTTCGACCCAATATGACCTCTATTTTCCACATGCCAAATTTTTTTTTTTTTAAATAACTTGATTATACTGTGTGTCATCCTTTCAATACAAGCAAGAGAAAAAAATAATTGAAAACACTAAAAAATAAAAGTTAATAAATTAATGTAGACGAGAATTTAACTCCAGACCTCTTATACAAATATCAGAAATTTTATTAGTTGAACTAACTGGAACCCACTGTGAGGCTCTATAAACTGAGTTCCTATACAGCATGACATTAGAAGAAAAAATATAGAAGTTTTGGGTTTCATTTACTGTATGCTGGCTAATCAAGTATAATTATCTAAATTCCATAAAACATGGCAGGTTTAAATAAATGAACCATAAAAAATAAAAACATTTGAAGGTTGAGTAACACCGAACTCAAGTTTAACAACATAATTTGATATTTCTACTTCATCTAGTTTATAAGTGGTCAATAAAATGGAACATGGTGATTATAATGAAGGCCATTCATATTATAGTAGCATCTGAATTCACAAAATTGAGTATATATATATATATATATACTTGGACAATGAAAATTAAATTAAGCATTATATTAACGAGCTAATGTATGGGGAAAAAAAACATAAAACTACATATCCAATCATTTTGATAGGAAACCAACTTGAATTTGTATCTAAAACTAAGATACATATTTTAGCATTATAGGTATTCGACTACCATGAAACATTGCACCAAAACTCACAAACACCAGTAGGGGAATATGATGGAGACCATAAACCATATATAAAAACTCAAAAATCAACATTTATAGTGCATGACACACTTTATGAATCATATACTTAACGACAAACACTGAAAAACCAATATGCTAGAGGCCACAAATCAAATATACAATAATAGCTTGAAATTGAAATTAGCAATTAGAGAATCCTCACCACTGCGAACTATAATCTCTCAAAACTCAACACAATGTTGTCACTGAACTAGACTAAATTGTAAAACCACACAAACTCAAATAAACCAAATTTAACAAAACCTAGCCTTAAAAAAAAAAAAAAGAACTCTAACAATCTATTTGGCTACTGGAAAAAGGTGGGTAAAAGTTAATGAAATCATAACAATTTTACAGGTCATTGAATTTAGAATAAAAACTAATTGAATCTAACTATTTTTTTTTTTAAGAAGAAAAAAAACTGACTAAAGTATACAAAACAATCATACAACCAAAATCAGCTTATGTATCTGCTAAATTAACCAAGCATGTTAATCAATACTAATTCACTAAAAATAAACCAAATTTAAGTCATATTATGCAAGTTATGTATCTGTTAGTATTTTCAATCAACTTTCCTAGCTAATTGTTTCTAACCTCAAACCAAACAAAATTAGAGCGCGAGAGTTGTTCTCCCATTAAATCAAACGATATTGGATTGAAACAATCTACTTATTAAATTTGAGAGAGATTTCATTTAGATTCTGTTTCTTTACAATGTAAAACCAAGACTAAAATCAATCTATTTTTGTAATTTCTATAATCTATAAAAATATTACAAAAGCAGATGTATAAAATTGAGAAGGTTTATTGTAAAAAGACAAACATTTTTGAGAGAGAACCAAAAACTAGAAACAAAAACAAATCTAACTCAAACATGTAAATCAACCGAGAAGATGAAATTCTTCCAAGTAGAAGTGTATTTTCTCTATTTCTTGTCTTCTTTTTTTTCTTAAATTTATCTTATATTTTTAACTATTTTCCTTTCTCTTGTGACTCATTTAACTTGAAATTTCATGGAATTAAATAGCTAAATATACAGATAAACTACTGATTTACATATTCTTTCTAAAAGTAACTCCATTGCCCAACCTTTTCATTAATCTCCTTAGTCAAAGTCTAATATAAAGAATATTAAAAAAAATTAAAAAGGTATTATTTCTATATAGTATTTTTATAGAATACAAGACAGGGCCTATATTATTTATGTGTAATCTAACACACACATATCTGTGCATTTGTGTTCCAAAATATATAATTAGTTAATTCGTGTTAAACATTACTAACATCTCCTTGTTTAAAATATTGTGTCAATTTTTTTTTTTTTTTTTTTTGGTTTGTCATTTGGCTGAAGTTGCATATTCTAAACACATGGATTCTAATTTCTTTTCATCTATCTGTTGGTAGAGTAGTAGAGTTTCAAACGAATTCATTTGTGTGAGCACTGAGCAGTTGGATTTTTTTCTTTTTCTTTTTTGTCACTTCTTTCATTTTTTACTTCAGTAGTTTAGATTGATTTCAGCATTCTCTAATAGTAGAGTAGTAGAATTTTCGTTAGACTCAATTTTTTTAGAGCAAAAATTGTGTCATCACTCATCACTGAGTTTTTCTTGGAGGTGTGAATTTTATTTAATTATTTATTTTTATGCAGCAGCTGGAATTTATATATTTCAGTAAAGTAACAATACAATAATTTATATAAAACTTGCTAAGCCACTAATACAATAATTTCTATAAAATTGGCCAAGCCACAAATCAAAAACCATTGTACGATGACAAACTAATATTAATATAATTAGGGTAAATTGTAAAGTACTATTCTAAAGTTTGGATTGTTTGAATTTTATACCCTAAAGTTTGAGAAATTTTATTTCACTCCCTGAAGTTTCCCTCCGTAAGCAAAAGCAGCTCCTCTGTTAGTGGACTTGCCAATGTGTCCGTTAGGTGACACATAGTAATCTTACGTGTAATTTTTTTGCCACCTCAACCACCCTAAAACAACCTACTAAACGATTCCGTTTGGCTAAAATCAAAACCAATAAATATATGTTAAAACGATGCATTTCACTAGAACTCAAAACTCATGCCCTAGATCACAAACCTAGACCTGCTTCAGCTCAAACCCAACCCCACAAACCTGTTTCAGCCCTCAGCTCCATCGTTGACAGCTTCAGCTCGAAAGTGACCAAATCACAATACCAAACCCCAAAGAGAGTTCTAATGATTTGGGGGGTCGAGTATGAAGTGAAAAGCTAGATTCAGAGAGGAACTCTTCCTCTCTAAATTCCCAACATTTTCTTCCTTCTTTTACCAATACACAAAGAAAGTAAGTCTGAAATTATGAGCAACTAAGAGAAAAATCAAAAGGGAAGACTTTGTTTCAATTAGTTACGTTCTGGGTCGAGTTCCTCTGATCAACTTATGCATCTAGGTATTCAATGATGAATACCAGAGGTGGCAAATGGTACATATAAAGTTCTTTTCTTTGCAATTTCTGGCATTCATTTAATCTCCTTGTATTTTTCAAAGTGTCATTTTTTTTTTTTTTTTGTGGGGTTGATAAATTTTTGTTCATATTATTGTTAGTAATCTTCTGGTGATTACTTTTAGTTCCTATCATAAACTAAAAGATCCTACTAGATCAGACTACAAAACTCCAAATCAAAATCAACCCAACATGAACATGAACCCAACCACCACAATACCATTATCACAATTCAACCTAGCTATATTCCCAAATAAGATCGTACTAGATCAAATCGATGGGGCTTGGTGTCGCAGTTGGATCGGCGGAATGTGAGGTGGAGATCTTCTAGTGGACTTGTGGTGATGCAGTTGTAGGCTGGGTTTTTACCAAAGGGATATAAGAAGGTCCTTGAGGGATGTACTGGCACTCACTGTCGCCAAATCTGAAACACCAACCATGGTAAACACATTGCAACCTGTTGACCCAAGACAACTATCATCAAACACTAAGCACCCAAGCCTCCCACGGTCCCACATCAAGACCATCAATTTTCTTTTGCATGTGGCTTCCACTTGTCCAGGTCACAAATTGAGATTTTGCTTGGAATCAACTTTATCACCTTGAATACATTTTATGTTTAAGCTTTGCTCATTTAATAATTTAACTTATACTTAAAGTTTGAACTTGGCTTGTTTTCTAAACAAATAAACATACATAAACTTTTTCCCTAGCCTAATGTGGCATTTTTATTTTAAAAATTTTTTACATGACATTTTTTAATAGCAATTAAATATTTTTATATTATTTTATTCACAACATGTATTCCTGCTGTGCACACCATATGTCCTGTGTAGGGACTAAATTAATCGAAATTGAAAATAACATAACTAAAATATTGAATGTAACCTAAAATATAGAAACCAAAATAGTATTTTCGCTAAAGAGAGGGGGGGGGGGGGGGGGCGGGGGCGGGGGGAGGCAGAGATCTAACATAAAATATTTAATTAGTCAATTATTGAACTCATAATCTTTATTAAAATCTCAAATACAAGGACAATTCACACAAGTGCATGACACGTACAAAACACCCAAAAACAAAGAGCATCCCTAGAGTGAAACAACCTTATAGCTTGATCGAGGCACCTTCTTGTAAATAGCCCATACAATATCATGGTAGAGCGGTAATTGTTGTATTGCAAAATAGACTATCGGCAGGCATGTCACTGCATATACTGGAAAGGCCTTGTTTGTCAGTTTGTTCTTAAGCGTAAAGTAATGTCCAGCACAAAAAGAAACTAACATCGATGCAATGGATATGAAGAGGGAAGTTAAGCCAATGAGAAGTTTCATTGGCAAGTTTTTGTGGAAATCTTTTTGTTGATACCGAGAAGTTAGGATGGCAAGAAACGAGAATAAGGCAGTGATGGAGAAGCACAGGGCAATGAGTGAGGAGATGGCAAAGATGGTGACTGCCGACTGGTTTCCAAGGTTTGGTGTCCCGCTTTTATCATTGATACCACGTAGGATAGTGGTTGACGCGGCAAAGGCAACAGTGGCAATGAGTGCGGCCACCAGTGAGCAGGATTCAGAAGTTTTGTTTAGCCACTCGCCTCCCTCTTTGACTAAGTCCCTGTGTGTTTTGTTGAAGATATCTTCTGGCGTCATGCCCTCATTGTTAACTTGATAACGGAAGTGTTGTGGTACGTTGTCTTTTACAAACTGCATTTTATATTCAGACATATTAAAGAGAGAGTATTGATTATGCTTCATCAGTAAAAAAATTTACATAAAGTAATTGAACGATAGTGGCATTTGCTATGATGTGCTATTATACATTGTGAGCTTTCGTGAAGCTGGTTTTGAGTACATACCTCATACCACTTGATTTCCCACTGCATTTGCAATGCAGCCCCAGGAATTACCCAAGGATTTTGTTTTCCTAGCTCCGCTGCCAGATGCAATGCGTTATTTCCCCTCATATCCAGTTCATGAATAAGTTTTTGTTTCACAAAATCATGCTCGAACAGTCGCTGTAATAATCGCGTCTGCCTATTCTTCATGGCCGAAAGCACAATATATCTACCTTCGCTCTTGTCAAAAATGGCTAATGAAACCTCGCTGAGTATTTGCTCGACAATTTCAATGATACCATATCCTGCTGCAAGCAACGTAGGTGTCTCTGTCTCTTCTAATTCAATCATTTGAAACTTATTAAGTATATGCTCCCCCTTAATATATTTCTTGTGTAAACTATATTGATATAGGACTATCAATTGAAATGCCCTGACATAGCGGCGGACATATTTCTAGTCCACACAAGAATCCATAAAATATAGTGTGTGCGTGTGTGCGTGCGTGTGTGTATAGAAGATTACCCACCTTTTCCATTCTGTTTATCTTCTGAATCACTTGTGCTGCTCTTTTTTCCATCCTGTGGATCAGTTTTGGAAGCCGTGGAAGTGTTACTGTCCTCAATAAGTTCCGAAAATGATGGTAATATATCCTCAGGTTTCCTGATTGTTGGCCCAGGGTTCCTCCCGTCTGAGAAGTTGAGCACTTTTTTGTTTTCAACTTTTATAAACAGTTTCATGATTTGAACCGAATGTACGTGCTTCTGTTTTATCTTCCTCGTTTCCCCTAGAATAGAATATATATATATATATATATATATATATATATATATTACCAAAAGGCAAATATATTAATTAATACATGCATAATTACTATAGTAGGTAGAAACTAACACAGTGCAATTAAATTTTTGGATAAAAACCTGTTACACATGTAAGGTTGAATTTATTCAACCATGTTTGTTGGCTTTATTTCGTGTCAAATTTACTTGTAATTTAAGCATTAGTATCTTGTACTTTAGGTGGGATTATATGTAAGGGTTGTGTGTAAGAGAGTGAAAAATTGAAGATGAAGTGCAAGTCGCGACTGGCTCGCTATTGGATGAGCCGCTAGATTGCACCACTCGTGAGAAGCATGCAAGAAAGTTCAAGAGTCAGGCTAGCTGTCACATCACAATACAGCACAGTATAGCTTGGATATTGGTTATCTCGCAACTCGCCCCAGCTACAAGTGAGTCACGAGTGCACCCTGTTTTGCAAAAAAATGACTTTTCGAATTCCTTTTCTCATACACTATAAATACCCTCATACCCACGAAATATACAACACTTCTAGAGAGAATTTTAGAGAGAAAAGCCTAGCCAAACACTTGAAAGTTAGAAGATTGAATCATCCACAATCATCTACACATATTCTCTAAATTCCTCTTCTTCTATCTCTTCAATGACAAACTCATAAGAGGTATTCAACCCAAACACTTTCCTCACTGATTCTAATTAGTGAGAAAGCTTTGGAGCCATTGGGAAACTGTTCAAGGGAGACCAATTCTATTGGTTGAAGCAATGGGCATATTGTAGGATCCGGTAACCTAGAGAAGACATGGTTCCGAGAAGCCTTATTAGAGCAGAAGCTTAGAGGGCTCAAGTATATTGGGGTAGATTCATGTACTCCAACTGATTTTCTAGTAGATCATTTTCTACTTGGAGAGCTACGAAGAGGTTTTTCGTCGAGTTCTTCGGTTTCCTCTTCGATAACACATCTCAGTGTTATCTTGTGTTTGCTTCTCTCTATCCCTTACTCTTAGCATTTAATTATTGTTGTGTTGTGATTAATTATGTATTAGAGTAGTTATTTTAATTGTGCGTGCTTGTTACACTTATTCCACATCATATTTGATTGTGTACAAGTTAGTCCAATTGGTGGGTTTTAGTATTTGGGGTCTATATAATCACAAGTGGTTTATCACTAAGTGAGTTTTCAACACACATGCGTTAAATCATGTCTTCAATCTATGATTTCAATTCAAAAAAAAAAAAAAATTGTGTATAATTGTGTATGTCTAACAAATACTACCCTAAATTTTTTATTGCTAAAAACCAACATAAATGGCCCAAGTACTTGCCCCAAAAGAACAATTATAAGATAGGGATATCGAGATCCTTCATCGATCGTGATGGTACCTAACAAGCCAGTTGTGTTACTTTGGACTAAGTGAACCAATGTGTTTGCTAGATTTATGGAGCTTGCTTGAGTTTACACTACTAGGGTGTGCATGGGACATATCAAGTTAGGTTGAAAGGTTTTTCTAACTCAACCCATCACATATGTAAAACCCAACTCAACTAAAATATTAATAATTCTACTGTACATGTCAAATCAGAACTTAAATTTTTTTTTTAAACATATACACATATCAAACACACAACAATTTTTTTTTACTTAAAAAGATCTTAAAAATATGGTATCAAACACATTTTTTGCATTATGAGTACTTTAAACATGTGTTTTCACAACACTTTTTAAACTACAATTTTCACATTATAATGAACACCAATAGTTAAAACACTACTACCAAACATACATCACTCCATAACTTCACATTAGAAAAGTTTTTGATGAATCACGTTATCTCATCATAAAATGTTTAAATTTGAAAATTAGTAAATACTAAAAATTTAAACTAAACTTGATGTGGTAGATTATATAGGAAATACTATCTGACTCGTGAGCGTTTCAAAATATTAATTAAATAAAAATTTTTATAGATAACATAATATTGCAAAGAGTTATACTAGACGTAACTTGAGAGAGAGAGAGAGAGAGAGAGAGAGAGAGAGAGAGAGGGAGGTAAGAAATATGCTGAAAATCACCTACCAAATCCAAGACCAAGAAAAATCGATATTAATATCAATATCGTGTATGGAATCTTATAGAGTATGTTAAACCAGTTGGCCAATCGTCTCCTAACAAATTGATGGCCCTTAGCTTCACTGGGAGATTGGGATCCTGTATTAAACAAATTAATTCATTATAACGTGTAAATAACAAGGTTAATTAGTGTCAAAGACCCTTAGGTCAGTTGGCACCTCTTGCATCTGAAAGGGTTTAAATTAGTAGAACTGTGCTCCCAAAAATAATAATAATAATAATAAATAAAAATAAAAATCGGCATAAGCAATACTTGATTGCTGGTAAGACGTTCAACCCAAAAATTGAATAATTGGACATGATTGTACACGATTAACCAACTCAGTGATTTTATTTAATTCTTCTAGGAAATTTCAGTTAGAGTCCTCCTCTTCCCTAAAATGGTTTTTAGGGTAATTATAGTAAACTCACCTGTGATTTAATAAAAAATCATTTTACCTACCTGAGATTTAAAAAATGTCACTTTACCTATTTGAGATAAGCTCTGTTTATCTCTCGTAACCTATTTTTGTTAAAAACAGGAGTAAATTTGTGTATTTACTTCAATTTTATTTTTCTCTTCTCCCAAAATATAGAAAATACACAAAAACAAGAGAAATAAAGATCCAAAGTAAAAATTGTGAAGTTTTGGCTCAAGAAAATGCTTCCTCTTTGAAAGAAACATTCTCGACCCTATTTTTATTTCTCTTGTTTTTGTATGTTTTTTATATCTTGGAAAGAGAGAAACATAAAAGCGAAGCAAAAATATACAATTACTCTCATTCTTAATAGAGGTGAGTTACGAAAGGCAAACGAAACTTACCTTAAGGAAATAAAATGATATTTTTTAAATCACGGGTAGACAATGTGATTTTGGGCTAAACCACATGTGAGTTTATTGTAATTATCTTTTTGCTTAAAAAAAAAAACAAAAAACAAAACAGAATTACTTTGACGTACTTATATATAAAATATATAAATATAAGAAAAAAAAACATTAAATTCCAAACCCAGCTGATTTTTCGGACTTTCTAATAATTTCAACTCATATAGCCAAAAGTATGGTAGCTCAAATAGTTAGTAATTGGTACCTTCTAGTTTGTTTAAGACAGTGTCTAAATTTCTCCTCTCCCATTATATACTGATTTTATAAAATAAAATAAATAAATAAATAAAAAGCAATTTCAGCTCACACTTTTTACGGTATTCATTTTCCTCAATTCTCACCTGACGTTTGGTCAGTAACATGCACTTCGCCGTGACTCTCTACATCTGCATTCCGGCCTTTGTAATGCTCCTTTATACTTTTAATCACTACAAATTAAAGGAAAGTAACTCAGTCACAAAAACTCAAAGGGAAGTAGCTCAGTCACAAAAACACAAAAAAGAATCATTTCATACCACTTTTAGTCATAATCCACGGCAATTGAAAGAACTTGATGCATGTTTGGTAGTTTACTGGGAAATTGTGGTTATTTTCGTCTGTGGGTCGAGAAGAATTACTCAATTCCTCCAAAACAAATAATAATCCTCGACGATCAGTTTTCTTGAGCTCTTCAACATTTATACCTGTCACACCAAAAAAAAAAAGAAAAAAAAGAAGAAGATGACTACAATGGACAGAAAAAATATGTGGAAATATAGGAAAGTTATTCAAATGATCTGTTTAGGAACAATCTATTTAGTTTTTTGTTGAAAATATACTTGTACCTTGAAAAATTTTGGAAAAGTAAGATTTTAAATAGTTGAACATAAAAACTAAAAACTAAAGTTGATGCCAAACTCACCCAAAATATAATATTCTACTCTTTTTTTTCCCCTAAACAAAGAATTTTTAGTTCATTTAAATCTTAAATGTCATAATTATGGTAGTTATCAATATAATTTATTGTTATTATAATTATATTTGTATTTAAAGAAAATATGATATGACAATATATATCCTAAATTTCTAATAGACTCATACAAGATGTAAACATTAAAGGTTTTAAAAAAACATATATTAGGATAATCACGTTTAAAAAAAATGTGAGAATGCAAAAGCTTATGTGTTAATATTGGAAAAAGTCAGTGTAAAATATATATATATTAGAAGAAGATGATAAAAAGTTAAAGGCTTTGGTATTGTATACATTCTCTGTGATGCATTGTAAGTGGGTTTATCACAAAAATCATTTATGCTCCATTTGTTTCACATAAATATTTTATGGAAAATATTTTCAGCATTTTACCATGTTTGTTTTAAGTTTGTATTGATTTTTAATTGTAATGTCCCAGGTAATCCAACGTGACTCTAATTTTACACTACTCTAAACTTCTTATTGTAAGAGTGTTTAACCAATCAAATGTTGATTACATTACAGATTGATGTGATAGAATTTTAACCTATCATATCACTCTTTCTTTTTATTTTTTTTTAATTTTTTTATTTTTTATGAACACCTATCATATTACTTTTGCAGCTAAATACTTACACAAATAAATGATATTTTTCATCCCCCATCCACGGTTGCATCCACTTTTAAAGACCGAAGGTTTACTTGCCAGGAGATGCAGAGGGGTGATTCCTTGCTCGTTCATACAATAAGCTAACCAAGGGTCCAGATGAAATATCTCAAACGCCAAATCTGTCAGCCATGACAATTAAAATAATCTTCAATATATTGCATCAGTGGCCCAATTTTAGTAGTGTAGTGCAAATTTTCTACAAGCTTCCTACCACAATAAATGTTAGTGGCAGACTTAACGAAAACTAATAAATATTTGTCAATTTAACTATTGTGAAAAATCTTATAAAAACTGTTATGTTTGTAGTATTACTTCTATTACAAATAGACAAAATCATTCGAGATGTTAAATATAACAGATGGCAACCATTTGTCAGATATTTTGCATATCAAATTAATGGAAGTTGGATTAATATTATATTAATCTCTTCAGAAGTTCTTTTAAGTTGTAATTTTCAACTGCAAGTAATTATAGTTTAAACTTTAAATGTGTGACTTCATTTTATGAAACTTGAGTTTAACTTTAAAATATTTCAATATCTTTATGATCTTAATTTGTCTTATTATTAAATCATTTTTAACTAGATAATATTGTCGTTTTTATAAGTATAGAATGACGACACTAAATTAAGAGTTGTATTCCAAGGTTCAAGTAAAGTAATGTATTATTCTCAAAAAAAAAAAAAGTAATGTATTATTCATAGTGGTTCACATATGTGGTTCAAACTCCACTTTATTGTCCCTCGCGTCACCTAATATATATATATATATATATATATATATATAACCTTTTTTTTTTCTTTTTAGAATCCTAAACATAATCATAAAACTTGTTAATAAAATTGTAGTAATATGTCTAGTACTCATAACAACTTCCTTTTTTACTTTGGATGATATAATTTCTCTTATTTCGTATTAATGTTTATTAGATAACAACCAATGAGTTTGGGGTCAAGTTTTTGAATCCGCCATTCCCCATTGGAAACGTGTTAAAGAAATAAAACATTATAAAGGGAATTTTTTTTTTTTTTTTGGTTTTTTTCAAAATTGAAAATCAATTCATTTTAAGGTTTTTTTTTTGGTTCTTTATCAAGCACTCAGTGAGTCCTCGGCTAAACATGCTGCAAGCATTGCTGATTATATTGCTTGGATTGAAGAGATTCTTTATTTTTTAGAGCAAACTCTTATCCATGATATAACGTCAAATTTACACACTTATAAAATTTTTTAAGTTTCTTATAAAAAAAAAAGTAATAATAAAAAAAGAACAATTCATAATTTATTTAACATATAGGTGAAGTGAAAAAGGTTAAGTAGAAATGCTTACCGAAATACTCGCACCTGATAGCAGAGTGTAGGATAGTCTCACCATCATTTCTTCTGTAGAGGGGATTGATTAGTGTGGTGTCAGTGTCAGCTGGCTCTTGATAATCGTTGAAACCAATGTTGGGGTTGGAGGTTAAGAGCATATGGAGGCAAAGGAAGATATTTTTGTGACCATGAAAAACGGCTAAGAAGAGAGGACTCTCACCAGCTTTGTTACGAGAATATCCTGAAAACTCGGTAAGACGAGCAATGAGGATGCATATTCGGAATTTCCCAGTCGTTACTGCCACATGCAAAGGGGTATTCCCATCATTGTTTTTTATCCATAGACCGCGTTCCCAAGTTTTGGAAATTAATGACAAAAGTTCTTCAACAATATATTCTGCCGCAATGGAGACAGCTATGTGGAATGCCGTGTCCCCTGAAGTGTTGATTTTGGCGGAAATGGCTGAGAATTTGTATTCCTTATATAAATTAACAACCTCCAGCCATTCACCCGCCAAGGTATTATTGAACAATTCTTGGGCGAGCGTATCATCACCCTGAGCTTCCAGCCAATGGCCCATTTTCTTTCCTACTACAGGAACAATGAAGATAAATATTTGATTATAAGAATAAGGTTATGTACCTCGCTTGCAATACTGGAAATGCATGTGTTCCAGGTTTTGGGCTATAAATAATGATGATGAGGGGAGAGAGAGAGTCATAATCAAGATTCAAGGAGGAATCCCTTAAATAATACACATTAATTACTGCTTCTATAATAGAAAAATTATCAAACTTTAGCCAACCAAACTCAAAAGGTGTAAATACCATTTTTGTCTCTACATTTTTAGTCCATTTTCATTTTGGTCCTTACTTTTTATTTTTACTGCTCTTAGTCTCTATTATGGAAAATGCGTTTCGTTGTGGTCCTTGCCGTTACTCACCTAACAGAATTTTCCTACGTGGCAAACGGTCTAACAGTAAATGCTAATGTATCCATTAAAATAATATTAAAAAAATTTATTTACCTTTTTTAAAATGCCACGTCAGCAATTTAATTTTTTTAAATCAAAAAAAAAAAAAAAAAAACTTCTAATTTATTGATTTTAATTTTAATTGAGAAAAAAAATAAATAAATAAAAACTATATTTTTTTTAAGATTAGGAACAAATTATTTGCATAACTTTGGTAAGGTTACCAAGAAAGTTTCATAAAATTTGAAAAAGTTATGCAATTAAATTTTTTCCTAATCTTTGAAAAAATTTGTTTTTTTTTTTTTTATTTTTAATTAAAATTAATAAATTAGAAGTTTTTTTTTTTTGACTTTAAAAAAAAATTAAATTGCTAATACGGTATTTTTAAAAAGGTAAATAATTTTTTTCTAATATTATTTTAATGGACGTGTCAGCATTTACTGTTGGACTGCTTGCCACATAGGAAAATTCTCTTAAGTGAGTAACGGCAAGGACCACAACGAAACGCATTTTCCAGAATAGGGACTAAAAGCAGTAAAAATAAAAAGTATGGACGTATTTATGCTAACTCAAAATTCAAGCGCATCAGATTATATAAATTATTTATTTTGCATTTATTTCATTCTCTCTTTATGAATCCCAAAGATGAAGGAAGAGAGTAGATATTGGTTGTTATGTGTAAAAAAAGGTAAACAATTTAAAAAAAAAAGAAAATTTGATATTTTAATAAAATATAGTGTGAAATAGATTAATCTAACATGTTGTGTTTTGAAAAATGACAGGGGCAGCTCTACAAGCAAGCCAGGGTGGTCAAAAGACCACTCTACATTTGCAAAAAAAAAAATATATTATGCTAAATTAACCTATTATGACCACCCTAATAAAAATTTTGAATACCGTGACTTGAGAATTACAAAAGTTTGGGGTTCAACAAAAATAAGAGCAGTGCTATTACATTCACAACATTTTCACAATAAATTTACAAACAAATCTAATATAGTAAGCTGTTACTAATTTTAATGTGGGCCAAATACTAATATTCTTTTTTACCCACCAATAATAGCTTTTTGCATAAGATTTATTGTAAAAATATTGAGGACATAGCATTACTCCAAAATTAATTTTGCCTCCAACCACAATTCTTAATCCGTATTTTTTTTTTTTAAACTTAAATAACGACAATAAATATTAGCTTAAATAACAACAAACATAAACCAAACAAAACAAAACAAGACCAAACAAATGAAAAAATTTATTCAACAAAAAGCCAACTATAATAAAAAATAAAAAATAAAAAGATAAAATTTGTTGCTTGTTTAACCTATTCAATAAAAATAATTCCTAATTTCATTTTTCTTCAGAAATAGTATCAAGAAAAATATTGTGGTAATTTAAATTTCTTAGTGACTATCCTAAATAAAAATTCTTAGAGCTGCAACTGAAAAATGAGTACGTAAAATAGAAGAAAAAAAAAGGTAATATGTTAAAATAAATAGAAATATTTGCCCAAGTTAATGCAAATACTTTAAGAGTAAGACAAAAAGATTCTATACGTCCAAAGTGACCCAACGAACCCAAATTTGGGTAAAATGGCTTCTACCTACCTCCGCTTTTGTTAAGCTTAACAGCAATCGAAGTGCACTTAGAAGTTAGAAACCCAACTAGCTGGGGGAGGGCGGTTGATCTGTGACCACCAAGGTTGTTTTACAGAATTACAGATACATTATGTTAGAAACAGATTTATTAAACCTTTTTCACCATTGACCATAATTGCATTCCTATTTGTTTCTAGGGGGATGAAAAAAAAAATTCCTATTTTGCATATAAAATCTATGTCCTTTATATATATATATATATATATATATATATTTCACATAGTTAAAAATATATACATTAATATATATGCTGCTAACTCTATCATTTGAACCACTTCCCTCCTGAACTCTCAAATACTTCATGCATGAGGTACAATTCTATCTACAAGAATATATAAGTGATATCTATGTCCAAATTTTGTATGTTGTATTCCTGCTCTTCAGTAATAATAAATGAACGAATAAGTATTTTACATTGAGAATTTGGCACTTTAAAGTCCCTAAGAAAAGGTGGAGTTATTCTTTTATGTCACTAACTTGGTTTTTTTGTTTTTTTTTCTTTTTTCTTTTTTTAGTAATGCTACAATCACAAACTATTTTATAATATTTTTATAAACTATTGTTGTGATCAATTTTTTACTGGTTCTGATTTGAGCCTACCAATAACATTATTTTTGTATTTACTAATAATAACTTACTATATCAGCAATTTGTAAAAGTTTATATAAAAAAATTTGTATCTCTAACGTTTTTCTTTTCGTTTTTTTATAAACTAATAAGGAGTGCCTTAAAAAGTATGTTAAGAATTAATAAATGCTCAATAATGAGTTATAATATACCTTTTTTTTAGATATAAATACAATTGATAATGATTTATTAGATTGCATGCATAAGTTCATTTTGGTTATAATTGCTTTTTTGAGAAAACATTTACTCCTCCCAAACAACCACGTCAACAATATCCAACGGTACTCCCACAAAATTAAAAAAAAAAAAAAAAAAAAAAAACGCCATCTGGTTAGATTTATTGAAATAGATCCTGGTCATTCCTTTCCATAAAATAAAATGATAAAAAATTAAAATAAAAAAAATTTCTAGTCATACCCTCTCCCTTGTGTTTGTTTCCAAAAAATAAAAAAGGCCAAAATAAATAAATAACCTATGAAATATAGCTTTGGATTAAAAAAAAAAAAAACAAATAAAGGGAACTGTTAATGGAAACAATAAAAATGAAAGTCCGACAATCACTCAGTTTTTTTTTTTTTTTTTTTTTTTTTTTTTTTTATATATTATTAATTCAATAGGACGACTCTACGTGGTCCTATGAGAGGAACAAATAATCTGTTGTTCTTTTCTTATATATATAATCCTAGTCATTCCATCTCTAAAGTTGAAAAGACGACGACAACAACAACAGCTAAAAAAAAAAAAAAAACACTATGAAATATAGCAAAATTTTGCTTTTCTTGCATTTTTATTCTAAAATTATAACCCATTGAAAATAGAAAAGCAAAATTTAGAATAAATAATTGATAAATTTATTTTACAAAGCCCTATGAAAAGCAAAATTCATAACCCATTGAAAATATATAAAAAAAAATACTAAGTAAAATTCACACTAAATATTTAAAATACAATTTAATAATTAAAAATTTTAAAACAATGAATTTTAATTATTAAAATAAGATAATTTTAATACACACCATTTTTAATATATATTTAACAATGTATGGTCAATCGGATGTCAAATGGGAGAGAGTGTTATTTCTTCAAGTTTGGGATAGAGTGTCATTTTTCAAACCTCAATGAAGGGAATTGTAATTACTCCATATATATAGAATTCAACTTTATTGTAGGGGCTCATTTCGTCGTTGGTCCCCCGACAATAAATTTGTTTAGAGAGTGGGTTGTAGGGTTCGGCGCCAACAGGCTTGCCACCGGCTCGCCTGAAGTGTTCCTCCCTCTTGAGGGCTTTTTCTTTGTTCTTGTTGTCTTGGGGGTTGCTCCTCGGATGGCCGAGGAGCCCCCTACTCTAAAGGGCTCCTTGCATTTATATACCCTCTTTGGCCAATCCTAGCCTTCCAACTGTCAGTCATCCAGACCACTGCTTAAGGACTTGTCCCATCAGCCACGTTTCCCACCGTACTGTGGATCGCGGCACCCAAGGTTCCGCCGTCCAGGAGTCCTCTCAGCACTGAGATTGCCAGGGGAGTTAGGTAGACGCATTAAGTGTGGATGTGACCGCCTGTACTGGGATCAGGATAGGTATGCCGAGGACAGGGTTATCCTCGGCGCGGCCCAGAGGGCCGAAAAGTCCCTAGGCAGCTGCCTGGGACAGTCATTGATCCTCGGCATGGGCCTTGGGCCAGCCTAGAGGTGGGCCGAAAATTCCAGGCCCTCGGGCCCCACATTTATTTTTTGAAAATTATATAAAAATATTAATTATTTTTTTAGAAACCGGTATCAAAAAATTATTTAATAGCATTAAGTGTTCCATAACCACAATTCTTAGATCATTGTTGACAAATGCCAAATGACCCAAAAAGAGAGAGAGAGAGAGAGAGAGAGAGAGAGAGAGAGAAGAAAAAGAGAAAGAAAGAAAAGACAAATGACAAACACACAGAAAAGCAGGAAAAGTGCCGAAAACATTACCAACCGACCCCACTTGTAACTTTTATTTACTTCGATTATCAAATTTAGTCCTTCGAATACAAGGACTACATCTAAATCTATTAACAAACAACACTTGCCATTTTTTTTTTTTTTTCTTTTCTTTTTTTGCTATAGATATAAGGAATCCATTACAGATTTAAAGCTTAATTATGACAAGACGTAACCCTTTTATATTCTGTTTTACATTAAGAAGCACAATGCATCTTTATAACAGCTCTTTTGCAATAGAATTTGATCTTTGTCTTTTTCAAAGAGAAGAGTGGGTACAAAGTTAAATTATCATCAAGGTTCCCCACCCTAAAAGTAAAAGTTACATGTAACATGTGAATTCTGAAAATGAATTCCTACCCGTGTTGCACATAGAACTTTTCTTTTTCTAAACTACAGGGGAGGGGGAATTTTTAAAGGAAATGAAAGTAATGTGCTGTACCTAAATGAGCAAATTGTATGTCTGACCGTGAACTATGTCATTCCATCTCAAAACCAATTGGTGATGAGAAAGATACACTCAAATCTTTTATGACATTCGACATCACACCACGTGGGCCTGTTTTTAGAGTAGTTGTAGGAAGTCAAATTGTGGTCCCCCAACAATCTCTCGGTCACAATAACACTCCCGTGACTTGAACCCATAACCTTACCTCCGATACCATTTTGAAAGTTCAATATGGGTATGAAACACCCTTGAACGTTTAGACCCCAAAATATAAAAATACCAATTCAAGCTATATATCAAACAATTAATGTGCGGAACATGATAATAAGCCAATAACAGAATTGATAGACAATCTAAGCCAAATATAAACACATCCACAATAGTAAATATAAGGCAAAGATAAAGGGAAGAACGATGCAAACACACGGACAACACACAATGTGTTATCGAAGAGGAAACCGAAGTCCTCGGCGTAAAACCTCTCCGCCGCCCTCTAAGCGGTGATAAAATCCACTAAAGAATGTAGTTGGGATATATGAATAGCAAAAGACCCTCCAAGCCTAATCTACCAAGGTACCTAAGCCCTCCAAGTTTCTTGCTCCAATGAGGTTACGCCGAACCTATTTCTTCTTTAGCTTCCCGGATTCCGTTACTTGACCATAGCATCAACCAATGTATATTGGTTCCTTCCAAACTGCTTCCCTCAGCACCAAATAAACCTTCTCACAGACATGGGTGTGGTGAGATAAGTATTTGGTAAGAGACTTCTCAAGAGTATGACAATGGAGAGGAAGAGAGTAGAGGAATTTGTAGAGTTTCTTAGATGAAGATTGGGGATGAGGCAATCTTGTTTTTCTCTAGGGTTTTCTCTCACAAAATTCTCTCTAGAAGCTCTCTACATTTAGTGGGTATAAGGGTCTATATATAGTGAGGTGATATGAGAATACGAAGAGACATATTTTTGCCAAACAGGGTAAATTGGCGGCTTGGTCTTGCGGCTTGTCCAAGTCGCGAAATCAAGTCGCGACGTAATGGCCTGGCCAGCTTGGGACTTTTGTCCTGTAGTGCGACAGCTGGCGCGACCCTTCAGCTTCCCTACGTGCATCTCACGTGCCTGAAGTTGGCGACTTGCAGCCGCGAGCCACCAGCGAGTCCTAGCCGCGAAGCTCTGCTTCTTTGCACATATTTGAGCTTTTCTTCACAACTTCTCACACACTACCCTTACAATAATCCCACCTAAATACAAGGTTACTAAGTGCTTAAATTACAAGCAAATTGGTAAGGAATAAAGCCAACAAGATGGTTGATAATTTTCAACCTTACAATCTACCCCTTTGGCTATTCCGTGACAAAACCCTAAAACAAACTCTAGACTTAACGCGTGAGTTGGGAACAGTTGGAAAACTCACTCACACCTAACTCTAGAATCTGCGAAGCATTAGAACCATAAGAACAAGTAACTCCTGTAACACAATAACACAATAAGTTCATTGTATACAGAAACTTGTAATGCATATGGAGCAAGCACAATGCGATCATGCACAATGGAATAAAGCAGTAAACCATGGCAAGACCAAAATAGGTAATCACTATAGCCAAGTGATCACAATGCTCATTCACACTTAGAATGAACATCCGGACATTCAAGACAATAGACACAAGGTAAATTACTTGAATGACCAACACTCAACCAATGCACAGTACATGAAGTATAAGCATCTAGGAACAATCTTACAACGGGCACAAGAGTGACAGTACTTAGAAGAAAATGCAAGACATTTAGTTGGAAGTACTGATTTAACTAAGCACAAAGGCTGCATAAAGCATGGCACAAACCACAAAGGCCTACAAACATGCAAAAACAAACCCTTAAAGCTTACATAAGCAACATGGGTACAAAACAACAACATAAAGTGCTGAATGATATAAGATGGATACAGAAATATGGTAACAACTAAAGATAGACAAAAGTAGTAAACAATAGTCTGTCTCCCCCTTTCGTTGAGCTCTCCCCCTGCCAACAGCATCTCCCCCTTTTTGTCATGGAATAGCTAGTCGACATTATCTTCTAGCTTTCTTTGAATTTCATCCAATTGAGTTTGAATTGAAGTGAACTTCGTATCCCATCGAATGCTGAGATGATTCAAAATGGAAGTAAGGTTGGACATATTGGAACTCAATTCATGAACAGAAGCTACAATAGAGTCTAGCTTCTCGTCAGCAGTAAGTGAACTGGAGCGCGAGCCACTGTGGGACGCAGAAGCTTCTGTTTTGATTCCCTTCTTGCTATGACCAATGCTAGCATTGAATATTCGCATGTTGATTGGACATGGTTTTGCGTAGGGAAATTCATTCTCAGACGGATGGAGCCCTTTACGCTTCAGAATCCGTGAGATGAGACAGCAAAATGGGATGCACATCCTTGATTCGGTTCGTAGAACAGTTTTACGAAGGATATGAAAGATATGAGCACAGATGTCAATCTCGACATCAGAAATCAGATCATGAAGAAACAGTGCATGCCTGAGATTCATATACCCTGTGCTGGATAGGGGATACAAGTTGTGAAACATGACGATTGTGAGCACCCTCAATTTTGGAGGAAGAGATGAAACACTGATTGAGTTCCCATTTGAGGAAAATTCCAGATTTTCCCTAAGAGATGCTTTAAGTAGTTCTTCATCCGGATGTAGATCATCATAGATTGGTGAGACCCCAAGTATTGACCTGTTGATGTGCAGAATCTCTGCTAGGTATGCGAGAGAGATCGAGAAACTTTTTCCTCTAACCCAGCACTTAAGTTCATCTCCTTCAACAATTGCATTGGCATAGAACTCTTTGACCAGATCTTCATATGCATCATCAAGGTCAGAGAGGAGATAATTCCAATCCTTGTGTGCAAACCATTGAGGAATGTTGGTGTCAAACAGAGAATGTTGGTCAAAGACTCTTTCAATCAGAGGTGTAGCCTTTTTGAAGTAATTGTCATGAGTCTGAAAGGCAGCATATGATCGAAACCTGTTGGGATCGAATACACCAGATGGGGAACGAGCCCGCTTTGGTCTAGGAGAAAAATCATCAATTTCAATAGCATGTTCCTTTCCTTTACTGCTGCCTCCTTTCACAGCTGATCTCTTGAATGGAGACATTTTAACTCTGCACCATGATTTTACACACACAAGAAACACCAAACAGGACAACAAACATTATTAGCAATGTGTCAATGCCATACCATAGGTAATGAAGGAAACCCTAAATACTTGACATTTGGGTTCAAAACATGACAATGAGTGTGTGTAACCAACCAATACCACAGTAGGTACACACGATTGAGAAGATCAGTGTAAGAACCAGCACAAACAATCAATATATCTCGAAAATCGGAAACCCATGTTCGAACATGATAAGTCACAACCCACAACAACATCTTCACAAATCAAAAACAAAATGCTCAAACCAGTAAGTATGAAGGGAAAAGAAGAAAGCCCATACCTTTTTGTGGAAGATTTGAGAGAAGATGATGCAGAAATGGAGGATTTTCACAGAAAAGCTCGGAGTGTTTGTGAGAATAAAATGAGGAAGACAATGAACAGTCACAAAGGTACGAGGGAAAAACTAAAAGTTTTTTTAAAAAAATTGTCTTGAAAACGCAAAACACGCGTTTTTCGCGACTGGATCAAGGCGCCAATAAGTCGCCAGGTTAAGCCGCGAAACACTGTGAAGAGAAGAAACTTGAAAAATTTCTCTAAGTGTTTTTCGCGACTGGAAGGTCTACCCGCGAGATAGTCACGATATAAGCCGCGAAATTCTCTGAGTACTTCTCGCGACTGGACCTTCCACTCGCGAACCAGTCGCCACATTGACTCGCGAAAATAAGAAAAACTCAAATTTTGGAAAAATTTTCTAAGTCTTTTTCGCGATTAGAGCATTTACTCGCCAGTTAGCCGCGAAAGATCTCTGAGTGATCTCGCGACTAGGACATGCGACTGGGCCAACCCGCGACTTTGTCGCCAAAACAAGGCAACACTGTTTTTGAAATTTTTGACATTTTTGTAAAATCAAAGTACTTTCCAAAAACAAATTAAAACACTCAAAAATCTTTTTGTGTTTGACCAACAAAGATTGAGCATGTGAAAACACATTTAATCAAGTACAATCACATAAATGAATATGACATTCATTGAACATAGACTTGTGTTTTGTGTGTGGATATCAAAAATGAGATAGTCCTTACTCCAATGTGAAGCTTCAATGATCAATTCAATCAAGGCATACACAACTAGCACTAGATAATGTGATCTATCTCAATTATAGAAACATGCATATATGACCTCCCACATGTACTTGATAACAATTCTTTGAAGCTTTACATTTGGCTCCAAATTTAACATATCATTTGCAATTTTTGAGCAAAGAAAATCTCATTGAGAGATAGATGCCTGAAATTTTTGATATTTCAATTGATGAGTTAGCCTTAGGCTTTTTAGGGCATCATTCATACTTTTTATTTTGGTCGCTTTCCCTTTTTCCTAGTCGAATACTAGTTTGTGCGATAGGCTTTTACAGCTCTATATCTATTTTCATTTAGAGATTTACATTTAGAGAGTTCTTTTAAGCAAAAAAAAATAAAAGGTGGGAAGATATATAGGCATGAGTCTATGCATGTCTCAAGATCAACAAAATCATTCACTAACCATTCATGACAAGGTTGAAGATCTATTTACAACAGTCACATAGATTTCAGAATTTCTTCCACAATAATATGAGTGCATGAGAGACAAGTTAAGCTCGTTAAATGCACAAAGCCATAAGTACAAAGGTACAAGGCAAAACGTGCTTTGAGACAAAAACTCAACAAAGTGATCAAACTTTTTGGATTTTCTATTTTTTATGTGTTTTTGGATTTTTGACACAAAAACATTAAAAACCAAAGAAAAAGAAACACAAAAACATTCAGACAAACAAAAGACCCACTCAACAAACCAAAAAAAATGTCATGGAAGATTGAGTTTAAGGAATGATACCGACACCAATTGTCTTGCGCAAGGATTCAAACTTAGGGCCATCAAGAGGTTTGGTGAATATGTCTGCCTTTTGATTGTCAGTGTTGATGAATTCTAGACATACTATCTTGTCCTCTACCAAGTCCCGAATGAAGTGATAGCGGATCTCGATATGCTTTGATTTGGAGTGCTGAACTGGATTCTTCGACAGGTTTATGGCACTAATGTTATCACAGAACACGCACATAGTGTCTTGAGAAATTCTATAGTCATGCAATAGCTTTCTCATCCATAACAATTGCGCACAACAACTTCCTGCTGCAATGTATTCAGCTTCAGCCGTTGACAAAGATACTGAATTTTGCTTTTTGCTCATCCATGAATCCAAGTTATTTCCAAGATAGAAGCACCCATCAGAAGTACTTTTCCTATCATCAATGCACCCTACCCAGTCAGCATCTGAATATCCCGCCAAACACTCATTCGAATCTTTTGTATACCAAATTCCATAGTCAGATGTGCCATTTACATAGCGAATGATTCGCTTAACTGCTATTAAATGGGATTCTTTAGGAGTAGCTTGAAACCTTGCACATACTCCGACACTGAATGCAATATCTGGCCTACTTGCTGTGAGATAGAGAAGACTGCCAATCATACTCCGATAAAGGGTTGGATCAACGTCAACACCGGCTGCATCTATGCTCAACTTTGCCGAGGAACTCATGGGAGTAGAGGTGTGTTTCTTGGAGTCCAGACCAAATCTTTTGACAAGATTTTTGGCATACTTCTCTTGAGAAATAAATATACCATCTCTCCGTTGTTTCACTTGAAGCCCAAGGAAGTAGTTCAACTCTCCCACCATGCTCATTTCAAATTCCCTTTTCATTTCTTCCGAGAACTTGTGAGCAAGTTGATCAATTGTGGATCCAAATGCAATATTATCCACGTACACTTGAGCGACAAGAAGGGATTTTTCATCTCTTTTAACAAACAATGTGCGATTTGCTTAACCTCTCTTGAACCCACGATCCAATAGGTAAGTAGTGAGACGATCATACCATGCTCTTGGCGCCTGTTTCAACCCATACAAAGCTTTCTTCAATCTTAGTACATGACCCGGGAAGTGAGGATCTTCAAACCCCTTGGGTTGTTCAACGAAAACTTCTTCATTAAGAAAGCCGTTTAAGAAGGCACTTTTTACATCCATTTGATACAACTTGAAATCCATGATGCATGCTATGGATAAGAGAATTCGAATGGACTCTAGTCTTGCTACCGGAGCAAATGATTCATCAAAATCTATGCCTTCCACCTGAGTATACCCTTGAGCCACCAATCTAGACTTATTTCGGATAACTTCACCATCTTCATCTGTTTTATTCTTAAAAATCCACTTGGTGTCGATCACATGTGTATCTTCAGGCCTTGGAACCAATTCCCACACATCATTTCTAACAAATTGGTGTAGTTCCTGGTGCATAGACTCTACCCAATTCTCATCTTTCAGTGCTTCTTCTACCTTTTTAGGTTCAAATTGAGCAAGATAGCAGTTGTATGTTACATGGTTAGCAGTATACTTTGGCCCTTTTCTCAAACGGAGTCCCTCGTTCACATCCCCAATAATATTACTTGATGGGTGATTTAGAGTCACTCTTGATGAAGGTTTCTTGGTAGTTGAGAGTTCCTCATCACGAGAAATTGGGATTTGAACTTCTGGAGGAGTGAGAGGACTTGAGACTTCTTGTGTTGATCTAGTCTCTCTTCTTAATATAGAAGGTGTGGACTCCTTTCCAGGTGTTACTTTCTCAGCATCATCACTTAGAGGCATATCATCAACATCCTCATTTTCCTTGAGGTTGAGCCCCTTTCCATCATCCTCAATATCCTTTTCAGATATGGTGTCGTCTATGACCACATTGATTGACTCCATTATCGTCTTAGTGCGCTTGTTGTACACTCTATAAGCTCGGCTATTTGTGGAGTATCCTAGGAATATTCCCTCATCACTCTTAGCATCAAATTTTCCCAGATTTTCCCTGTTATTTAGAATGTAGCATGTGCTCCCAAATACTTTGAAATACTTCACCTTGGGTTTCTTTTCTCTCCATATTTCGTATGACGTCTTCTTTGTCCTGCTCGGAAATAAATTCTGTTACAAATGTGACAAGATGTGTTCACAGCTTCAGCCCAGATCCTTTGAGGTATGTTTTTGTTGAGTAGCATGACTCTAGCCATCTCTTGGATCACCCGGTTCTTTCTTTCAACCACCCCATTTTGCTGTGGAGTCTTTGGAGCTGAAAATTCCTTCTTGATACCATGCTCTTCACAAAACGACTCAAATTTAGCATTCTCGAATTCCTTCCCATGATCACTTCTGATTTTGACTATGGGAGCTCCTTTTTCATTCTGCAGTCGCTTGCATAATCTTTGCATTTTATCATATGCTTCGGATTTCTCTCTAAGGAATTCCACCCAAGAGTACCTTGAGAAATCATCAACTACCACCATAATGTATCTCTTTCCTCCTAGGCTTTCAGTTCTTGTAGGCCCCATTAGATAAACGTGAAGAAGTTCCAAACACCGTGAGGTAGCAATCACATTCACCTTGTGATGGTTTGCTTTTGTTTGTTTCCCCATTTGACATGCTCCACATATAGTCTTTTCCACCTTTCCAAACTTTGGAAGTCCTTCAACTGCCTCAAGTTTGGAGACTTTACATACTTGTTTGAAGTTTGCATGTCCAAACCTGTGATGCCAAAGTTTCAGCATATTAACACGAGCACTTCTACATGAGATGGGTGCCGTAGGAACTACTCTATAGCAATTATCAGTAGTCCTATTTCCCTCCAAGACTTGAATCCCTTTTTTATCAATGATTATGCACCCTTTCTTTAAGAATTGGACAAGGAACTCTTCATCACATATTTGAGTAATGCTTAAGAGATTTGCCTTCAATCCTTTGATGTATAGCACTTCTTTCAGTAAAGGTAATCCCGGTATTTCAACCATTCCTTTCCCGAGAACTTGAGCATGACTCCCATCACCAAAAGTCACATAGTCACTTGCTTTCTCTTTGAGAGTCTTAAACAGTGATTTATCTCCTGTCATATGACGAGAACATCCACTATCAAGATACCATAAGCACGAGTTAAATACCTTCAATGAGGTGTGCACAAACATACAAGCGTGAGACAAGCATTCTTGACCATCAAACAAAAATTCATTGTTACTTTCCATGCTTTTTCCAGATTGAATTTTCTTTTTCAGATTATCAACCTTCTCATGCAATGTTCTATTTCTTCTTTTGTATTTCTCAATCAAAGAATTAGACTCACATAGACTATTGTGTAGAATGTGGCTCTTATTTTCAAAGTATTTCAGCAAGTGAATGAACATCCTAGCATGTTTTCTGGATTTAATTAGCTCTAAAAGTTCATTTTTAGAATATCCTTCAAACATACTCATAGAGTCATTATCACAAACTCTTAAACCACAATTCAGCATGACCCTTTTTACAGCTGCATCCATTGCCAAGGGATCTAGGATCGCACTCAGGTAATCAAACCACAAAGAATGCACCCGCTCTAATACCAATTGAAAGTTCAATATGGGTGTGATACTCCCTTGAACGTTTAGACCCCAAATTATAAAAATATCAACTCAAGCTTTATATCAAATAATTAATGTGCGGAACATGATAAAAAGCCAATAACCGAATTGATAGACAATCTAAGTCAAATATAAACACATTCACAGCAGTAAATATAAGGCAAAGATAAAGGGAAGACAGATGCAAACACACGGACAACACACGATGTGTTATCGAAGAGGAAACCAAAGTCCTCGGCGTAAAACCTCTCCGCCGCCTTCTAAGCGGTCAATAATCCACTAGAAAATGTAGTTGGGATACATGAACAGCAATAGACCCTCCAAGCCTAATCTACCCAGGTACCTAAGCCCTCCAAGCTTCTTGCCCCAACGAGGTTGCGCCGAACCTTTTTCTTTTCTAGCTTACCGGATTCCGCTACTTGACCATAGCATCAACCAATGTATATTGGTTCCTTTCAAACTGCTTCCCTCAGCACCAAATAAACCTTCTCACAGACGTGGGTGTGGTGAGATAGGGATTTGGTAATAGACCTCTCAAGGGTATGACAATGGAGAGGAAGAGAGTAGAGGAATTTGTAGAGTTTCTTAGATGAAGATTGGGGATGAGGCAATCTTGTTTTTCTCTAGGGTTTTCTCTCACAAAATTCTCTCTAGAAGCTCTCTACATTTAGTGGGTATAAGGGTCTATATATAGTGAGGTGATATGAGAATACGAAGAGACATATTTTTGCCAAACAGGGTAAATTGGCGGCTTGGTCTTGCGGCTTGTCCAAGTCGCGAAATCAAGTCGCGACGTAATGGCCTGGCCAGCTTGGGACTTTTGTCCTGTAGTGCGACAGCTGGCGCGACCCTTCAGCTTCCCTACGTGCATCTCACGTGCCTGAAGTTGGCGACTTGCAGCCGCGAGCCACCAGCGAGTCCTAGCCGCGAAGCTCTGCTTCTTTGCACATATTTGAGCTTTTCTTCACAACTTCTCACACACTACCCTTACAATAATCCCACCTAAATACAAGGTTACTAAGTGCTTAAATTACAAGCAAATTGGTAAGGAATAAAGCCAACAAGATGGTTGATAATTTTCAACCTTACACATTTGTCGGACCATAAGCTGTGCCATTTCACCTCAAAACCAAGGTGATGAGAAAGACACACTCAAATCTTTTATGGCATTCTACATCACACCACGCGGGCCTATTTTTAAAGTAGTTGTAAGGAGTCAAATTGCAGTCCCCCAACATTGTAGAAGTATCGTATTCTACCCTTTAATGTAGGTTGCAGTTTCAGTTTTTTTTTTTTTTTTTTTTTGCAAAGAGTTTCAATTAGTTTAATTGGTAAAGACTTTGATGGTTAAATAAGAGAACTATGATTCAATCCTCGCTTATACCAAAAACTGATTGGTATCTTGGTCTGATAAGAAAGTGTTATCATCAGCAGCAGACCCCATAAGTTAAAACTCTTGATGAATGTCATTTTATTTTTAATTAGTAATGTTCATTGATCACTTGTTCCTAAAAAGATAAAAATTGTATGTCCCAATTTTGGATTCGTAATTTGATAAACAAAATCTAAAAATCCTATGTCTCGCTTTCACGTTCTACTGGTTGGATTCGAATTAGAAATGGGTCTACCTAAATGGATTACAAATGTACAAATTTTATAGACCCTTCCCTGCGTTTTGAGAGTTGGTTCGACCCAATATGACCTCTATTTTTCCACATGCCAAAAAAAAAAAGTTTGAATAACTTGATTATATTGTGTGTCATCCTTTCAATACAAGCAAGAGAAAAAATAATTGAAAATACTAAAAAATAAAAGTTAATTAAATGACATAGGCGAGAATTGAACCTCAAATCTCTTATACAACCATCAAAAATTTTACCGGTTAAACTAACTGGAATCCACTATGAGGTTCTATAAACTGAGTTCCTATACACCATGACATTAGAAGAAAAAATATAGAAGTTTTGGGTTTCATTTACTGTATGCTGGCTAATCAAGAATAACTATCTAAATTCCATAAAACATGGTAAGTTTTAACAAATGAACCATAAAAAATAAAAAACATTTGAAGTTTGAGTAACACCGAACTCAAGTTTAACAGCATGATTTGATATTTCTACTTCATCTAGTATATAAATGGTCAATAAAATGGAACATGGTGGTTATAATGAAGGCCATTCATATTATAGTAGCATATTGAATTCACAAACTTGAGTATATATATACTTGGACAATGAAAATTAAATTAAGCATTATATTAACAAGCTAATGTATGGGGAAAAAAAAAAACATAAAACTACATATCCAATAATTTTGATAGGAAACCAACTTGAATTTGTAACTAAAATTAAGATACATACTTTCGCATTATAGGTATTCAACTACTATCAATCATTACATCAAAACACCAAAACTCACAAACACCGGTAGGGGAATATGATGGAGGCCATGAACCATATATAAAAACTCAAAAATCAATATTTACAGTGCATGACACCCTTTATGAATCATATGCTTAACTACAAACACTGAAAAACTAATATGCTAAAGGCCACAAATCAAATATACAATAATGGCTTGAAATTGAAATTAACAATTATAGAACCCTCACCACTACAAACTAAAATCTCTCAAAACTCAACACAATGTTGTCACTGAGCTAGACTGAATTGTAAAACCACACAAACTCAAATAAGCCAAATTTAACAAAGCATAGCCTAAAAAAAAAAAAAAAAACCCTCTAACAATCTATTTGGCTACTGGAAAAAGGTGGGTAAAACTTAATGAAATCATAAAAATTTTACAGGTCATTGAATTTAGAATAAAAACTAGTTGAATCCAACTATTTTTGTTTAAGAAAAAAAAAAAAAAAAAAAAAAAAAAAAACAAACTAAAGTATACAAAACAATCATACAACCAAAATCAGCATATGTATCTGCTAAATTAACCAAGCATGTTAATCAATACTAATTCAAATAAAAATCACCAAATTTAAGTCATATTATGCAAGTTATGTATTTGTTAGTAATTTCAATCAACTTTCCTAGCTGATTGTGTCTAACCCCAAACCAAACAAAATTAGAGCGCGAGAGTTGTTGTTCTCCCATTAAATCAAACGATATATATTGGATTGAAACAATCTACTTATTAAATTTGAGAGAGATTTCATTTAGATTCTGTTTCTTTACAATGTAAAACCAAGACGAAAATCAATCTATTTTTGTAATTTCGATAATCTATAAAAATATAACTAAAGCAGACGTATAAAATTGAGAAGGTTTATTGTAAAAAGACAAACATTTTTTAGAGAACCAAAAACCAGCAACAAAAACAAATCTAACTCAAACATGTAAATCAAAACTAATACAACTAAAATTACCAAAAAAATTCCAAAAAAAAAAAAAATCGTCGTTTTCAAAAATTGTTACTCTAATTTTAACCGAGAAGATGAAATTCTTCCAAGTAGAAGTGTATTTTCTCTATTTCTTGTCTTCTTTGTTTCTTAAGTTTATCTTATATTTTCAACTATTTTCCTCTCACCTGTAACTCATTTAACTTGAAATTTCATGGAATCAGATAGCTAAATATATATAAACTACTAATTTACATACTCTTTCTAAGAATAACTCCATTGCCCAACATTTTCATTAATCTCCTTAGTCAAAGTCTAATATAAAGAATATTAAAAATAATAAAAAAATATTATTTCAATATAGTATTTTTATAGAATTCAAAACAGGGTTTATATTATTTACGTGTAATCTAACATACCCATATCAATACGTTTGTGTTCCAAAATATGTAATTAGTTAATTCATGTTAAACATTACTAACATCTCCTTGTTTAAAATATTGTGTCAATTTTTTTTTTTGGTTTGTCTTTTGGCTGTAGTTGCATATTCTAAACACATGGATTCTAATTCCTTTTCATTTGTCTATTAGTGGAGTGGTAGAGTTTCAACTGAATTCATTTCTGTGAGCACTGAGCAGTTGGATTTTCTTTTTCTTTTTTTGTCTCTTCTTTCATTTTTTTACTTCAGTAGTTTAGATTGATTTCAGCATACTCTAATAGTAGAGTAGTAGAATTTTTGTTAGACTCAATTTTTTTAGAGCAAAAACTGTGTCATCATTCATCGCTAAGTTTTTCTTGGAGGTGTGAATTTTATTTAATTATTTATTTTTATGTAGCAGCTAGAATTTATATATTTGAGTAAAGTAACCATAAAGTAATTTATATAAAATTGGCCAAGCCACAAATCAAAAACGATTGTACAGTGACAAACTAATATTAATATAATTAGAAAAAAATTGTAAAGTACTCCCCGAAAGTTTGGATTACTTGAATTTTATACCCTAAAGTTTGAGAAATTTTATTTTACACCCTGAAGTTTCCCTCTGTTAGCAAAAGCAGCTCCTATGTTAGTGGATTTGCCAACATGTCCGTTAGGTGACGCATAGTAATCTTATGTGTAATTTTTTTGCCACCTCAACCACCCTAAAACAACCTACTAAATGATTCTGTTTGGCTAAAATCAAAACCAATAAATTAATGTTAAAATGATGCATTTCACTAGAACTCAAAACTCATGCCCTAGATCACAAACCTTGACCTGCTTCAGCTCAAACCCAACCCCACAAACCTGTTTCAGCCCTCAGCTTCATAATTGACAGCTTCAGCTCGAAAGTGACCAAATCACAATAACAAACCACAATGAGAGTTCTAATGATTTGGGGGGTCGAATATGAAGTGAAAAGCTGGATTCAGAGAGGAGCTCTTCCTCTCTAAATTCCCAACTATTTTTTCCTTCTTTTACCAATACAAAAAGAAAGTAAGTCTGAAATTATGAGCAACTAAGAGAAAAATCAAAAGGGAAGACTTTGTTTCAGTTAGTTACGTTCTGGGTCGAGTTCCTCTGATCAACTTATGCATCTAGGTATTCAATGATGAATACCAGAGGGGGCAAATGGTACATACTGTAAAGTTCTTTTCTTGGTCATTTCTGGCATTCCTTTAATCTCCTTGTATTTTTCAAAGTCTCATTTTTGTTTTTTTTGTAGGGTTGATAAATTTTTGTTCATATTATTGTTAGTAATCTTCTGGTGATTACTTTTAGTTCCCATCATAAACTAAAAGATCCTACTAGATCAGATCACAAAACTCCAAATCAAAATCAACCCAACATGAACATGAACCCACCCACCACAATACCATTATCACAATTCAACCTAGCTATATTCCCAAATAAGATCGTACTAGATCACATCGATGGGGCTTGGCGTTGCAGTTGGATCGACAGCGTGTGAGGTGGAGATCTTCTAGTGGACTTGTGGTGAGGCAGTTGTAGGCTGGGTTTTTACCAAAGGGACATAAGAAGGTCCTTGAGGGATTTACTCGCACTCGCTGTTGCCAAATCTCAAACACCAACCATGGTAAACACATTGCAACCTGTTGACCCAAGACAACTATCATCAAACACTAAGCACCCAAGCCTCCCACGGTCCCACATCAAGACCCATCAATTTTCTTTTCCATGTGGCTTCCTCTTGTCCAGGTCACAAATTGAGATTTTGCTTGAAATCAAATTTATCACCTTGAATACATTTTATGTTTAAGCATGGCTCATTTAATAATTGAACCTATACTTAAGCTTTGAATTTGGCTTGTTTTCTAAACAAATAAACATAAGCTTTTTCTCTAGCCATGCTCAAGCTGTTCATAAATAATTTGGTTCATTTACTCATATACAACCCTAGTCTAATGCGGCTTTTTTATTTTTAAAATTTTTGGCGTAACATTTTTTAATAGCAATTAAATATTTTTATATTATTGTATTCACAACATGTATGCTAGCTGTGCACACCATATGTCCCATGTAGGGACGAAATTGATTGAAAATTGAAAATAACATAACTAAAATATTGAATGTAATCTAAAATATAGAAACTAAAATAGTATTTTCACTAGACAGGGGGTGGGGGGAGATTTAACATAAAATATTTAATTAGTCAATTATTGAACTCATAATCTTTCGAAAGATTAAAATCTCAAATACAAAGAAAATTCACACAAGTGCATGACACGCACAAAACACCCATAAACAAAGAGCATCCCTAGATTGAAACAACCTTATAGCTCGATCGAGGCACCTTCTTGTAAATAGCCCATACAATATCGGTAGAGCGGTAATTGTTGTATTGCAAAATAGACTATCGGCATGCATGTCACTGCATATACTAGAAAGGCCTTGTTTGTTAGTTTATTCTTAAGTGTAAAGTATTGTCCAGCACAAAAAGAAACTAACATCAATGCAATGGATATGAAGAGGGAAGTTAAGCCAACGAGAAGTTTCATTGGCAAGTTTCTACGGAAATCTTTTTGTTGATACCAATAAGTTAGGATCGCAAGTGGAGAAGCACAAGGCAATGAGTGAGGAGATAGCAAAGATGGTGACTGCAGACTGCTTTCCAAGGTTTGGTGTCCCGCTTTTATCATTGATGCCACCTGGGACAGTGGTTGACACGGCAAAGGCAACAGTGGCAATGAGTGCAGCCACCATCTTTGTTTAGCCACTCGCCTCCCTCTTTGACTAAGTCCTTGTGTGTTTTGTTGAAGATATCTTCTGGTGTCATGCCCTCATTGTTAACTTGATAACAGAAGTGTTGTGGTACGTTGTCTGTTACAAACTGCATTTTATATTCAGACACGTTAAGGAGAGAGTACTGATTATACTTCATTAGTAAAAAATTTTACATAAAGTAATTGAACGATGGTGGCATTTGCTATGATGTGCTATTATACATTGTCAGTTTTGGTGAAGCTGGTTTTGAGTATGTTAGAAATACTGAATAATTGTATTGTATTTCTCCTCTGAAAGAATGTACATGAGTGTCTTTATATAGGAGGCATACGAGTGTAGTTCAAGTATGAGTGTAGTACAAGAATGTGTGTTATTCAAGTAATCTAGTTTGGGCCTAAAGCCCACAACACTATAATACACGTTAACAGCCCCCCTCAAACTCAAGGTGGATGTGAGACCAACTTGAGGTTGTCAACCAAAGTACGAAGACGTGCCTTAGGATGTGACTTGGTGAAGATATCTGCAAGTTGATCTTTAGAGGAGATTGAGATCAACTTGAGAGCACCATGGACAAGATGATAACGGATAAAATGACAATCGATCTCGATGTGTTTAGTCCGTTCATGGAAGACATCATTGTGAGTAATATGAATGGCACTCTGGTTGCCACAATAAAGAGGAGTAGCAGAGGATGTGAACACACCTAAGTCTTTGAGAAGCCATCGTAGCCAAAGAAGCTCAGATGTGGTATCAGCAAGGGCACGATATTCTGCTTCAATACTGGAGCGGGCCACATGAGTTTGTTTCTTGCTTCGCTAAGAAATCAGAGAAGAACCAAGAAGAAAGCAATAACCAGTGGTAGACCTACGATCAGTAGGATCTCTTGCCCAATCAGCATCAGAAAATGCATGGAGAACAAGAGGAGACTGAGTAGAGTAGAAAAGACCATGGAAGAGAGTGCCCTTTAGGTATCGAAGAATGCGTAAAACAACAGCATAGTGAGTCGATCGTGGAGCAGACAGATACTGACTCACCTGATGAACAGCATAGGAAATGTCTGGACGAGTGACAGTGAGATAAACTAGGCTGCCAACCAAGCATCTGTAAAGAGAGGGATTAGACAATGGTTTCCCCCCTGACGGAGTTAGATGTGCATTAAGCTTAACTGGAGTGTCAACAGTCTTGCTATCAGTGAGTCCAGCTCGAGACAAGAGTTCAGAGGCATACTTGGCTTGAGTAATATAAAGTCCATCAGTAGAATGAGTGATTTCAAGACCCAAGAAGTAGCTGAGATGTCCAAGATCTTTCATCTCAAACTGCTGACTGAGAAAATTCTTGAGTTCTTGAATGTCACTGAGGTCATCACCTGTTATGATCATATCATCCACATACAGGAGAAGTAAAATAGTGCCTTTGTCAGTGCGACGAAGAAATAAGGTAGAATCATAATGACTGGCCATGTAACCCAAGCGAGAGATGGTAGAGCTGAATTTGGCAAACCAAGCTCGTGGAGCTTGTTTAAGGCCATAAAGTGCACGTCGAAGATGACAAACTTTGTTTGATTCAACAGAGAGACCAGGAGGAGGTTGCATATAAACTTCTTCACTTAAATCCCCATTAAGGAATGCGTTTTTGACATCCATCTGAAAAAGGTCCCATTTACTAGCAGCAGCAACAGCTAAGAGGGCACGAACAGATGAGATACGAGCAACTGGAGCAAAGGTCTCTTCATAATCAATCCCATACTCCCGTGTAAAACCTTTTGCAACAAGACGAGCTTTGTAGCGCTCAATGGACCCATCAGAGTGAGTCTTAATCTTGCAGATCCACTTACAACCAAACACAGATTTCCCAGGGGGGAAAGTCACCAAATCCCAAGTATGATTTTCAGATAATGCATCAAGTTCCTCTTTCATTGAAATCTGCCATAAAGGGTCAGTGGAAGCCTCATGATAGGTTTAAGGCTCGTGTAGTATAGCAAGGGCAGTGTAACAATGATAGTCACGTAAATGTGTAGGAATAGATCTTACTCGAGTTGAGTGATAAGGTGGAATGTCTTGTGTAAGATCTTCAGGCAGAGCAGGAGCAGGGGACCCAAGCTCAGGGTTGGGGTTAGGTAGTTCGTCTTCAACCTGTTCATCTTCCACCTGTTCATTAAAGGGTGAACTATGAAAGGGATCAGTGATATCTGGTGGTTGGATAAAGAAGTCTACAAGAGAATCAAGAGCAATTACAGGAGGATCAGGAGCAGCTACAAAAGGAATATGTGTCTCATCTGGAAAAAGATCTAAGACAGAGGAGGAAGACAGGGAGGCACGAAAGTGAGAGAGCTCGACAAAGAGGCGATGTTCCCAAAAGACAACATTGCGGGAGATACGAAGACGATGAGAGATAGGATCATAACACCAATACTCCTTTTGAGTTTCGCCATAGCCAAGAAAACAACAAAGCCTTGACCGAGGCTCAAGTTTGTTATGCTCATGTGGCTGAAGAAGAACGAAACAAGCAGAATTGAAGGAGCGAAGGTGGTGACAGTCTGGAGTTGACCCAAAAAGGTGCTCATATGGATTTTGATTTTGGATAACAGGACTTGAAATGCTATTAATAGTATGAACAGCATGAAGAGCAGCTTCACCCCAAAAAGGGGCAGGAACTTTGGCAGAGAGAAGGAGAGTACGAACAGTGTCAAGAATATGATGAAGTATTCGTTCGGCTCTACCATTTTGCTGAGAGGTACTTGGACAAGTTAGTTGATGAACAGTGCCATAGGAATGCAAAACAACTTGGAAAGCATATTGAGTGTATTCAAGAGCATTACCAGATTAAAAAAATTTGATGCGTTTGGAAAACTGAGTTTCAACCATTTTTACAAAATTAGAATATACTTCCAATAATTTAGAACAATGTTTCATATTAAAAATCCAGCTATAGTGAGATTAATCATCAACAAAGACAACAAAATATTGAGACCCACCAATACTAAAGACAAAGGAAGGCCCTCAAACATCAAAATGAATAAGGTCAAAGATATCAGTAGATATTGATTCACTAGTATTGAAAGGAAAAGCTGGTTATTTTCCTAACTGACATGAAACACAATCAAAATTTTATGTAGACACTAAACCTAACAAACCTCTAGAAGCCAATTGTTGTACCCGAGAGGAAGATGCGTGACGAAGACGAGCATACCAAAGTGTAAGGGAAGGAATTGAAGAAATTGTAGCAGCTGCAGCAATAGAAACAAGAGCAACAAGTGGAAGACGAAGGTTGTCCACGGAAAACATACGCCCAACTCTGGGACCGGTCCCAAGCTCCTGTCCCGTCCTCAGATCCTGCACAATACACCCAGAATAATCAAAGCCACCTTCTTGTGGCCATGGTTTTCTGTCATTGCGGTACATTTAAGAGTAATCTTTGTCTTCCTTGGTGTTTTTTTTTTTCGCTGCGTTCATCTTCTTTGGCTTCCTACTATTACTGTCAAAACTCTCCAGTATAGTCAAGCCACCGTTAGAAGTCGCATCAACACTGCAAGACCATTGCCTTCCTCAAGCTACCGTCACAGAGCCAAACTTCATTCAATGGATCTTCTCAACCTTATCAAATCTCAAGATTTCATCAAGCTTCCATCTTGAGTTTGAGAGGGGGTGTTAGAGATATATTAGCCCATTAGCATAGGCTCAAGCCTAATTCTACTTTGTGTGCAAGCCAAGTCTCCTACTTGTACTAGAAGTCTATTAGTCTAGGGTTTAGTCTACTATATATACACATGTTATGATTCATTGTAACACAAGATTTGTACTAAACTATAATATATTATTGATGTAGCCCTTTAGGGTTTCCTCCGTGGATGTAGGCCGTTAGGCTAAATCACGTAACCCTCGTGTGTTATTGTGTTCTATACTTTATGCTTTCACTTTCGCATCCATACTAGCATATTCAACATGGTGTATCAATGCTAATATTTAACATGGTATCAGAGCCACTGCTCTAATCCTTTGGTGTACCGCTCTTAAGCAGTCTTGTCTTCTTGGGTGTCATCTACAGCCGTTGTTGTAAGCAGCACCACTGCCTCCACCGCGACTCTAATACATCAAAGACCACTGCCTTGCCGCCGCCACCACTTCCGCTTCTCCGATCAGACCATGGATTGCACCATTAGAAAGTAATCTCTTTAATCTGCCTTTCTGTTAAATATCGTCTTCATCGGACCTCTCACGCGCCTCTACGCAAAACCAAAATTCTCAGCGTTACAAGCACGCGTCACCACGCGCCGCTAGAACTCTGATACCATGTTAGAAATACTGAATAATTGTATTATATTTCACATCTGAAAGAATGTACATGAGTGCTTTTATATAGGAGGCATATAAGTGTAGTACAAGTAAAAGTGTAGTACAAGAATATATGCTATACAAGTAATCTAGTTTGGGCCTAAAGCCCACAACACTATAATACACGTTAACAGAGTACATACCTCATACCACTTGATTTCCCACTGCATTTGCATTGCTGCCCCAGGAATTACCCAAGGATTTTGCTTTCCTAGCTCCGCTGCCAGATGCAATGCGCTATTGCCCCTCATATCCAGTTCATGAATAAGTTTTTGTTTCACAAAATCATGCTCGAGCAGTCTTTGTAATAAACGCGTCTGCCTATTCTTCATGGCCGAAAGCACAATATATCTATCTTCGCTCTTGTCAAAAATGGCTAATGAAACCTCGTTGAGTATTTGCTCGACAATTTCAGTGATACCATTTCCAGCTGCAAGCAACGTAGGTGTCTCTGTCTCTTCTAATTCAATCATTTGAAACTTAATTAAGTATATGCTCCACCTTAATATATTTCTTGTGTAAAATATATTGATATAGGACTATCAATTGAAATACCTTGATATAGCGGCCGACTTATTCCTAGTCCACACAAGAATCCATAAAATATAGTGTGTGTGTGTGTAGAAGATTAATCACCTTTTCCATTCTGTTTATCTTCTGAATCACTTGTGCTGCTCTTGTTTCCATCTTGTGGGTCAGTTTTGAAAGCCGTGGCAGTGATACTGTCCTCTCTAAGTTCCGAAAATGATGGTAATATATCCTCAGGTTCCTTAATTGTTGGCCCAAGGTTCCTCCCGTCTGAGAAGTTGAGCGCTTTTTTGTTTTTAACTTTTATAAACATTTTCATGAATTGAACCTAATGTACGTGCTTCTGTTTTATCTTCCTCGTTTCCTCTAGAATAGAATATATATATATTACCAAAAGGCAAATATATTAATTAATACATGCATAATTACTATAGTAGGTAGAAACTAACACAATGCAATTAAATTTTTGGATAAAAACCTGTTACACATGTATGGTTGAATTTATTCAACCATGTTTGTTGGCTTTATTTCATACCAAATTTACTTGTAATTTAAGCATTAGTACCCTATACTTTAGGTGTGATAATATGTAAGGGTTGTGTGTGAGAGAGTGTGAAGAATTGAAGATGAAGTGCAAGTCGCGACTGACTCGCGACTGGCTCGCTACTGGATGAGCCACAAGATTGCACCATGCATGAGAAGCATGCAGGGAAGTTCAAGAGTCAAGCTAGCTGTCACATCACAACACAGCACAGTATAGCCTGGATATTGGTTATCTTGCAACTCGCCCCAGCCGCAAGTGAATCGCAAGTGCACCCTGTTTTGCAGAAAAAAAAAAAAAAAATTTCGCATTCCTTTTCTTATACACTATAAATACCCTCATACCCACCAAATGTACAACACTTCTAGAGTGAATTTTAGAGAGAAAAGCCTAGCCAAACACTTGAGAGTTAGAAGATTGAATCATCCACAATTATCTACATATATTCTCTAAATTCCTCCTCTTCTTCCTCTTCAATGACAAACCATAAGAGGTATTCAGCCCAAACACTTTCCTCACCCATTCTAATTAGTTCGAAAGCTTTGGAGCCATCGGGAAACAGTTCAACGTAGACCAATTCTATTGGTTGAAGCAATGGGCATATTGCAGGATCCAGTAAGCTAGAGAAGACACGGTTCCCAAAAGCCTTATTGGAGCAGGAGCTTGGAGGGCTCAAGTACATTGGGGTAGATTAGGCTTGGAGGGTCTTTTGCTATTCATGTATTCCAATTGATTTTCTAGTGGATCATTTTCTACTTGAAGGGCAACGGAGAGGTTTTTCACTGAATTCTTCGGTTTCCTCTTCGATAACATGTCTCAGTATTATCTTGTATTTGCTTATCTCTATCCCTTACTCTTAGCATTTAATTACTGCTATGTTGTGATTAATTATGGATTATAGTAGTTATTTTAATTATGCATGGTTGTTACACTTATTCCGCATCATATTTGATTGTGTACAAGTTAGGGCAATTCGTGGGTTTTCGTATTTGGGGCCTATATAATCATAAGTTGTTTATAAGTAACTGAGTTTTCAACACATATGTGTTAAATCATATCTTCAATCCATTAGTTCAATTCAAAAAAAAAATGTGTATAATTGTGTGTGTCTAACAAATACTACCCTAAATTTTTTATTGCTCAAAACCAACGTAAATGGCCCAAGACTTGACCCAAAAGAACAATTATAAGATAGGGATATCAAGATCCTTCATCGATCGTAATAGTAGCTAACAAGTCGGTCGTGTTACTTTGGACTAAGTGAACCAATGTGTGTGCTAGATTTATGGTGCTTGCTTGAGTGTACACTACTAGGGTGTGCATGGGACATATCGAGTTAGGTTGCAAGGTTTTTTCAACTCAACCCATCACATATGTAGAAACCAACTCTACTAAAATATTAATAATTCTATTGTAGATGTTGAATCAGACCTTAATTTTTTTTTTTTTTTTTTTTTTAAACATATACAAATATCAAACACACAATAATTTTTTTTTCACTTAAAAAAAATGTTCTTAAAAATATGGTACCAAACACATTTTTTGCATTATGAGTACTTTAAACACATGTTTTCACAACACTTTTAAATTACAGTTTTCACATCATAATGAACACCAATACTTAAAACACTATTACCAAACAGACATCACTTCGTAACTTCACATTAGAATAGTTTTTGATGCATCACATTATCTCATCATAAAATGTTTAAATTTGAAAATTAGTAAATACTAAAAATTTAAACTAAACTTGATTTAGTAGATTATATAGGAAATACTATCTAACCAGTGTGCATTTCAAAATATTAATTAAATAAAAAAATTTATAAACAACATAATATTGCAAAAAGTTACACCAGACGTAACTTGAATAGAGAGAGAGAGAGAGGAGGGGGGGGGGAGAAGAAGGTAAGAATAGGCTCAAAATCACCTACCAAATCCAAGACCAAGAAAAATCCATATTAATATCAACATCGTGTATGGAATCTTATAGAGTATGTTAAACCAGTTGGCCAATCGTCTCCTAACAAATTGATGGCCCTTAGCTTCACTAGGAGAAGTTAAGTTACACGTGTGAGTGAAGTCTCACATTGAATAAAGATGAGAACAATGAGTAGTTAATATAACATAATTGAGCACATACCCATTGGGCTTAGGCCTTTTGGATAAAAGTGTTTTTCTATATGTTATATTAATTACTCAAGGAAGCTCCCCAAGTTGTTTATCTCCCCAACAGGAGATTGGGATCCTGTATTAAACAAAATTAATTCATTATAACGTGTAAATAACAAGGTTTAATTAGTGTCAAAGACCCTTAGGTCAGTTGGCACCTCTTGCCTTTGCAATGGTTTAAATTAGTAGAACTATGCTCCAAATAATAAAATAAAATGGGCATAAGCAATACTTGATTGCTGGTAAGACATTCAACCCAAAAATTGAATAGATGGACATGATTGTACACGATTAACTAACTCAGTGATATTATTTAATTCTTCTAGGAAATTTCGGCTAGAGTCCTCCTCTACCCTACAATATTTTTTTGGATAATTGCAGTAAACCCACCTGTGAATTGATCCAAAATCACTTTACCTACATGTGATTTAAAAAATGTCACTTTACCTATCTAACGTAAGCTCTGTTTGCCTCTCATAACCTATTTTTGTTAAAAACAAGGGTAAATTTATATATTTATGTAAGGTTGAAATTTAATCAACCATTTTGTTGGCTTTATTCCGTGCCAATTTGCTTGTAATTCAGTATTTAGAAACCCTATATTTAGGTGGGAATCATGTAAGGGTAGTGTGTGAGAGAGTGTGAAGAAAAGCCCAAAAGTGTGCACTCAGCAGGGCCTCGCAACTAGATCTCGCGACTAGCTCGCGACTGGTAAGTGGATCTCGTGACTGGCTCGCTACTGGCTCGCGGAGGCACATGTGTGAAGCATGCAGAGGAGCTGAAGAGTTACGCCAGCTGGAGCACTATAAGGCAAAACTTCCAGTCTGGCCAGGCAATTAGCTTGTGACTTAAACTCGCGACTCAGTCAAGTCGCCAGACCACTCTATTTAGGAAAAACTAACCTTTCACATTCCAAACACACACCAGTATAAATACCCCGAATAGCCACGTATTGTAGAGAGCTTCTAGAGAGAATTTTGAGAGAAAAACCCTAGAGAAAAGCAAGATTGACTCATTCACAATCTTCATCCTTGATTCTCCAAATTCCTCTACTCTTACCCTCTCCATGGTTACATCCTTGAGAGGTACATTAGCCAAATCCTTATCTCACCATACGCACATTAGTGAGAATGTTATTTGGAGCTTGGGAAGCAGTTAGGAAGGGACCAATTGATATTGGTTGATACTATGGGCTATAATGGGATTTGGTAAGCTAGAGAAGACAAAGGTTCGGCGTAACCTCGTTGGAGCAAGAAGTTTGAAGGGCTTAGGTACACTGGCCAGATTAGGTTTGGAGGGTTTTCTACTATTCATGTATCCCAATTTCATTCTCTAGTGAATTATTGACCACTTGGAGGGCAGCAGAGAGGTTTTACGCCGAGGACTTTGGTTTCCTCTTCAATAACACATTGCTGTGTTATCTTTGTGTTTGCGTCTCTCTTCCTTTAATCTTTGCCATTTAATTTCTGCTGTGGTTGTGATTTTATTTGGTATAGATTGTTTTATCAATTCTGTTTTTGCTTATTTTCATATTCCGCACATACATTGTTTGATAATAAGCTTGAATTGGTAATTTGTAATTTGGGGGTCTAAATGTTCATAGGTGTTTTACACACATTTTGAACATTCATTTGGTATCAGAGCAAGCTGTGGTTTAATTACCTTAGTGCAATCCTTGACCCCGTTTGAGATGGACCGGTCTCAATCTTTAAATGTTCCACCATATTTTGATGGCAGCAACTATGCCTTTTGGAAAGTCCGAATGAAGGCATTCTTGTGTTCAATTGATGATACTATTTGGGATGCAGTTAATGTAGGATGGACTAGGCCGGAGGCTACTAAATCCATATGAGATAAGGCGGCTCTTGTGGCAACAAATGCAAATAGCAAAGCACTAAATGCTATTTTCTGTGGTGTTTCTCCAGTTGAGTTTCATTGGATTTCTCACATAATAGTTGCCAAGAAGGTGTGGGAGATATTGGAGACCACCTATGAAGGCATGAAAAAGGTGAAGGATACTAAGTTGCAGATGCTAACCACTCGATTTGAAGAGCTAAAAATGAGTGAAGACGAGTCATTCGACTCATTCTATAGCAAGCTGAATGAGGTGGTTATTGGCAAGTTCAACTTGGGTGAAAAGATAAAGGACTCAAAGATAGTGAGGAAAATCCTTCGATCATTGTCGGAGAGCTTCCATGCAAAAGTTACTACAATTGAAGAGAGCAAGGACTTAGATGATATCAAACTTCAAGAACTAAGTGGCTCACTTCAAACATATAAGCTGTCATTGCCATCACAAAGAAAGAGCAAATTCTTTGCTCTTAAGACAATTAATGAGAGGGTAGAAGCTCACGGCTCATCGGATGAGGATGAGGTCAATAAAGATGTGGCATATCTTGTGAAGAATTTTTTAAAGTTCTTGAAGTTCAAGAAGAATGGAAAATTTACTGCGAAGGGAAAATTCCCAAGTTTAGAAAAGGAGAAAAAGGACTTCAAGAGGAAAGATGGGAAGGAGTCTCAATCCTCTCAAGGAATCACATGTTTCGAATGCAATGGACATGGACATCTCAAGAAAGAGTGTCCTAATTATTTGAGAGGGAAGGGCAAGGTGTATGCCACCATTCTTAGTGATTCCGACTCCTCTGATTCAGATTCAGATGAAAGCTGTGATGGAGAGGGAAACTTCTCTTCATTCATGACCATTGCTCTAGTAGAATCTTCAGATGATTTAGGTGCGCTAGTGAAAGAGCTTGATAAGCATACTGAATTGGAGTTAATAGGGATAGTAGAGGAATCTGATGATAAGGAAGATGAAGGAACAGTGGGACTGCAAGAGACCTACAATTCCCTTCTTGAGAAGATTGGTGAATATGCAAAAGTGGCTAACGCAGCCATTAAAAAGATGAAGAGGGCAGAGCAAGATTATAGAAGTCTTCTAGTGCGATACAAGGAAACCAAATTTGAAATGGAGATGCTGAACGGAGAGTTAACCGAAGCTTATACAAAGATAAAATTCCTTGAGCTTGAAGTGATTCAAGTGAATGCTAAGGTAGAGCGGGTTTCCTCCAAGAAGCTTGATGAAGTGCTTGCTCATCAAAAACCTTTCTTCGACAAAAGTGGATTGGGGTACATCGGAGAGAGCAGTTCGAGTGTCAAAGTGGCCAAAGATATGAAGTTCGTGAAAGCTAAGGAACCAGTGGTAGAAACTTCAGTTGTTGAGAAAGTAAAGCCGGAAAAGAAGAGGAATGTGACTGACCAACGATTCTTGACTAAGCCTCCTAATCAATCAGTGGTCAAACCTAAGGCTCCAGGAAAATCACTCCCAAAGTCACAAAGAGGTCCGAGAACTCAACATTTCTGCCATCACTGTGGAATTCAAGGACACACCAAACCAAACTGTCATAAGCTTCAAGCATTGAAAAATTCAGGTGCTCAAAGGTCGAGAGGACCAAGACATGGTAAAGGGATTTGGATTGCTGAACAATCAAGAGGTCAAGAAGGTGATCCCGGAATGAGGGATGTAATGGAGATAATTGATGCTTTCACCACCTGTTTGACAAGCTTCACCAGAAGGTTCGAAATTCAAAACAATGGTACCCAATCCTATAGGGATATCACCCCAAATGCACATGCCATATGGGTGAAGAAGGGTACTCATGCATAAGTATTACAACATGTCTGTGCTTTAATACTTCCTATGCTTTGTGACTCTGATTGGTTGTGTGCTTTTTGTTTTTGTTCCAGCCTATGCTGAAAAATTTGTGTTTGTTTGTTTACAATTGTTTTAAATGTTTTTACTTTTTTTTTTTTTTTTTGGTCAACATTTTCTGGCTTTTATGTCAAAAACCCAAAAACACATAAAAAGTAGAAAATCCAAAAAGATTGATCGACATTATTGTGTTTTGTCACAAGCATGTTTTGCCTTGTACATTTGTGCCAATAGTTTTGTGCATTCACGAACGTAGCTTGTTCTCAATGCACTCATATCATTATGGAAAAAATCTTGAAATCTATGTGACTGTTGTAAATAGATCTTCAAACTTGTCATAAATGATTAGTCAATGGTTTTGTTGATCTTGAAACTTGCATAGACTTGTGCCTATATATCTTCCCACTTTTTTTTTTTTTTTTTAAAGAGCTCAACAAATGTAAATCTCAAAATGAAAAGAGATAATGAGCTGCAAAAGCCTTCGCACATACTAGTATTTGACTAGGAAAGTTTTTATTCAGTATTTTTTTGTACCCATGCTTTGCAGCCTAGTACTTGTTGCTAAATGTTATGCATTTTCTTTAAGTACGTCACTCTTGTGCCCTTGTTGGATTTTTATCCTTAATATAATTACATTGTTTTGTTGTATTGGTTGAGTGTTGGACATGCAAATGATACTTTGCATTGAGCTTATTAGCTTGCATGTCCGGATGTTCATTCCTTGTGTGAATGAGCATTGTGGTCACTATTTATAGTGATTGTTCATTTTTGGTTAAGCCATACTTTATTGTTTTAATCTATATTGCTTGATCGCATTATGCTTGTTCCATATGCATTACAAGTTTTCTGCATACAATTATCATACTGTGTTGTTGTTTTTCAGGAGATACTCGTTCCTATGGTTCAAGAGCTACACAAATTCTAGAGTTAGGTGTGAGTGAGTTTTGTTCAACTATTTCCAACTCACATGTTAAGTCTAGAGTTTGTTTTATGGTTTTGTCATTGAATAGCCAAAGGGGGAGATTGTAAAGTTGAAATTTAATCAACCATTTTGTTGGCTTTATTCCTTGCCAATTTGCTTGTAATTCAACATTTAGAAACTCTGTATTTAGGTGGGAATCATGTAAGGGTAGTGTGTGAGAAAGTGTGAAGAAAAGCTCAAAAGTATGCACTCAGCAGGGCCTTGCGACTGGATCTCATGACTGGCTCGCGGCTGGCAAGTCACCGAAGGAGGCACACGTGTGAAGCATGCAAAGGAGCTGAAGAGTCACGCCAGCTGGAGCACTACAGGACAAAACTTCCAGTCTGGCCAAAACAGTTAGCTCGCGACTTAGACTCATGACTCAGTCAAGTCGCGAGGCCAAGTTGCCAGACCACTCTATTTGGGAAAAACTGATCTTTTGCATTCCAAACACACTCAATATAAATACCCCTTATACCCACGTATTGCAGAGAGCTTCCAAAGAGAATTTTAAGAGAAAAACCCTAGAGAAAAACAAGATTGACTCATCCACAATATTCATCCTTGTTTCTCCAAATTCCTCTACTCTCACCCTCTCCATTGATACATCCTTGAGAGGTACATTAGCCAAATCCTTATCTCACCATACCCATATCTGTGAGAAGGTTATTTGGTGCTTGGGAAGCAGTTAGGAAGGGACCAATTGATATTGGTTGATGCAATGGGCTAATTGCAGGATCCGGTAAGCTAGAAAAGACAAATGTTCAGCATAATCTCGTTGGAGCAAAAAGCTTGAAAGGCTTAGATACACTAGGTAGATTAGACTTGGAGGGTCTTCTACTGTTCATGTATCTCAACTTTATTCTCTAGTGGATTATTGATTGCTTGGAGGGCGGCGGAGAGGTTTTACACCGAGAACTTCGATTTCTTCTTCGATAACACATCGCTGTGTTGTCCTTGTGTTTGCATCTCTCTTCCCTTTATCTTTGTCATTTAATTACTGTTGTAGTTGTGATTATTTATGGTTTAGATTGTTTTATCAATTCTGTTTTAGCTTATGTTCATGTTCCGCACATACATTGTTTGATAATAAGCTTGAATTGGTAATTTGTAATTTGGGGGTCTAAACGTTCATAGGTGTTTTACACACTATTTGAATATTCAATTTACTTCAATTTTATTTCTCTCTTCTCCCAAAATATAGAAAACATACAAAAACAAGAGAAATAAATATCCAAAGTAAAAACGCATGTTAAGAATTAATAAATATTCAATAATGAGTTATAATATACCATTTTTTTAGATATAAATACAATTGATAATGATTTATTAGATTGCATGCATAAGTTCATTTTGGTTATATGTGCTTTTTTGAGAAAACATTTACTCCTCCCAAACAACCACGTCAACAATATCCAATGGTACTCCCACAAAATTAAAAAAAAAATGGCATTTGTTTAGATTTATTGAAATAGATCCTGGTCATTCCTTTCCATAAAATAAAATAATAAAAAATTAAAAAAAAAAATCCTAGTGATTCCCTCTCCCTTGTGTGTGTGTTTGTTTCTCAAAAAAAGAAAAAAAAAAAAAAAAGAAAAAAAAAAAGGCCAAAATAAATAAATAAACAATAACGTATGAAATATAGCTTTGGATTAAAAAATAAATAAATAAATAAAAGGAACTGTTAATGGAAACAATAAAAATGAAAGTTCGACAATCACTCAGTTTTTTTAAAAAATATTATTAATTCAATAGGACGACTCTACGTGGAGTCCAAATCTTCTGTCCTAATGTTCCTGCTCCACTTTATACTCCACCAATAAATATGTGTCACGTGTTCATCTAATTAATTAAATACTATCATTATTGACTTATTAATACTACAGTTATTAATTAATAGTAGTATTTAATTAATTAGGTGAACACGTTGCAAGTATTTATTGGTGGAGTATAGAGCGGAGTAGGAACAATGGGATAGAAGATTTGGATTCCTCTACGTGGTCCTATGAGAGGAACAAATAATCTGTTGTGCTTTTCTTATATATATAATCCTAGTCATTCCATCTCTAAAGTTGAAAATATGTACATATGAAATATAGCAAAATTTTGCTTTTCTTGCATTTTTATTCTAAAATTATTACCCATTGAAAATAGAAAAGTAAATTTTAGAATAAATAATTGATAAATTTATTCTAAAAAGCCCTATGAAAAGCAAAATTCATAACCGATTGAAAATATTTTTAAAAAATACTAAGTAAAATTCACACTTAATATTTAAAATACAATTTAATAATTAAAAATTTTAAAACAATGAATTATAATTATTAAAATAAGATGATTTTAATACACACCATTTTTAACATATATTTAACAATGTATGGTCAATTAGATGTCAAATGGGGGAAAGTGTTTTTTCTTCAAGTTTAGGATAGAATATCATTTTTCAAACCTTAATGGAGGAAATTGTAATTACTATATATATATATATATATAGAATTCAACTTTATTTTTTTAAAATTGTATAAAAATATTAATTATTTTTTTACAAACCTGTATCAAAAAATTATTTAATAGCATTAAATGTTCCATAACCACAATTCTTAGATCATTGTTAAAAAATGACAAAAAAAAAAGAAAAAAAAAAAGAAAAGAAAAGAAAAAGAGTGAGAGAGAGAGAGAGAGAGAGAGAGAGAGAGAGAGAAAATAAAAAGAAAAAGAAAAGACAAATGACAAACACAAGGAAACAAAAAGAACAAAGCAAACGAAGGGACCCAGCAAAGGCTCATGTACGGGCTCAGCAACTTCCATAGTACAAGCCTTGCAGGAAAAGTGCCGATGACATTACCAACCGACCCCACTTGTCACTTTTTTTTTACTTAGATTATCAAATTTAGTCCTTAAAATACAAGGACTACATCTAAATCTATTAACAAACAACACTGTCTTTTTATTTTTTATTTTTTATTTTTTGCTATAGATATAAGGAATCCAAACGCAAAAAAAAAAGATGTAAGGAATCCATTACAGATTTAAAGCTTAATTATGACAAGACGTAACCTTTTTATATTCTGTTTTACATTAAGAAGCGCAATGCATCTTTATCACAGCTCTTTTGCAATAGAATTTGATCTTTGTCTTTTTCAAAGAGGAGTGGGTACAAAGTTAAATTATCATCAAGGTTCCCCACCCTAAAAGTAAAAGTTACATGTATTCCACGTTACATGTAACATGTGAATTATGAAAATGAATTCCTACCCGTGTTGCACATAGAACTTTTCTCTTTCTAAACTAAAGGGGAGGGGGAATTTTTAAAGGAAACGAAAGTAACGTGCTGTACCCAGATGAGCAAATTGTAGAAGTATCTTATTCTACCCTTTAATGTAGGTTCCAGTTTCAGTTAGCTTAATTGATAAAGACTTTGATGGTTGAATAGGAAATCTATAATTCAATCATCGCTTATACCAAAAACTAATTGGTATCTTGCTCTGATAAAAAAGTTATCATCAGGAGCGGACTCTATAAGTTAAAACTCTTAACGAAAGTAATTTTATTTTTAATTAGTAATGTTCATAGCTCACTTGTTCCTAAAAACATAAAAATTGCATGTCCCAATTTTGGATTCGTAATCTGATAAACAAAATCTAAAAATCCTATGTCTTGCTTTCACGTTCTACTGGTTGGATTCATATTAGAAATGGGTCTACCTAATTGGATTACAAATGTATAAATTTTATCGACCCTTCCCTTCATTTTGAGAGTTGGTTCGACCCAATATGACCTCTATTTTTCCACATGCCAATTTATTTTAAAATAACTTGATTATACTGTGTGTCATCCTTTCAATACAAGCAAGAGAAAAAATAATTGAAAACACTAAAAAATAAAAGTTAATAAATTAATGTAGGCGAGAATTGAACTCCAGACTTCTTATACAACTATCAGAAATTTTATTAGTTGAACTAACTGAAACCCACTGTGAGGCTCTATAAACTGAGTTCCTATACAACATGACATTAGAAGAAAAAATATAGAAGTTTTGGGTTTCATTTACTGTATGCTGGCTAATCAAGTATAATTATCTAAATTCCATAAAACATGGCAGGTTTAAATAAATGAACCATAAAAAATAAAAACATTTGAAGGTTGAGTAACACTGAACTCAAGTTTAACAACATAATTTGATATTTCTACTTCATCTATTTTATAAGTGGTCAATAAAATGGAACATGGTGGTTATAACGAAGGCCATTCATATTATAGTAGCATACTGAATTCACAAAATTGAGTATATGTATATATACTTGGACAATGAAAATTAAATTAAGCATTATATTAACGAGCTAATGTATGGGGAAAAAAAACATAAAACTACATATACAATCATTTTGATTGGAAACCAACTTGAATTTGTATCTAAAATTAAGATACATACTTTAGCATTATAGGTATTCGACTACCATGAAACATTACATTAAAACACCAAAACTCACAAACACCGGTAGGGGAATATGATGGAGACCATAAACCATATATAAAAACTCAAAAATCAACATTTATAGTGCATGACACACTTTATGAATCATATGCTTAACTACAAACACTGAAAAACTAATATGCTAGAGGCCACAAATCAAATATACAATAATAGCTTGAAATTGAAATTAGCAATTATAGAACCCTCACCACTACGAACTAAAATCTCTCAAAACTCAACACAATGTTGTCACTGAGCTAGACTAAATTGTAAAACCACAAAAACTCAAATAAACCAAATTTAACAAAGCGTAGCCTAAAAAAAAAAAAAAGAACTCTAACAATCTATTTGGCTACTGGAAAAAGGTGGGTAAAAGTTAATGAAATCATAACAATTTTACAGGTCATTGAATTTAAAATAAAAACTAATTGAATCTAACTATTTTTTTTTTTAAGAAGAAAAAAAACTGACTAAAGTATACAAAAACAATCATACAACCAAAATCAGCTTATGTATCTGCTAAATTAACCAAGCATGTTAATCAATACTAATTCAACTAAAAATCAACCAAATTTAAGTCATATTATGCAAGTTATTAATCTGTTAGTATTTTCAATCAACTTTCCTAGCTAATTGTTTCTAACCCCAAACCAAACAAAATTAGAGCGTGAGAGTTGTCGTTCTCCCATTAAATCAAACGATATTGGATTGAAACAATCTACTTATTAAATTTGAGAGAGATTTCATTTAGATTCTGTTTCTTTACAATGTAAAACCAAGACTAAAATCAATCTATTTTTGTAATTTCTATAATCTATAAAAATATTACAAAAGCAGATGTATAAAATTGAGAAGGTTTATTGTAAAAAGACAAACATTTTTGAGAGAGAACCAAAAACCAGCAACAAAAACAAATCTAACTCAAACATGTAAATCAACCGAGAAGATGAAATTCTTCCAAGTAGAAGTGTATTTTCTCTATTTCTTGTCTTCTTTTTTTTTCTTATATTTATCTTATATTTTTAACTATTTTCCTTTCACTTGTGACTCATTTAACTTGAAATTTCATGGAATTAAATAGCTTAATATACAGATAAACTACTGATTTACATACTCTTTCTAAGAGTAACTCCATTGCCCAACCTTTTCATTAATCTCCTTAGTCAAAGTCTAATATAAAGAACATTAAAAAAAATAAAAAAAAGTATTATTTCTATATAGTATTTTTATAGAATACAAGACAGGGCCTATATTATTTACGTGTAATCTAACACACACATATCAGTGCATTTGTGTTCCAAAATATATAATTAGTTAATTCATGTTAAACATTACTAACATCTCCTTGTTTAAAATATTGTGTCAAATTTTTTTTTTTTTTTGGTTTGTCATTTGGCTGAAGTTGCATATTCTAAACACGTGAATTCTAATTTCTTTTCATCTATCTGTTAGTAGAGTAGTAGAGTTTCAACCGAATTCATTTGTGTGAGCACTGAGCAGTTGGATTTTTTTTTTTCTTTTTTGTCACTTCTTTCATTTTTTACTTCAGTAGTTTAGATTGATTTCAGCATTCTCTAATAGTAGAGTAGTAGAATTTTCGTTAGACTCAATTTTTTTAGAGCAAAAATTGTGTCATCACTCATCACTGAGTTTTTCTTGGAGGTGTGAATTTTATTTAATTATTTATTTTTATGCAGCAGCTGGAATTTATATATTTGAGTAAAGTAACAATACAATAATTTATATAAAATTTGCTGAGCCACTAATACAATAATTTCTATAAAATTGGCCAAGCCACAAATCAAAAACCATTGTACAATGACAAACTAATATTAATATAATTAGGGTAAATTGTAAAGTACTATTCTAAAGTTTGGATTGTTTGAATTTTATACCCTAAAGTTTGAGAAATTTTATTTCAGTCCCTGAAGTTTCCCTCCGTTAGCAAAAGCAGCTCCTCTGTTAGTGGACTTGCCAATGTGTCCATTAGGTGACACATAGTAATCTTACGTGTAATTTTTTTGCCACCTCAACCACCCTAAAACAACCTACTAAACGATTCTGTTTGGCTAAAATCAAAACCAATAAATAAATGTTAAAACGATCCATTTCACTAGAACTCAAAACTCATGCCCTAGATCACAAACCTAGACCTGCTTCAGCTCAAACCCAACCCCACAAACCTGTTTCAGCCCTCAGCTCCATCGTTGACAGCTTCAGCTCGAAAGTGACCAAATCACAATACCAAACCCCAAAGAGAGTTCTAATGATTTGGGGGGTCGAGTATGAAGTGAAAAGTTGGATTCAGAGAGGAACTCTTCCTCTCTAAATTCCCAACTTGTTCTTCCTTCTTTTACCAATACACAAAGAAAGAAAGTCTGAAATTATGAGCAACTAAGAGAAAAATCAAAAGGGAAGACTTTGTTTCAGTTAGTTACTGATGAAAATTTAGACCCCTTAAACAACCAGATTGCGTAGCCTAGATTAATTAGCCAAGTTGTTACTTAGTCAAATTATGCGATTCTAGGTTAAAGCAATCTAACTATCATATCAAGAATAATAATGCAGCGGAATAATAAATAACACAAGATATGATCACCCAGGAAACCACACGGTAAAAACCTGGGGAGGATTTGACCCACCGATCCTCAAGGCATAACAGAATTCACTATGAAAGAATTGAAGTTCTTACAAAAGGACTACAAGCTCCCCGCTCAACTTCCTAATGCTACCCACCAGTAGAACTTCCTGACACGACCACGTGCAGGCTCCGAATCCACGGACTACTTCTTTCTTGAATTCCTCAATCAGCTACAAGCTCCCCGCTTGCTTTCTTTTAAGTTCCAATGGTTGCAACTGTAATGATCTTCAAGATGTTGAAATCATCTCTACCTTGAAAACCCTAAGTTTTGTGTAAAGGAAGTCTCCTCAAAGATCTCACACGAGATTCACACAAAACAGCAATGTATGAGCAACAAAGCAATATGGACAACATCCAAAAACATGGCTAGGGTTTAGTTTATATACCTAGGGTAAAAACACAAAACCCTAAACGTTTAATGAAGTAAGGCTGAGTTGGAAATTCTGCAGAAAATTCAACCTGTGCGATTTTCGATCGATCGAGTCTATTCTTCGATCGATCGAGCCAGGCCGAAAGTCCCAAGTACTTCTGCAGCCACTCGATTCCAACTTTACAATATTAAACCAATTTTAAGCAAGTCTAAACAAGACTAAATACAATGTTTTGATCATGATTTGCCAACATTACAAATTAGAGTTCTAAATACATAAAATCCTAAGACCTTAGAACCTAACAAACTCCCCCTTTGGCAATCCGTGACAAAACCCTAATTAACAGCTCAAAGTTTTACACATAAACAGCCCTTTACAAAGGTAATGCTCATAAAATCAAATTCAGCCTAACTACTATCCATCGGTTGCAAGTGTAGACAGCAGCTTAGTTGAATCAACCTGTATATTCCTGAAATACTCAACAAACGCATAAACGCATGTGTGACAGAAAAGAGTAAAACAACAGGTATAATATTCTTGTAAGATTTACACAACACAAAATAAAGACATATAAGAATGATCAAGTCATAAATATAAATCAATACGCAGTGAATCATAAAGCAACAAGAATCAATAAAAAATAACATGTATATCAATCAATGTTACTCCCCCTAACATGAATATCTCAAAAAAATGATATACAAAGTGAAGCACCTAGATACAATCTAAAAACAAAAATCTCCCCCTAACTACAAAATCTCCCCTACATGTCAAAACTCCACTCCCCCTTTTTGTGACGGAATGCCAAAGAGCAATCATAAGTCGCCATCAAAAGGAGGTGGTGAGGGTGAATGAAGACGCGCTAAATCAGCTCGGAGAGCACGAATCTCGTCCAGCAAGTCCACCAAAATCTGACCATGAGCCGCCTGAACGGTCATGACAGTCTCCAAAGTACGACGAACATCGAAGTCGGCCGAAGGAGGTGGAGGAACATCAGCAGCAGCAGCATCATCACCAACTGGATCAGGAATATCCTCACCAGCAAGACCTATAGAAGAAGAAGGAGGAGGAGGTACGCTACTAGAGGGCTCAGACCTAGGGTGTTTAGAACCAGCTCGAAGATGAGCGGCCCTCTGTCTAAGAAAAGACGCACCTATAGGAGCTATCACATGAACAGGCTCAGAGGAAGGAAAGCCACTAAGATCAAGATAAAGAAGAATCCTATGAATGAAAATAGGATGTACAAGAGCATGTGAAGAGGATGAACTCCTATAAACATCGTTCAAAGAACGAAGAAAAAGATGGGGAAAACTGATAGGAGCATCAGTAACTAAGGCATACAAAAATACACACTTCTCAAGAGGAATGGTGTGAACATGGAAAATGGGCCAGATAGAATGGCAAGCTATCCTAAAGAAAAAATAATGTAACCCGGAGAGCTCAGCAGAAGTGATCCGAGGATCAGAACCCCACTGGACAGTAGTACCAGTGATGTACGACAAAACATCGCTCAGCTCGGGAGACACATCATATGGATAGACAGGATGCTGGACCAACGGTACCCCTAGAGCATCAGCCACTACCTGAGGAGTAATGGTGTACTCTACGCCTCGTATCCAACTCTTTACTAAAGTGTTGGAATCATAGATGCGGATAGAGATGTTCGAATAGAACTCTCTAATCAATGTAGAAGGTGGAGGAGGATCAGAAACATCCACCAGAGGTAACCAGCCTCTACGCTCAAAATTTGCCCTAATAGCAGGATCGAGTTCATCTCGCAACACAGAACGCTCAGCCCATATCTTTCTCCTAATGTTAAGCTTATCAAAAATCTCTTGGTTTTTCTCACTCGGAAACTTCTCACGGTCAAAGGAAGGAGGGGACGGAGAAGAAGAATGAACAGTCCTACGGGCTCTAGTTTTCTTAAGCATGATGCTAAGGAAAGAACAGAGACACAAAGAGAAAACCAAAAGAAAACACAAGAAAAACAAAACCAAAGGCAGACTGCAAGTTAGCACAAAAATCAATAGAATGAAAATCTATATGATGCATGAGCAGATACAATGCCATGATGCATGTACTAATGCAGTGAGCAATTAAGTTCAATTGAGATTAAATTGACAAAATTGGCTTGAGCAGGGAATTTTCTTAACAAAAACCCCAAAAATTTAACACCACTTGAAAATTTTTAAAACAAAATGATGAATTGAGCATCACAAAACACAACACATAGATTATAATGCTTAATTTCATCAATACAACAAGCCAATTGCATCAAATTCTACTCAAAATCCCCAAATCGGATCAATTAGTAAACCCTAGATTTTTCAATTTCACACCAAACTCAAAATTGATCAAATTAAACTATTTAGATCATGTCTATAGCATGTCCCCACAAAAACCCAATGATCAATTGCATAAATTATGGCATGAATCAAAGTAAAAAATCCAAAATTGCAAAGTACGAAAATCGTCCCTTAAATGCATGAATTTATGCATGAAATGATGAAAATAAAATAAAAAAGAAGGGCAAAATAGACTTACCAGCTTGAGGAGAGAGAGATTTTGCAAAAACTTCAGAAGAAAACGACAAAAATCACAAAGTGGAGCCTTGCCAACGCGGAGAGAGGAAAAAAGTTTGAAAAGTTTTGAAATAGGAACTTTGAAAAAGTCAGAAAAGAACCTTTTAAAAAGCTTTTTCACGATATTCGATCGATCGAAAATTACATTCGATCGATCGAATGTGACAGTCATTTTAGAACAAACTAAGGCACTTTTTCGATCGATCGAAAAACACACTGGATCGATCGAAATGGGTAGAGGCTCACTAAATTTTTTTTTTTTTAAAAATCCAGTTTTGAAAGACACAAAAATAATTTTTAAAAACAACTCCTCAAAGCATTAAATTGTAACAACAAAATGCATGAGTATGAGATGAAATGCTTTTTCAAAACCCCAAATTTTTAAACCCAAATTTTGTCAAAAACAAGTTTCAATCATTCTCCCAATGAATTTTCTCCAGCAACAAAAATGTTGTGCACAAATCTCAAGATATTTTCAAACTTGGTTGGTCAGACCATAAACACACACACTAGTATGTACAGTGTTTAACAAAGAGTAACTTGTGTAGTGTGTGATACTAGCAAAAACTTGAGATACATGTGAGGTGATATGTGAATAGAAATCAAAAACAAAGTCTACACAATTCATCACATAGAATTTAAAAGAGACTATCACCTAAAGAGTTACATCATATAACTCCCACATCTCCTAGAACAAAAGCTTGCAATCATGTAAGTTTCTTGTATTTTTGCCTCTTAGAATGTGAAATAAATTATGTGAAATGGCATCAAGCCTAATAATACACACCGGTTTGAATTAAGTGAATTGGCATCAAGCCTAATAGTACACGCCAGTTTTAAGCATTAAGCAATTAAGCCGAGGCATCACCTTATGTTCTTTTTGTGCATGTGTAACAAGTACACAAAATCTTATGATATGCACTAAGGTGTTCATGATTGGCTAGTGAATAGTGGTGAGATGGTTATTTATGCATTTCTCAAAAGAATCAAGTCCGTCAGTTAAATAACATATGACTTCATGATTAAGACAAAGTGATTAAAAACCACACACATCTTTCCCATACAACATGCACTACAAAGTTTCAACTAGTCAAGTGCAATGAAAAAGTTCATCAAAGTTAAACAGTGTCTAACATAATTTTTGCTTTCTCCTTTCTCTTTTTTTATTTTTTATTTATTTATTTATTAAAAGAGAAAACAAATAAATCCTAGAATGAAATGCATGAATGTAATGCAATGCAAGTCCTAGAACAAAAACAACAAAAAGGACAAAAACCAAAGAAGAATGGTCACCAAAGAATAGAGCAATTAAGCACAAGGACCATGTCAAAAAGACTCAGTTAGTTCGAGTCTTTTGCATCCAAGACTTTTTAGATGCACCACGAGCATTGGAGTTCTTATTCACATTCGAGTGATTCCCAACTCCAGGATTGGAATAAAGGTTTAACACCTTTACCAATTCACCAATTAGTGCCATAGGATCTTGTGCTTGAGGCACAGGCACTTTTGGTTTAGTTGCTCTCTTATCAGCTTGACGCTTGTAACAATTAGGACGAATGTGTCCAGACTTACCACAATAATGACAAACCCAAGCAGGTTTACCATGCATCTTGTCCTTAGATTTGGTAGGCTCCTTAGGTTTAGATTCTCTTAAGTCTACCCTAATCTTCTGAGGTGGTGAAACTTCTACAGGTTTAACTACCTCACTCACAGGTGGTTTGACAGTTTCACTCACAACCTCACTCACAGAAGGTTCAGAAGAAGAAGCAGGAACAAAATTTGTGGAATGTGGAGTAGAGTCAAAGATGCTTTCAACATATCCCAAACCAGATTTATCCGCAGGATACTTTTGAACATTCAACATGTGATCAAGTTTAGAACTAGCAGATCTAGCAATAGATAAATCATGTTCTAAAGTTCTAACTTTATCAAGCAAAAGCATGTTCTCAAATTTAACATTATTCAAAAGCTCATTAGCATCAAACAGTTTAACAAGCAAATTTTTCTTTTCAAGCTCCAGAGAATCAATTTTCTTTAGGCCAAGTTCAACTTTCATAGCATCCTTTGCAGCAATTTTGCAAAGTTTGTTATAGGCCTCTTGAAGATCTGCATCTTCAGAAAGTTCCCCATCAGAAGGGTTCTCTTCAGCAGATACGCTATCACTGACCATAGCAGTAGCTGTGAAAGCAATGAAGTTTCCATCCTCGTCACCACCGGACTCATCATCAGAAACCTCATTATCACTAAGGGTTACAGCCATAGCTTTACCCTTAGTTTTCAAGAATGTAGGATATTCAGATTTCACATGACCATACCCTTGACATCCAAAACACTGAGGACCCAAAAAGTTATTTAAATATTGACCAACTTTTTCATTAGGTTTTTCAAAGTTATTAACCTTAGTGGGATCATTCTTCCTAAAATTTCTAGGTTCAGCAGTGTAAGTACCTCTTGCCTTTCTATTGGTATTCCTAAAAAAGTTCTTAAAGTTTTTGGCAAGATAGGCAATCTCTGTAGCAGAGAGCTCATCATCAAATCCACCACCATCAACATCATCAACTGACTTAAGAGCCATTGATTTGGATTTGTTCACTTTAGGTAGGTCAGACTCATAGGATTGAAGAGATCCTACAAGTTCATCTACAGGGATGGAGTCCACATCCTTGCTTTCAGTAATGGCAGTCACTTTGGGTCTAAATTCTTCAGTTAAAGATCTAAGAATCTTCCTAACAATTTTAGGTTGATCATAGATTTCACCCAAATTAAAAGCAGAATTGACAATATCATTCAGTTTGGCATAAAATTCATCAAAGGATTCATCATCAGACATCCTAATACTCTCAAACCTAGAAGTCAATTGTTGCAATTTATTAATCTTAACTGCCTTTGTACCTTCATGCACAGTTTGGAGGATTTTCCAAGCAATATGAGCAACCTCAACATTAGAGATCCTCTTAAATTCCTCTATAGAAACAGCATTAAAGATGGCATTCATAGCTTTGCTATTGAAGCCTGCTGCTTCTTTTTCTGAAGTTTGCCACTCACTCACAGGAGTAGTGGGCTTTTCCCATCCGTATTCAACGGAATTCCAAACCCTTTCATCAATGGATTTTAGGAATGCTTTCATCCTTACTTTCCAATAAGCATAGTTGTTCCCATCAAAGTGAGGAGGAACAAACAAAGAGTGTTCATGCTTCATGACAACTGGGGTCAAGGATCAGCTCAGAGATAAAAATCTCAAACAAAAAGAGCTACCTGCTCTGATACCACTTGATGGAAATTTAGACCCCTTAAACACACAGATTGCGTAGCCTAGATTAATTAGCCAAGTTGTTACTTAGTCAAATTATGCAATTCTAGGTTAAAACAATCAAATAATCATATCAAGAATATAAAGCAGCGGAATAATAAATGAACACAAGATATGATCACCCAGGAAACCACACGGTAAAAACCTGGGGAAGATTTGACCCACCGATCCTCAAGGCATAACAGAATTCACTATGAAAGAATTGAAGTTCTTACAAAAGGACTACAAGCTCCCCGCTCGACTTCCTAATGCTACCCACCAGTAGAACTTCCTGACACGACCACGCGCAGGCTCCGAATCCACGGACTACTTCTTTCTTGAATTCCTCAATCAGCTACAAGCTCCCCGCTTGCTTTTCTTTTAAGTTCCAATGGTTGCAACTGTAATGATCTTCAAGATGTTGAAATCATCTCTACCTTGAAAACCCTAAGTTTTGTGTAAAGGAAGTCTCCTCAAAGATCTCACACGAGATTCACACAAAACAGCAATGTATGAGCAACAAAGCAATATGGACAACCTCCAAAAACGTGGCTAGGGTTTAGTTTATATACCTAGGGTAAAAACACAAAACCCTAAACGTTTAATGAAGTAGGGCTGAGTTGGAAATTCTGCAGAAAATTCAACCTGTGCGATTTTCGATCGATCGAGTCTATTCTTCGATCGATCGAGCCAGGCCGAAAGTCCCAAGTACTTCTGCAGCCACTCGATTCCAACTTTACAATATTAAACCAACTTTGAGCAAGTCTAAACAAGACTAAATACAATGTTTTGATCATGGTTTGCCAACATTACAAATTAGAGTTCTAAATATATAAAATCCTAAAACCTTAGAACCTAACAGTTACGTTCTTGGTCGAGTTCCTTTGATCAACTTATGCATCTAGGTATTCAATGATGAATACCAGAGGTGGCAAATGGTACATATAAAGTTCTTTTCTTTGCAATTTCTGGCATTCATTTAATCTCCTTGTATTTTTCAGAGTGTCATTTTTTTTTTTTTTTTGTGGGGTTGATAAATTTTTGTTCATATTATTGTTAGTAATCTACTGGTGATTACTTTTAGTTCCCATCATAAACTAAAAGATCCTACTAGATCAAACTACAAAACTCCAAATCAAAATCAACCCAACATGAAGATGAACCCAACCACCACAATACCATTATCACAATTCAACCTAGCTATATTCCCAAATAAGATCGTACTAGATCAAATCGATGGGGCTTGGTGTCGCAGTTGGATCGGCAGCATGTGAGGTGGAGATCTTCTAGTGGACTTGTGGTGATGCAGTTGTAGGCTGGGTTTTTACCAAAGGGATATAAGAAGGTCCTTAAGGGATGTACTGGCACTCGCTGTCGCCAAATCTCAAACACCAACCATGGTAAACACATTGCAACCTGTTGACCCAAGACAACTATCATCAAACACTAAGCACCCAAGCCTCCCACGGTCCCACATCAAGACCATCAATTTTCTTTTGCATGTGGCTTCCACTTGTCTAGGTCACAAATTGAGATTTTGCTTGGAATCAACTTTATCACCTTGAATACATTTTATGTTTAAGCTTTGCTCATTTAATAATTTAACTTATACTTAAAGTTTGAACTTGACTTGTTTTCTAAACAAATAAACATACATAAGCTTTTTCCCTAGCCTAATGTGGCTTTTTTATTTTAAAAATTTTTTACGTGACATTTTTTAATAGCAATTAAATATTTTTATATTATTTTATTCACAACATGTATGCCTGCTGTGCACACCATATGTCCTGTGTAGGGACTAAATTAATTGAAAATTGAAAATAACATAACTAAAATATTGAATGTAACCTAAAATATAGAAACCAAAATAGTATTTTCGCTAAAGAGAGGGGGAGAGGGGGGGCGGGGGGAGGCAGAGATCTAACGTAAAATATTTAATTAGTCAATTATTGAACTCATAATCTTTATTAAAATCTCAAATACAAGGACAATTCACACAAGTGCATGACACGTACAAAACACCCAAAAACAAAGAGCATCCCTAGAGTGAAACAACCTTATAGCTCGATCGAGGCACCTTCTTGTAAATAGCCCATACAATATCATGGTAGAGCGGTAATTGTTGTATTGCAAAATAGACTATCGGCAGGCATGTCACTGCATATACTGGAAAGGCCTTGTTTGTCAGTTTGTTCTTAAGCGTAAAGTAATGTCCAGCACAAAAAGAAACTAACATCGATGCAATGGATATGAAGAGGGAAGTTAAGCCAATGAGAAGTTTCATTGGCAAGTTTTTGTGGAAATCTTTTTGTTGATACCGAGAAGTTAGGATGGCAAGAAACGAGAATAAGGCAGTGATGGAGAAGCACAGGGCAATGAGTGAGGAGATGGCAAAGATGGTGACTGCCGACTGGTTTCCAAGGTTTGGTGTCCCGCTTTTATCATTGATACCACGTAGGATAGTGGTTGACGCGGCAAAGGCAACAGTGGCAATGAGTGCGGCCACCAGTGAGCAGGATTCAGAAGTTTTGTTTAGCCACTCGCCTCCCTCTTTGACTAAGTCCCTGTGTGTTTTGTTGAAGATATCTTCTGGCGTCATGCCCTCATTGTTAACTTGATAACGGAAGTGTTGTGGTACGTTGTCTTTTACAAACTGCATTTTATATTCAGACATATTAAAGAGAGAGTATTGATTATGCTTCATCAGTAAAAAAATTTACATAAAGTAATTGAACGATAGTGGCATTTGCTATGATGTGCTATTATACATTGTGAGCTTTCGTGAAGCTGGTTTTGAGTACATACCTCATACCACTTGATTTCCCACTGCATTTGCAATGCAGCCCCAGGAATTACCCAAGGATTTTGCTTTCCTAGCTCCGCTGCCAGATGCAATGCGTTATTTCCCCTCATATCCAGTTCATGAATAAGTTTTTGTTTCACAAAATCATGCTCGAACAGTCGCTGTAATAATCGCGTCTGCCTATTCTTCATGGCCGAAAGCACAATATATCTACCTTCGCTCTTGTCAAAAATGGCTAATGAAACCTCGCTGAGTATTTGCTCGACAATTTCAATGATACCATATCCTGCTGCAAGCAACGTAGGTGTCTCTGTCTCTTCTAATTCAATCATTTGAAACTTATTAAGTATATGCTCCCCCTTAATATATTTCTTGTGTAAACTATATTGATATAGGACTATCAATTGAAATGCCCTGACATAGCGGCCGACTTATTTCTAGTCCACACTAGAATCCATAAAATATAGTGTGTACGTGTGTGTGCGTGCGTGTGTGTGTATAGAAGATTAACCACCTTTTCCATTCTGTTTATCTTCTGAATCACTTGTGCTGCTCTTTTTTCCATCCTGTGGATCAGTTTTGGAAGCCGTGGCAGTGTTACTGTCCTCAATAAGTTCCGAAAATGATGGTAATATATCCTCAGGTTTCCTGATTGTTGGCCCAGGGTTCCTCCCGTCTGAGAAGTTGAGCACTTTTTTGTTTTCAACTTTTATAAACAGTTTCATGATTTGAACCGAATGTACGTGCTTCTGTTTTATCTTCCTCGTTTCCCCTAGAATAGAATATATATATATATATTACCAAAAGGCAAATATATTAATTAATACATGCATAATTACTATAGTAGGTAGAAACTAACACAGGGCAATTAAATTTTTGGATAAAAACCTGTTACACTTGTAAGGTTGAATTTATTCAACCATGTTTGTTGGCTTTATTTCGTGTCAAATTTACTTGTAATTTAAGCATTAGTACCTTGTACTTTAGATGGGATTATATGTAAGGGTTGTGTGTAAGAGAGTGTGAAGAATTGAAGATGAAGTGCAAGTCGCGACTGGCTCGCTACTGGATGAGCCGCTAGATTGCACCACTCATGAGAAGCATGCTGGAAAGTTCAAGAGTTAGGCTAGCTGTCACATCACAATATAGCACAGTATAGCTTGGATATTGGTTATCTCGCAACTCGCCCCAGCTGCAAGTGAGTCGCGAGTGCACCCTGTTTTGCAGAAAAATGACTTTTCGAATTCCTTTTCTCATACACTATAAATACCCTCATACCCACAAAATGTACAACACTTCTAGAGAGAATTTTAGAGAGAAAAGCCTAGTCAAACACTTGATAGTTAGAAGATTGAATCATCCACAATCATCTACACATATTCTCTAAATTCCTCTTCTTCTATCTCTTCAATGACAAACTCATAAAAGGTATTCAGCCCAAACACTTTCTTCACTCATTCTAATTAGTGAGAAAGCTTTGGAGCCATTGGGAAACAGTTCAAGGGAGACCAATTCTATTGGTTGAAGCAATGGGCATATTGTAGGATCCGATAACCTAGAGAAGATATGGTTCTGAGAAGCCTTATTGGAACAGGAGCTTAGAGGGCTCAAGTATATTAGGGTAGATTAGGCTTGGAGCGTGTTTTGCTATTCATGTACTCCAACTGATTTTCTAGTAGATCATTTTCTGCTTGGAGGGCTACGAAGAGGTTTTTCATCGAGTTCTTCGGTTTTCTCTTCGATAACACGTCTCAATGTTATCTTGTGTTTGCTTCTCTCTATCCCTTACTCTTAGCATTTAATTATTGCTGTGTTGTGATTAATTATGTATTATAGTAGTTATTTTAACTGTGCATGCTTGTTACATTTATTCCACATCATATTTGATTGTGTGCAAGTTAGGCCAATTGGTGGGTTTTAGTATTTGGGGTCTATATAATCACAAGTGGTTTATCACTAAGTGAGTTTTCAACACACATGCGTTAAATCATGTCTTCAATCTATGATTTCAATCCAAAAAAAGAATGTGTATAATTGTGTATAATTGTGTATGTCTAACAAATACTACCCTAAATTTTTTATTGCTAAAAACCAACATAAATGGCCCAAGTACTTGACCCAAAAGAACAATTATAAGATAGGGACATCGAGATCCTTCATCGATCGTGATGGTACCTAACAAGCTGGTTGTGTTACTTTGGACTAAGTGAACCAATGTGTTTGCTAGAATATTTATGGAGCTTGCTTGAGTGTACACTACTAGGGTGTGCATGGGACATATCGAGTTAGGTTGAAAGGTTTTTCTAACTCAACCCATCACATATGTAAAAACCAACTCAACTAAAATATTAAGAATTCTACTGTACATGTCAAATCAAAACTTAAATTTTTTTTTTTAAACATATACACATATCGAACACACAATAATTTTTTTTCACTTAAAAAATATCTTAAAAATATGGTATCAAACACATTTTTTGCATTATGAATACTTTAAACATGTGTTTTCACAACACTTTTTAAACTACAATTTTCACATTCTAATGAACACCAATAGTTAAAACACTACTACCAAACATACATCACTCCATAACTTCACATTAGAAAAGTTTTTGATGAATCACGTTATCTCATCATAAAATGTTTAAATTTGAAAATTAGTAAATACTAAAAATTTAAACTAAACTTGATATGGTAGATTATATAGGAAATACTATCTGACTCGTGAGTGTTTCAAAATATTAATTAAATAAAAAATTTTGTAGATAACATAATATTGCAAAGAGTTATACTAGACGTAACTTGAATAGGAAGAGAGAGAGAGAGAGGAAAAAAAAAGAAGAAGGTAAGAATACGCTGAAAATCACCTACCAAATCCAAGACCAAGAAAAATCGATATTAATATCAATATCGTGTATGGAATCTTATAGAGTATGTTAAACCAGTTGGCCAATCGTCTCCTAGCAAATTGATGGCCCTTAGCTTCACTGGGAGATTGGGATCCTGTATTAAACAAAATTAATTCATTATAACGTGTAAATAACAAGGTTAATTAGTGTCAAAGACCCTTAGGTCAGTTGGCACCTCTTGCATCTGCAAGGGTTTAAATTAGTAGAACTGTGCTCCAAAATAAATAAATAAATAAATAAATAAAAATAAAAATCGGCATAAGCAATACTTGATTGCTGGTAAGACATTCAACCCAAAAATTGAATAATTGGACATGATTGTACACGATTAACCAACTCAGTGATATTATTTAATTCTTCTAGGAAATTTCAGTTAGAGTCCTCCTCTTCCCTAAAATGTTTTTTTAGGGTAATTGCAGTAAACCTACCTGTGATTTAATAAAAAATCACTTTATCTACCTGAGATTTAAAAAATGTCACTTTACCTATTTGAGGTAAACTCTATTTACCTCTCGTAACCTATTTTTGTTAAAAACAGGAGTAAATTTGTGTATTTACTTCAATTTTATTTTTCTCTTCTCCCAAAATATAGAAAATACACAAAAACAAGAGAAATAAAGATCCAAAGTAAAAATTGTGAAGTTTTGGCTCAAGAAAATGCTTCCTTTTTGAAAGAAACATTCTTGACCCTGTTTTTATTTCTCTTGTTTTTGTATGTTTTTTATATCTTGGGAGGAGAGAAACATAAAAGCGAAGCAAAAATATACAATTACCCTCATTCTTAACAAAGGTGAGTTACGGAAGGCAAACGGAACTTACCTCAGGGAAATAAAATGATATTTTTTAAACCACGGGTAGGCAGTGTGATTTTGGGCCAAACCACATGTGAGTTTACTGTAATTATCATTTTGTTCAAAAACAAAAAAACAAAAAACAAAAAACAAAACAGAATTACTTTGACGTACTTATATATTAAATATATAAATATAAGAAAAAAAAAACATTAAATTCCAAACCCAGCTGATTTTTCGGACTTTCTAATCATTTCAACTCATATAGCCAAAAGTATGGTAGCTCAAATAGTTAGTAATTGGCACCTTCTAGTTTTTTTAAGACAGTGTCTAAATTTCTCCCCTCCCATTATATACTGATTTTATAAAATAAAATAAATAAATAAATAAAAAGCAATTTCAGCTCACACTTTTTACGGTATTCATTTTCCTCAATTCTCACCTGACGTTTGGTCAGTAACATGCACTTCGCCGTGACTCTCTACATCTGCATTCCTGCCTTTGTAATGCTCCTTTATACTTTTAATCACTAGAAATTAAAGGAAAGTAACTCAGTCACAAAACTCAAAGGGAAGTAGCTCAGTCACAAAAACACAAAAAAGAATCATTTCATACCACGTTTAGTCATAATCCACGGCAATTGAAAGAACTTGATGCATGTTTGGTAGTTCACTGGGAAATTGTGGTTATTTTCGTCTATGGGTCGAGAAGAATTACTCAATTCCTCCGTAACAAATAATAATCCTCGACGATCAGTTTTCTTGAGCTCTTCAACATTTATACCTGTCACCAAAAAAAAGACAAAGAAAAAAAAAAAGATGACTACAATGGACAGAAAAAATATGTGGAAATATAGGAAAGTTATTCAAATGATCTGTTTAGGAACAATCTATTTAGTTTTTTGTTGAAAGTATACTTATACCTTGAAAATTTTTAAAAAGGTAAGATTTTAAATAGTTGAACATAAAAACTAAAAACTAAAGTTGATGCCAAACTCACCCAAAATATAATATTCTACTTTTTTTTTCCCCTAAACAAAGAATTTTTAGTTCATTTAAATCTTAAATGTCATAATTATGGTAGTTATCAATATAATTTATTGTTATTATAATTATATTTGTATTTAAAGAAAATATGATATGACAATATATATCCTAAATTTCTAATAGACTCATACAAGATGTAAACATAAAAGGTTTTAAAAAAACATATATTAGGATAATCACGTTTAAAAAAATGTGAGTATGCAAAAGCTTATGTGTTAATATTGGAAAAAGCCAGTGTAAAATATATATATATATATATATATATATATATATTAGAAGAAGATGATAAAAAGTTAAAGGCTTTGGTATTGTATACATTCTCTGTGATGCATTGTAAGTGGGCTTATCACAAAAATCATTTATGCTCCATTTGTTTCACATAAAATATTTTATGGAAAATATTTTCAGCATTTTACCATGTTTGTTTTAAGTTCGCATTGATTTTTAATTGTAATGTCCCAGATAATCCAACGTGACTCTAATTTTACACTACTCTAAACTTCTTATTGTAAGAGTGTTTAACCAATCAAATGTTGATTACATTATGGATTGATGTGATAGAATTTTAACCTATCATATCACTCTTTCTTTTTTTATTACATTATGGATTGATGTGATAGAATGTTGCATCCACTTTTAAAGACCGAAGGTTTACTTGCCAGGAGATGCAGAGGGGTGATTACTGATTCCTTGCTCGTTCACACAATAAGCTAACCAAGGGTCCAGATGAAATATCTCAAACGCCAAATCTGTCAGCCATGACAATTAAAATAATCTTCAATATATTGCATTAGTGGCCCAATTTTAGTAGTGTAGTGCAAATTTTCTACAAGCTTCCTACCACAATAAATGTTAGTCGTAGACTTAATGAAAACTAATAAATATTTGTCAATTTAACTATTGTGAAAAATCTTATAAAAACCGTTATGTTTGTAGTATTACTTCTATTACAAATAGACAAGATCATTGGAGATGTTAAATATAACAGATGGCAACCATTTGTTAGATATTTTGCATATCAAATTAATGGAAGTTGAATTAATATTATATTAATCTCTTCAGAAGTTCTTTTTAAGTTGTAATTTTCAACTGCAAGTAGTTATAGTTTAAACTTTAAATGTGTGACTTCATTTTATGAAACTTGAGTTTAACTTTAAAATATTTCAATATCTTTATGATCTTAATTTGTCTTATTATTAAATCATTTTTAACTAGATAATATGGTCGTTTTTATAAGTATAGAATGACGACACTAAATTAAGAGTTGTATTCCAAGGTTCAAGTAAAGTAATGTATTATTCATAGTGGTTCACATATGTGGTTCAAACTCCACTTTATTGTCCCTCGCTTCACCTAATATATATATATATATATATATAATAACTTTTTTTTTCTTTTTAGAATCCTAAACATAATCATATAACTTGTTAATAAAATTGTAGTAATATGTATTGTTAGATTCTAAAGGTTTAGGAACTTATGTATTTAGAACTCTAATTTGTAATATTGGCAAACCATGATCAAAACAATATGTTTAGTCTTGTTATAGTGTGCTCAAAGTTGTTTAACTATTGTAAAGTTGGAATCGAGAGACTGTAGATGCATTGGGGCATTTCGGTCTGACTTGATCGATCGAAGAATAGATTCGATCGATCGAATATCGGGCCAGATGTGTTTTCTGCAGAATTTCCAACTCAGCCCTAACTCATTAAACGTTTAGGGTTTTCTGTTTTTGCCCTAGGTATATAAGGCAAAACCCTAGCCACGTTTTTAGAGTTGCTCCAGTTGTATTGTTGCTCATACATTGCTGTTTTGTGTAAATCTCTTGTGAGATCTAGAGGAGCTTTCCTTTACACAAAGCTTAGGGTTTTCAAGATTGAGATTACTTCAACATCTTGATGATCAACTTGGTTGCTGCCATTGAAGCTTAAAGAATATCAAGCGGGGGTGCTTGTAGCTGATTGGAGAATCCAAGAAAGAAGGAGTCCGTGGATTCGGAGCTTGCACGTGGTCGTGTCAGTAAGTTCTACTGGTGGGTAGCATTAGGAAGTCGAGCGGGGAGCTTGTAGTCCTTTTGTATGAACTTCGATTCTTTCGCATAGTGGATTCAGGTTTACCTTGAGGATAGCCAAGTCAAATCTTCCCCAGGTTTTTACTATGTGGTTTCCTGGGTGATCATATCTTGTGTTATTTATTATTCCGCTGCATTATTATTCTTGATATGATTGTTTGATTACTTTAACCTAGAATTGCATAATTTGACTAAGTAACAACTTGGCTAATTAATCTAGGCTACGCAATCTGGTTGGTTTAAGGGGTCTAAATTTCCATCAAGTGGTATCAGAGCGGGTTGCTCTTTTATTTGAGATTTTTTATCTCTGAGCTGATCCTTGACCCCTGTTGTCATGGAGCATGGACACTCTCTGTTTGTTCCTCCTCACTTTGATGGGAACAACTATGCTTATTGGAAAGTAAGGATGAAAGCATTCCTGAAATCCATTGATGAAAGGGTTTGGAATTCCGTTGAATACGGATGGGAGAAGCCCACTACTCCTGTGAGTGAGTGGCAAACTTCTGAAAAAGAAGCAGCAGGCTTCAATAGCAAAGCTATGAATGCCATCTTCAATGCTGTTTCAATGGAGGAATTTAAGAGGATCTCTAATGTTGAGGTTGCTCATATTGCTTGGAAAATCCTCCAAACTGTGCATGAAGGCACAAAGGCAGTTAAGATAAACAAACTGCAGCAATTAACTTCTAGGTTTGAGAGTATTAGGATGTCTGATGATGAATCCTTTGATGAATTTTATGCCAAACTGAATGATATTGTTAATTCTACTTTTAATTTGGGTGAAATCTATGATCAACCTAAAATTGTTAGGAAGATACTTAGATCTTTAACTGAAGACTTTAGACCCAAAGTAACTGCCATCACTGAAAGCAAGGATGTGGACTCCATCCCTGTTGATGAGCTTGTAGGATCTCTTCAGTCCTATGAGTCTGACCTACCTAAAGTGAACAAATCCAAATCAATGGCTCTTAAGTCAGTTGATGATGTTGATGGTGGTGGATTTGATGATGAGCTCTCTGCTACAGAGATTGCCTATCTTGCCAAAAACTTCAAAAACTTTCTTAGAAATACCAATAGAAAGGCAAGAGGTACTTACACTGCTGAACCTAGAAATTTTAGGAAGAATGATCCCACTAAGGTTAATAACTTTGAAAAACCTAGAGAAAAAGTTGGTCAATCTTCAAATAATTCTTTGGGTCCTCAGTGTTTTGGCTGTCAAGGGTATGGTCATGTAAAATCTGAATGTCCTACATTCTTGAGGACTAAGGGTAAAGCTATGGCTGTAACCCTTAGTGATAATGAGGTTTCTGATGATGAGTCTGGTGGTGACGAGGATGGAAACTTCATTGCTTTCACGGCTACTGCTATAGTCAATGAAAGCATATCTGCTGAGGAGAACCCTTCTGATGGGGAACTCTCTGAAGATGCAGATCTTCAGGAGGCCTACAACAAACTTTGCAAAGTTGCTGCAAAGGATGCTATGAAAGTTGAACTTGGCCTAAAGAAAATTGATTCTCTTGAGCTTGAAAAGAAAAATTTGCTTGTTAAACTGTTTGATGCTAATGAGCTTTTGAACAATGTTAAATCTGAGAACATGTTTTTTCTTGATAAAGTTAGAACTTTGGAACATGATTTATCTGTTGCTAGATCTGCTAGTTCTAAACTTGATCACATGCTGAATGTTCAAAAGTATCATTCTGATAAAACTGGGTTAGGATATGTTGAAAGCATCTTTGATTCTAGACCACATTCCACTAATTTTGTTCCTTCTTCTTCTTGTGTTCCTTCTGTGAGTGAGGTTGTGAGTGAAACTGTTAAACCCCCTGTGAGTGAGGTTGTTAAACCTGTAGAAGTTTCATCATCTAAGAAGATTAGGGTAGACTTAAGAGAATCTAAACCTAAGGAGTCTACCAAATCTAAGGACAAGATGCATGGTAAACCAGCTTGGGTTTGTCATTATTGTGGTAAGTCTGGACACATTCGTCCTAACTGTTACAAGCTTCAAGCTGATAAGAGAGCAAATAAACCAAAAGTGCCTGTGCCTCAAGCACAAGATCCTATAGCACTAATTGGTGAATTGGTAAAGGTGTTAAACCTTTATTCCAATCCTGGAGTTGGGAATCACTCGAATGTGAATAAGAACTCCAATGCTCGTGGTGCATCTAAAAAGTTTTGGATGCAAAAGACTCGAACTAACTGAGTCTTTCTGACATGGTCCTTGTGCTTCATTGCTCTATTCTTTTGTGACCATTGTTCTTTGGTTTTTGTGTTTTTTTTTTTTTTTTTTTTTTTTTTGTTCTAGGACTTGCATTGCATTACATTCATGCATTTCATTCTAGGATTTATTTGTTTTCTCTTTTAATATATATATATATATATATATATATATATAAAGGGAAAAGGAGAAAGCAAAAATTATGTTTGACACTATTTTTCTTGATTTTTGAAAAACAAGGTTGGTCTATCTTTTTACACATGTCATGTCTTGTGTACCTTGTTTAACTTTGATGAACTTATTCATTGCACTTGACTAGTTGAAACTTTGTAGTGCATGTTGTGTGGGAAAGATGTGTGTGGTTTTTAATCACTTTGTCTTAATCATGAAGTCATATGTTATTTGACTGTCGGACTTGATTCTTTTGAGAAAGGCATAAATAACCATCTCACCACTGTTCACTAGCCAATCATGAACACCTTAGTGCATATCATAAGATTTTGTGCTTGAGAAAGTGTAGCACATGCACAAAAAGAACATAAGGTGTAGCCTCAATTAAATTAAAACTGGTGTGTACTATTAGGCTTGATGCCAATTCACTTAATTCAATCCGGTGTGTACTATTAGGCTGAATGCCAATTCATACAAATAAGAGGCAAAAATGCAAGAAACTTACATGATTGCAAGCTTTTGTTCTAGGAGATGTGGGAGTTATAGGATGTAACTCTTTAGGTGATAGTCTCTTTTAAATTCTATGTGATGGATTGTGTAGACTTTGTGTTTGATTGCTATTCACATATCACCTCACATGTATCTCAAGTTTTTTGCTAGTATCACACACTACACAAGTTACTCTTTGTTAAACACTGTACATGCTAGTGTATGTGTTTTTGGTCTGACCAACCAAGTTTGAAAATATCTTGAGATTTGTGCACAACATATTTGTTGCTTGAGAAAATTCAATGGGAGAATGATTGAAACTTGTTTTTGACAAAATTGGGTTTAAAATTTTGGGTTTTTGAAAAAGCATTCCATCTCATACTCATGCATTTTGCTTTCATTGTTTAATGCTTTGAGGAGTTGTTTTTCAAAATTAGGTTTGTGTTTTTCAAAACTGTGTTTTTTTTTCAAAATTTAGTGAGCCTCTGCCCAGTTCGATCGATCCAGTCTGATTTTCGATCGATCGAAAAAGTGCTCTAGTTTGTTTCAAAATGACTGGTTCATTCGATCGATCGAATGTAATTTTCGATCAATCGAAGATCGTGGAGAAGCTTTTTTAAAAGATCAGATCTGACTTTTTCAAACACTTTTCAAAACTTTTTCAAACTTTTTCTTTCTCTCTCCGACGAGGCAAGCTCAATAGTTCAGATTTTTTGTCGTTTTCCTTCGAAGTTTTTGCAAAGTTTCTCTTTCCTCAAGCCGGTAAGACTCTTTTGCCCTTCCTTTTGATTTTATTTTCATGGTTTCATGCATAAATCCATGCATTTAAGGGAGATTTTCGGACTTTGCATATTGGGATTTTCTGATTGATTCAAGCTCTATTTTGTGCAATTGATCATTGGGTTTTTGTGGGGACACATCATAAACATGCTCTTTGCTTGTTAATTTGATCAATTTTGAGTTTGGTGAAAAATTGAAAAATCTAGGGTTTGTTCTTGATCCGATTTGGGGTTTTTGTTAAATTGGGTAGAATTTGATGAAATTGGCTTGTTGTGTTGGTATAATTAAGCATTATAATCTATGTGCTGTGTTTTGTAATACTCAATTCATCAATTTGTTTAAAAAATTTCAACAAGTGGTTTTCAATTTTTGGGGTTTTTGATAGAAATTCCCTGTTCAAGCCAATTTTGTCAATTTAATCTCAATTGAACTTAATTGCTTACTGCATTAGTACATGCATCATGGCATTGTATTTGTTCATGCATCATATAGATTTTCATTCTATTGATTTTTGTGCTAACTTGCTGTCTGCCCTTGGTTTTGTTTTCTTGTGTCCTTTTGGTTTTCTCTTTGTGTCTCTGTTTTTTCCTTAGCATCATGCCTAGGAAAACTAGAGCCCGTAGGACTATTCCCTCCTCTTCTCCGTCCCTTCCTTCCTTTGACCGTGAGAAGTTTCCGAGTGAGAAAAACCAAGAGATTTTTGAGAAGCTTAACCTTAGGAGAAATATTTGGGCTGAGCGTTCTGTTCTGTTAGATGAACTTGATCCTGCCATTAGGGCAAACTTTGAGCGTCGAGGCTGGTTACCCTTGGTGGATGTTTCTGATCCTCCTCCACCTTCTGCCTTGATTAGAGAGTTCTTTTCGAACATCTCTATCCGCATCTATTATTCCAACACTTTAGTAAAGAGTTGGATACGAGGCGTAGAGTACACCATTACTCCTCAGGTAGTGGCTGATGCTCTAGGGGTACCATTGGTCCAGCATCCTGTCTATCCATATGACGAGTCTCCCGAGTTGAGCGATGTTTTGTCTTACATCACTGGGACTACTGTCCAGTGGGGTTCTGATCCTCGGATCACTTCTGCTGAGCTCTCCGGGTTGCACTATCTGTTCTTTAGGATAGCTTGTCATTCTATCTGGCCCATCTCCCATGTTCACACCATTCCTCTTGAGAGGTGTGTATTTTTGTACGCCTTGGTTACTGATGCTCCTATTAGTTTTCCCCATCTTTTTCTTCGTTCTTTGAATGATATTTATAGGAGTTCATCTACTACTCATGCGCTTGTTCATCCTATTTTCATTCATAGGATTTTACTCTGTCTTGATCTTAGTGGCTTCCCTTCCTCTGAGCCCGTTCATGTGATAGCTCCCATAGGTGCGTCTTTTCTTAGACAAAGGGCCGCTCATCTTCGAGCTGGTTCTAAACATCCTAGGTCTGAGCCGTCTAGTAGGGCACCTCCTCCTTCTTCTTCAACAGGTCTTGCTAGTGAGGATGTTCCTGATCCAGTTGGTGATGATGCTGCTGCTGCTGATGTTCCTCCACCTCCTTCGGCCGACTTTGATGTTCGTCGTACTCTGGAGACTGTCATGACCGTTCAGGCGGCTCATGGTCAGATTTTGGTGGACTTGCTGGATGAGATTCATGCTCTCCGAGCCGACTTTGCGCGTCTTCATTCACCCTCACCACCTCCTTTTGATGGCGACTTGTGATTGCCCTTTGGCATTCCGTCACAAAAAGGGAGAGTGGAGTTTTGACTTGTAGAGGAGTTTTTGTAGTTAGGGGGAGATTTTTTGTTTTTGAGGAGTTTGTGGAGTTTTTAGATTGTATCTAGGTGCTTCACTTTGTATATCATTTTTGGGGATATTCATGTTAGGGGGAGTAACATTGATTGATATACATGTTATATTCATTGATTCTTGTTGCTTTGTGATTCACTGCTTATTGATTTATATTTATAAGTTGTTCATTCATATATGTCTTTATTTTGTGTTGTGTGAATCTTACAAGAATGTTATACCTGTTGTTTTACTCTTTTCTGTCACACATGCGTTTATGCGTTTGTTGAGTATTTCAGGAATATACAGGTTGATTCAACTAAGCTGCTGTCTACACTTGCAACCGATGGATAGTAGTTAGGCTGAATTTAAATTTATGAGCATTATCTTTGTAAAGGGCTGTTTACTTGTAAAACTTTGAGCTTTTAATTAGGGTTTTGTCACGGATTGCCAAAGGGGGAGTTTGTTAGGTTCTAAAGGTTTAGGAACTTATGTATTTAGAACTCTAATTTGTAATATTGGCAAACCATGATCAAAACAATATGTTTAGTCTTGTTATAGTGTGCTCAAAGTTGTTTAACTATTGTAAAGTTGGAATCGAGAGACTGTAGATGCATTGGGGCATTTCGGTCTGGCCCGATCGATCGAAGAATAGATTCGATCGATCGAATATCGGGCCAGATGCATTTTCTGCAGAATTTCCAACTCAGCCCTAACTCATTAAACGTTTAGGGTTTTCTGTTTTTGCCCTAGGTATATAAGGCAAAACCCTAGCCACGTTTTTAGAGTTGCTCCAGTTGTATTGTTGCTCATACATTGCTGTTTTGTGTAAATCTCTTGTGAGATCTAGAGGAGCTTTCCTTTACACAAAGCTTAGGGTTTTCAAGATTGAGATTACTTTAACATCTTGATGATCAACTTGGTTGCTGCCATTGAAGTTTAAAGAATATCAAGCGGGGGTGCTTGTAGCTGATTGGAGAATCCAAGAAAGAAGGAGTCTGTGGATTCGGAGCTTGCACGTGGTCGTGTCAGTAAGTTCTACTGGTGGGTAGCATTAGGAAGTCGAGCGGGGAGCTTGTAGTCCTTTTGTATGAACTTCGATTCTTTCGCATAGTGGATTCAGGTTTACCTTGAGGATAGCTAAGTCAAATCCTCTCCAAGTTTTTATCGTGTGGTTTCTTGGGTGATCATATCTTGTGTTATTTATTATTCCACTACATTATTATTCTTGATATGATTGTTTGATTGCTTTAACCTAGAATTGCATAATTTGACTAAGTAACAACTTAGCTAATTAATCTAGGCTACGCAATCTGGTTGGTTTAAGGGGTCTAAATTTCCATCATGTCTAGTACTCATAACAACTTCCTTTTTTACTTTGGATGATATAATTTCTCTTATTTCGTATTAATGTTTATTAGATAACAACCAATGAGTTTGGGGTCAAGTTTTTGGGAGAAAATTGCTTTTTGCCCCTTTCAAAGAAAAAATCCAGCATTTTGCCCTTTTTTTCAAACTAATTAGGGAAATGCCCCTCTTTTGAAAATCGAGTTTCTGAAAATCGATTTAGGTCCTATAGCGGCGTTTTTAAGGACCCTATAGTGACGTTTTAAGGACCTATAGTGACATTTTGTAACTCGATTTTTATAAAGTCGAGTTACATGCAATTTTTTTTCTTTTTTTTACCTATAACTCGACTTTATGAAAATCGAGTTACAAAACGTCACTATAGGTCCTTAAAACGTCACTATAGGGTCCTTAAAAACGCCGCTATAAGGCCTAAATCAATTTTCAAAAGAGGGGCATTTCCCTAATTAATTTGAGAAAGAGGGCAAAATGCTGGATTTTTTTTTTGAAAGGGGCAAAAAGCAATTTTGTCCCAAGTTTTTGAATCCGCCATTCCCCATTGGAAACGTGTTAAAGAAATAAAACATTATAAAGTGATTTTTTTTTTTTTTTTTTTGGTTTTTTTCAAAATTGAAAATCAATTCATTTTAAGGTTTTTTTTTTTGGTTCTTTATCAAGCACTCAGTGAGTCCTCGGCTAAACATGCTGCAAGCATTGTCGATTATATTGCTTGGATTGAAAAGGTTCCTTATTTTTTAGAGCAAACTCTTATCCATGATGTAACGTCGAATTTACACACTTATAAAAATTTTTAAGTTTCTTATAAAAAATAATAATAATAAAAAAAGAACAATTCATAATTTATTTAACATATAGGTGAAGTGAAAAAGGTTAAGTAGAAATGCTTACCGAAATACTCGCACCTGATAGCAGAGTGTAGGATAGTCTCACCATCATTTCTTCTGTAGAGGGGATTGATTAGTGTGGTGTCAGTGTCAGCTGGCTCTTGATAATCGTTGAAACCAATGTTGGGGTTGGAGGTTAAGAGCATATGGAGGCAAAGGAAGATATTTTTGTGACCATGAAAAACGGCTAAGAAGAGAGGACTCTCACCAGCTTTGTTACGAGAATATCCTGAAAACTCGGTAAGACGAGCAATGAGGATGCATATTCGGAATTTCCCAGTCGTTACTGCCACATGCAAAGGGGTATTCCTATCATTGTTTTTTATCCGTAGACCGCGTTCGGCGTTCCCAAGTTTTGGAAATTAATGACAAAAGTTCTTCCACAATATATTCTGCCGCAATGGAGACAGCTATGTGGAATGCCGTGTCCCCTGAAGTGTTGATTTTGGCGGAAATGGCTGAGAATTTGTATTCCTTATATAAATTAACAACCTCCAGCCATTCACCCGCCAAGGTATTATTGAACAATTCTTGGGCGAGCGTATCATCACCCTGAGCTTCCAGCCAATGGCCCATTTTCTTTCCTACTACAGGAACAATGAAGATAAATATTTGATTATAAGAATAAGGTTATGTACCTCGCTTGCAATACTGGAAATGCATGTGTTCCAGGTTTTGGGCTATAAATAATGATGATGAGGGGAGAGAGAGAATCATAATCAAGATTCAAGGAGGAATCCCTTAAATAATACACATTAATTACTGCTTCTATAATAGAAAAATTATCAAACTTTAGCCAACCAAACTCAAAAGGTGTAAATACCATTTTTGTCTCTACATTTTTAGTCCATTTTCATTTTGGTCCTTACTTTTTATTTTTACTGCTCTTAGTCTCTATTATGGAAAATGCGTTTCGTTGTAGTCCTTGCCGTTACTCACCTAACAGAATTTTCCTACGTGGCAAACAGTCGAACAGTAAATACTAATGTGTCCATTAAAATAATATTAAAAAAATTTATTTACCTTTTTTAAAATGCCACGTCAGCAATTTAATTTTTTTTAAATCAAAAATAAAAAAACTTCTAATTTATTGATTTTAATTTTAATTGAAAAATAAAAATAAATAAATAAATAAAAACTATTTTTTTTTAAAGATTAGGAACAAATTATTTGCATAACTTTGGTAAGGTTACCAAGAAAGTTTCATAAAATTTGAAAAAGTTATGCAATTAAATTTTTTTCCTAATCTTTGAAAAAAAATTGTTTTTTTTAATTTTTAATTAAAATTAATAAATTAGAAGTTTTTTTTTTGACTTTTAAAAAAAATTAAATTGCTAATGCGGTATTTTTAAAAAGATAAATAATTTTTTTCTAATATTATTTTAATGGACATGTCAGCATTTACTGTTGGACTGCTTGCCACGTAGGAAAATTCTCTTAAGTGAGTAACGGCAAGGACCACAACGAAACGCATTTTCCAGAATAGGGACTAAAAGTAGTAAAAATAAAAAGTATGGATGTATTTATGCTAACTCAAAATTCAAGCGCATCAGATTATATAAATTATTTATTTTGCATTTATTTCATTCTCTCTTTATGTATCCCAAAGATGAAGGAAGAGAGTAGATATTGGTTGTTATGTGTAAAAAAAGATAAACAATTTTAAAAAATCAAGAAAATTTGATATTTTAATAAAATATTGTGTGAAATAGATTAATCTAACGTGGTGTGTTTTGAAAAATGACAGGGGCGGCTCTACAAGCAAGCCAGGGTGGTCAAAAGACCACTCTACATTTGCAAAAATATATATATTATATGCTAAATTAACCTATTATGACCACCCTAATAAAAATTTTGAATACCGTGACTTAAGAATTACAAAAATTTGGGGTTCAACAAAAATAAGAGTAGTGCTATTACATTCACAACATTTTCACAATAAATTTACAACAAATCTAATATAGTAAGCTGTTACTAATTTTAATGTGGGCCAAATACTAATATTCTTTTTTACCCACCAATAATAGCTTTTTGCATAAGATTTATTGTAAAAATATTGAGGACATAGCATTACTCCAAAAGTAATTTTGCCTCCAACCACAATTCTTAATCCATGTTTTTTTTTTAAACTTAAATAACGACAATAAATATTAGCTTAAATAACAACAAACATAAACCAAACAAAACAAAACAAGACCAAACAAATGAAAAAATTTATTCAACAAAAAGCCAACTATAATAAAAAATAAAAAATAAAAAGATAAAATTTGTTGCTTGTTCAACCTATTCAATAAAAATAATTCCTAATTTCATTTTTCTTCATAAATAGTATCAAGAAAAATATTGTGGTAATTTAAATTTCTTAGTGACTGTCCTAAATAAAAATTCTTAGAGCTGCAACTGAAAAATGAGTATGTAAAATAGAAGAAAAAAATAGGTAATATGTTAAAATAAATAGAAATATTTGCCCAAGTTAATGCAAATACTATAAGAGTAAGACAAAAAGATTCTATACGTCCAAAGTGACCCAACGAACCCAAATTTGGGTAAAATGGCTTCTACCTACCTCCGCCTTTGTTAAGCTTAACAGCGATGGAAGTGCACTTAGAAGTTAGAAACCCAACTAGCTGGGGGAGGGGGTTTGATCTGTGACCACCAAGGTTGTTTTACAGAATTACAGATACATTATGTTAGAAACAGATTTATTAAACCTTTTTCACCATTGACCATAATTGCATTCCTATTTGTTTCTAGGGGGATGAAAAAAAAATTCCTATTTTGCATATAAAATCTATGTCCTTTATATATATATATATATATATATTTTACATAGTTAAAAATATATACATTAATATGCTGCTAACTCTATCATTTGAACCACTTCCCTCCTGAACTCTCAAATACTTCATGCATGAGGTACAATTCTATCTACAAGAATATATAAGTGACATCTATGTCCAAATTTTGTATGTTGTATTCCTGCTCTTCACTAATAATAAATGAACGAATAAGTATTTTACGTTGAGAACTTGGCACTTTAAAGTCCCTAAGAAAAGGTGGAGTAAATCTTTTATGTCACTAACTTGGTTCTTTTGTATTTTCTTTTTTTCTTTTTTTAGTAATGCTACAGTCACAAATTATTTTACAATATTTTTATAAACTATTATTGTGATCAATTTTTTACTGGTTCTGATTTGGACCTGCCAATAACATTATTTTTGTATTTACTAATGTTAATGTATATTATGTTATGGGCTTTAGGCCCAGCTAGTTTACTTGTATAACACACTTGTACTTGTACTACACTTTACTTATACCGCACCCATATGCTTACTTGTACCGCACACATATGCCTCCTATATAAAGGCACGCATATATATTCCTTGATTAAGAAATACAATACAATTATTCAGTATTTCTAACATGGTATCAGAGCCACTGCTCTGACCCTTTTCTTAGCAGTCTTGTTCTTATTGGTGTTACTCCATTCTCAATTACGCTTCCGCCGTCACAACAGTCACCGCAGCCTTTTCCCGTTGAACCTTTGACGTCTTCCAGCCATTGTCTTTGGGTTTCGGACCTGCAGTCACTGCCGTTGAGGAGTCCCACACCGTACAGACCATTGCACATACCATCACCCCTGTGAATATTGCTCTGAACAAATTTCTGCAGGCATTACTAAGATCGTCTTCCTCCGATCTACAAGCTGGTGAAAGCCTCGCAGCCATTAGAGTTGCCACGCGCCCTCACGCGCCGCCTAGAGGTTCTACTTCAGCAGCCCACGTGCCACACGCTCTCCCATGCGTCGTCTTAAGCTTCAGGCTGACGTCACCTGTGACGTCATCAGTGCCACGTCAGCCTTAGCTTACGTCAGCATCCAGTCACCTGCTGACGTCACCGTTGACTTTGACCATTGACTTTTCAGGGTTGACATTTTCAGTCCAGGTTCTCCTTACCCAGTTTTTCGCATAGATTTCATTTTTATAGTCTGATTTTTGCATATTGTGTTTCTAAATGGATAAAAAGGATGTTTTTCTTTCTCGTCCCATCAATACTATATTGGAGGGGAACAAGAATTACTTATCTTGGTCTCAAGCTATGCGCAGTTTTCTTAAGGGTCGCATGCTCTGGCATTACTGTACTGGTGCAATTACCATTCCTGTCAAGGGAGCAAGTGAAGAAGATGCTGCCTTCCTTGGTCGCATGATTGAATGGGATAGTCACAACCACATGATCCTCACATGGATTCGGAACACTTCCATTCCCTCAATCTCCAATCTATTGGGCAGCTTTGATGATGCAAAATCAGCATGGGATATGTTGGCCAAAAGGTACTCCACTACTCACGAATCCATGAAATATCAGTTAGTAGTTGAATTGCATCAACTTCGACAAGAACCAGGGCAATCCATCAATGACTACTGTGATCAGCTTCGCTTCATTTGGGACCAAATTGACCTTTCTGATCCAATTTGGGCATGTTCAAAGGATGCTCAACAATATGCTACAGTTAGAGATGAATTTCGTCTCTATGAATTCCTGATGTCACTTCACAAGGACTTTGAGCCCATCCGAGGTCAGCTTCTTAATCGCAGTCCTCCTCCCTCTCTTGATACTGCTGTAAACGAGTTGGTTAGAGAAGAAGCTCGGCTTGCAACCCTTCAAGCCCAGAATAAGTTCAATGTTTTGGCTATTACTCCTTCTACTCCTCCCATTGAGCAACCTCAGCAATCAGGTGATTCCTCTGGCTCTAGCAATCGTCGCAAGCAGACCAACAAGAAGTTCTACAATTATTACAAGCGTCCTAGCCACACCATTGAGACTTGTTACCGTCGCAACAAATCTACTGCTGCTGTTGCTAATACTGAGCCTACTCCGCCGATGCCTTCTATTTCAGTTGAGTCCCAGTCTTCTGGATCCACTATCAACCTCTCCCCCACTGAACTACAAGAGATCATAGCTCAGGCTATTCGTATGGCTGGTAATGCATCTCTTTCTATTGCTCTCTCAGTTCTGCTCAGTAAGTCTCAAACTTGGCTTTTTAATTCTGCCTATTGCAATCACACGACACCTCACTCATCCTTATTCTCCAAACTTGACACTGCACCACATCCTCTTAATATTCATATAGCTGATGGTTCCACCATGCATGGGAATAGTCTAGGTTTTGTTTCGACCTCTAACCTTTCTATTCCTAGGGTCTTCCATGTACTTGACATATCCTATAATTTGTGCTCTGTGGGAAAATTAGCTGAACTAGGATATCGCCTTATTTTTTACTATTTCTAGGTGTATTGTGCAGGATCCGAGGATGGGGCAAGAGCTTGGGACCAGTCCTAGGGTTGGGCGTATGTTTCCCATGGACAATCTTCATCTTCCACCTATTGCTCCTGTTTCTGTTGCTGCTGCAGTTGCTGTAGTTTCTTCCTTACCTTCTCTCGCACTTTGGCATTCTCGTCTTGGTCATGCCCCATCTACTCGGGTACAACAGTTAGCTTCTAAGGGTCTGTTGGGTTCTGTGTCCAAAGACAATTTTGATTATACTTCATGCCAGTTAGGAAAACAACCAGCTTTACCTTTCAATAACAGTGAATCTATCTCTAATAGTATTTTTTAGTTAATTCATTCTGATGTTTGGGGACCTTCTCCTGTTACTAGTATTGGTGGATATCGTTATTTTGTTGTTTTTATTGACGATTATTCTCGTTATAGTTGGATCTTTCCTATGAAATCTCATTATGAAATCTTACCAATATATAGTAACTTTGCAAAAATGGTTGAAACACAATTCTCCAAACATATCAAAACTTTTCGCTCTGATAATGCTCTTGAATATACTCAATATGCTTTTCAAGCTCTGTTACATTCCTATGGCACTATACATCATCTAACCTGTCCAGGCACCTCTCAACAAAAAGGTCGAGCCGAAAGAAAATTTCGTCATATTCTTGACACTGTTCGTGCTCTTCTTCTTTCTGCCAAAGTTCCTGCCCCATTTTGGGGTGAAGCCGCTCTTCATGCTGTTCATGCCATTAATCGCATTCCAAGTGCTGTCATCCATAATCAAACTCCGTATGAGCGCCTTTTTGGGTCACCCTCTAACTATCATTACCTTCGCTCCTTCGGATCTGCTTGTTTCGTTCTTTTTCAGTCTCATGAACACAACAAACTTGAGCCTCGATCTAGAATTTGTTGTTTCCTTGGTTATTGCGAAACTCAAAAAGGGTATCAGTGTTATGATACTGTCTCTCATCGTCTTCATGTTTCCCGTAATGTTGTCTTTTGGGAACACCACTTATTTGTTGAACTCTCTCACTTTTGTTCTTCCTTAACTAACTCCTCTGTTTTAGAAATCTTTTCAGATGAGTCTCATGTTCCTTCTATAGATACTCTTGATCCTCCTTTGGACTTCTTTATTCAATCTCCAGATATTTTTGATGATTCTCCTAGACAGGTTGTAGATGAACAGGTTGATGACGAGCTACCCCACCTTGAGCCTAGGTCCCCTGCTCCTGCTCCGCCTAAAGATCCTCTACAAGACATTCCACCTTGTCACTCAACCCGGGTAAGATCCATTCCTGCACATTTACTTGACAACCGTTGCTACACTCCATGAGCCTCAAACCTATCGTGAGGCCTCCACTGACCCTTTATGGCAGATTGCAATGAAAGAGGAAATTGATGCATTAACCAAAAACCATACTTGGGATCTGGTTACTTTCCCTCCTGGTCAGTCTATGGTTGGTTGTAAGTGGATCTATAAGATCAAGACTCGCTTTGATGGGTCCATCGAGCGCTACAAGGCTCGTCTTGTTGCAAAAGGTTTTACACAAGAGTATAGGATTGATTATGAAAAGACTTTTGCTCCAGTTGCCCGTATCTCCTCTGTTCGTACCCTCTTAGCTGTTGCTGCTGCTAGTAAATGGGACCTTTTTCAGATGGATATTAAAAATGCATTCCTTAATGGGGATCTGCATGAATAAGTCTATATGCAACCTCCTCCTGGTCTTTCTATTGAAACAAACAAGGTTTGTCGCCTTCGACGTGCACTTTATGGCCTTAAACAAGCTCCACGAGCTTGGTTTGCCAAGTTCAGCTCCACCATCTTTCGCTTGGGTTATACTGTCAGTCCTTATGATTCTGCCTTATTTCTTCATCACAATGATAAAGGCACCATTTTGCTTATCCTATATGTGGATGATATGATCATAACTGGTGATGACCTCAGTGTCATTCAAGAACTCAAGGATTTTCTTAGTCAGTAGTTTGAGATGAAAGACCTTGGACATCTCAGCTATTTCTTGGGTCTTGAGATCACTCGTTCCATAGATGGTCTTTATATTACTTAAGCCAAGTATGCATCTGACCTTTTATCTCGAGCTGGACTCACTGACAGCAAGACTGTTGACACTCCAGTTGAACTTAATGCGTATCTGACACCCTCGGGGGGGAAACCATTGTCTAATCCCTCTCTTTATAGACAATTGGTTGGCAACCTAGTTTATCTCACAGTTACTCGTCCAGACATTTCTTATGCTGTTCATCAGGTGAGCCAGTATCTGTTTGCTCCACGATCGACTCACTATGCTGCTGTTCTGTGCATTCTACGATACTTGAAAGGCACTCTCTTCCATGACTTTTTCTACTCAGCTCAATCTCCTCTTGTACTTCGTGGATTCTCTAATGTTGATTAGGCAGGAGATCCCACTGATCGCAGGTCCACTACAGGTTATTGCTTTCTCCTTGGTTCTTCCTTGATTTCTTGGCGAAGTAAGAAACAAACTTTCGTGGCCCGTTCCAATACTGAAGCAGAATATCGTGCTCTTGCTGATACCACATCTGAGCTCCTTTGGCTACAATGGCTTCTTAAGGATTTGGGTGTGTCCACATCGTCTACTACTCCCCTCTATTGTGACAACCAGAGTGCCATTCATATTGCTCACAATGATGTCTTCCATGAACGAACTAAACACATCGAGATTGATTGTCATTTTATCCGTTCTCATCTTGTCCATGGTGCTCTCAAGCTTTTCTCCGTCTCCTCCAAAGATTAACTTGCAGATATCTTCACCAAGGCACTTCCTAAGGGACGCACTCGTGATTTGGTTGACAACCTCAAGCTGGTCTCACATCCACCTTGAATTTGAGGGGGGTTGTTAATGTATATTATGTTATGGCCTTTAGGCCCAGCTAATTTACTTGTATAGCACACTTGTACTTGTACTACACTTTACTTGTACCGCACACATATGCTTACTTGTACCACACACATATGCCTCCTATATAAAGGCATGCATGTATATTCCTTGATTAAGAAATACAATACAATTATTTAGTATTTCTAACAACTAATAATAACTTACTATATCAGCAGTTTGTAAAAGTTTATATAAAAAAATTTGTATCTCTAACGTTTTTCTTTTTGTTTTTTTATAAACTAATAAGGAGTGCCTTAAGAAGTATGTTAAGAATTAATAAATGTTCAATAATGAGTTATAATATACCTTTTTTTTAATATATAAATACAATTGATAATGATTTATTAGATTGCATGCATAAGTTCATTTTGGTTATAAGTGCTTTTTTGAGAAAACATTTACTCCTCCCAAACAACCACGTCAACAATATCCAACGGTACTCCCACAAAATTTAAAAAAAAAAAAAAAAAAAAAAAATGCCATGTGTTTAGATTTATTGAAATAGATCCTGGTCATTCCTTTCCATAAAATAAAATAAAATGATAAAAAATAAAAACAAAAATAAATTCTAGCCATACCCTCTCCCTTGTGTTTGTTTCCAAAAAAAAAAAAAAAAAAAAGGCCAAAATAAATAAATAACCTATGAAATATAGCTTTGGATAAAAATAAAAATAAAAAAACAAATAAAGGGAACTGTCAATGGAAACAATAAAAATGAAAGTCCGACAATCACTCAGTTTTTTTTTAAATATTATTAATTCAATAGGACGACTCTACGTGGTCCTATGAGAGGAACAAATAATCTGTTGTTCTTTTCTTATATATATAATCCTAGTCATTCCATCTCTAAAGTTGAAAAGACGACGACAACAACAACTAAAAAAAAAAAAAAACACTATGAAATATAGCAAAATTTTGCTTTTCTTGCATTTTTATTCTAAAATTATAACCCATTGAAAATAGAAAAGCAAAATTTAGAATAAATAATTGATAAATTTATTTTACAAAGCCCTATGAAAAGCAAAATTCATAACCCATTGAAAATATATAAAAAAATTACTAAGTAAAATTCACACTAAATATTTAAAATACAATTTAATAATTAAAAATTTTAAAACAATGAATTTTAATTATTAAAATAAGATAATTTTAATACACACCATTTTTAATATATATTTAACAATGTATGGTCAATCGGATGTCAAATGGGGGAGAGTGTTATTTCTTCAAGTTTGGGGTAGTGTCATTTTTCAAAACTCAATGAAGGGAATTGTAATTACTCCATATATATAGAATTCAACTTTATATTTTGAAAATTGTATAAAAATATTAATTATTTTTTTAGAAACCGGTATCAAAAAATTATTTAATAGCATTAAGTGTTCCATAACCACAATTCTTAGATCATTGTTGACAAATGCCAAATGACCCAAAAAAGAAAAAAAAGAGAGAGAGAGAGAGAGAGAGAGAGAGAGAAAGGAAAAAGAGAAAGAAAGAAAAGACAAATGACAAACACACAGAAAAGCAGGAGAAGTGCCGAAAACATTACCAACCGACCCCACTTGTAACTTTTATTTACTTCGATTATCAAATTTAGTCCTTCAAATACAAGGACTGCATCTAAATCTATTAACAAACAACACTTGCCAATTTTTCCTTTTTTTTTTTATTTTCTTTTTTTGCTATAGATATAAGGAATCCATTACAGATTTAAAGCTTAATTATGACAAGACGTAACCCTTTTATATTCTGTTCTCTTTTGCAATAGAATTTGATCTTTGTCTTTTTCAAAGAGAAGAGTGGGTACAAATTTAAATTATCATCAAGGTTCCCCACCCTAAAAGTAAAAGTTACATGTAACATGTGAATTCTGAAAATGAATTCCTACCCGTGTTGCACATAGAACTTTTCTTTTTCTAAACTACAGGAGAGGGGGAATTTTTAAAGGAAATGAAAGTAATGTGCTATACCTAAATGAGCAAATTGAATGTCTGACCGTGAACTGTGTCATTCCACCTCAAAACCAATTGGTGATGAGAAAGACACACTCAAATCTTTTATGACATTCGACACCACACCACGTGGGCCTGTTTTTAGAGTGGTTGTAGGAAGTCAAATTGTGGCCCCCCAACAATCTCTCTGTCACAATAACACTCCCGTGACTTGAACCCATGACCTTGCCTCTGATACCATTTGTCGGACCATAAGCTGTGCCATTTCACCTAAAAACCAAGGTGATGAGGAAGACATACTCAAATCTTTTATGGCATTCTACATCACACCACGCAGGCCTATTTTTAGAGTAGTTGTAAGGAGTCAAATTGCGGTCCTCCAACATTGTAAAAGTATCTTATTCTACCCTTTAATGAAGCTTGCAGTTTCAGTTAGTTTAACTGGTAAAGACTTTGATGGTTGAATAAGAGAACTATGGTTCAATCCTCGCTTATACCAAAAACTGATTGGTATCTTGGTCTCAATAGAAAGTGTTATCATCAGCAGTGGACTCCATAAGTTGAAACTCTTGATGAAAGTCATTTTATTTTTAATTAGTAATGTTCATTGATCACTTGTTCCTAAAAAGATAAAAATTGTATGTCCCAATTTTGGATTCGTAATTGGATAAACAAAATCTAAAAATCCTATGTCTCGCTTTCATGTTCTACTGGTTGGATTCAAATTAGAAATGGGTCTACCTAAATGGATTACAAATGTACAAATTTTATAGACCCTTCCCTGCGTTTTGAGAGTTGGTTCGACCCAATATGACCTCTATTTTTCCACATGCCAAAAAAAAAAATTTTGAATAACTTGATTATATTGTGTGTAATCCTTTCAATACAAGCAAGAGAAAAAATAATTGAAAATACTAAAAAATAAAAGTTAATTAAATGACATAAGCGAGAATTGAATCTCAGATCTCTTATACAACTATCAGAAATTTTACTGGTTAAACTAACTGGAACCCACTGCGAGGCTCTATTAACTGAGTTCCTATACACCATGACATTAGAAGAAAAAATATAGAAGTTTTGGGTTTCATTTACTGTATGCTGGCTAATCAAGAATAACTATCTAAATTCCATAAAACATGGCAGGTTTTAACAAATGAACCATAAAAAATAAAAACATTTGAAGGTTGAGTAACACCAAACTCAAGTTTAACAGCATGATTTGATATTTCTACTTCATCTAGTATATAAATGGTCAACAAAATGGAACATGGTGGTTATAATGAAGGCCATTCATATTATAGTAGCATATTGAATTCACAAACTTGAGTATATATATACTTGGACAATGAAAATTAAATTAAGCATTATATTAACAAGCTAATGTATGGGGAAAAAAAACATAAAACTACATATCCAATAATTTTGATAGGAAACCAACTTGAATTTGTAACTAAAATTAAGATACATACTTTCGCATTATAGGTATTCAACTACTATCAATCATTATATCAAAACACCAAAACTCACAAACACCGGTAGGGGAATATGATGGAGGCCATAAACAATATATAAAAACTCAAAAATCAATATTTACAGTGCATGACACCCTTTATGAATCATATGCTTAACTACAAACACTGAAAAACTAATATGCTAAAGGCCACAAATCAAATATACAATAATGGCTTGAAATTGAAATTAACAATTATAGAACCCTCACCACTACAAACTAAAATCTCTCAAAACTCAACACAATGTTGTCACTGAGCTAGACTGAATTGTAAAACCACACTGAAAGCTCGGAAACGTGTTGAAAACACACGAGCAATTTAGACCCCCCAATTAAAGTTACGGCTCGATAGATTTTACACTAACTTAATACAAAGTGCGGAATAGTGTAAATGCGAGCGGATGAAAAAATAAGCTACTCTAATCCATAAACTAAGCAACATAGCAATAATGGAATATAAAAGAGTAGGGAAGAAAGATGCAAACACAGAAAACACCAAGACATGTTTTCGAAGAGGAAACCGAAGAATTCGGCGAAAAACCTCTCCGCCGCCCTCCAAGCAGAAATCGATCCACTAGACAATCAGTTGGGATACATGGGTTAGCAAGAGACCCTCCAAGCCTAATCTACCCAATGCACCTAAGCCCTCCAAGCTCCTACTCCAACAAGACTTCTCGAAACCGTGTCTTGTCTAACTCTCCGGATCCCGCAACAAGCTCCATGTTGCATCTGCCATTCCAGGCTTCTTCCAATGCTTCCCAGCAGCACCAAAACGTCACTCAACACACTCAAAGGGTGAGGTAAGTGTTTGGGCTATCAACCTCTCAATGGTATGGAAATGGAGAGGAAGAGTTGAGGAAATACCACATGCAAGTGTATAAAGAAAGGTGGGGATAACAATCTCTAATTCCCAATGTATTTGGCTAGTGTTTTCTCTCTGAAGCATTCCTCAACATTTGTGGGTAATGAGGGTATATATAGGATAGGTCAAAAAGTGTGAGTCATTCAGTACAGGCTAGCAGAACAGATTGCCTCGCGGGTGTCTTGCGGGAAGGCCTTACCCGCGAGATACTCGCGAGACACAGCTGTCTCCACCTGGCCTGACTCTTCGCATTCCAGCATGTGCAAGGCACATGTTTCACTTCGCGGGAAGCTAAGTCACGACATACTCGCGAGAATCCTTCAACTTCCAAATGCTTGAGTCTTCACACACTCTCTCTATCACACAACCCTTACAACAAATCCCACAATATATACAGGGTATAAACGATTGATAATAATTACAATCAAATTTGGCACGGAATAAAAGCCAACAAAATACATAGTTGTAAATAACAACTTTACAATCTCCCATTTTGGCTATTTCGTGACAAAACCCTAAAACAGACTCTAGACTTAAACGTGAGTTTGGGAACAAAGGCAAAACTCACTCACACCTAATTCTAGATTCTGATAAGCTCTTGAAACATATGAACAAGTAACTCCTGAAAAACAATAACAAAATAATATCATTGTATGCAGAAAACTTGAAATGCATATGGAGCAAATATAAAATGATCAAGCAAAAAAGGATAAAACAATATACCATGGCAAGATCAAACAAGTAATCACTATACACAAGTAATTACTATGTTCATTCACACAAGGAATGAACATCCGGACATGCAAGATGATACGCTCATTTGAAGAGTATCATTTGCAAATCCAACACTCAACCAATGCGAAATACACGAAGTATTTGCATCTAGGAACAATCCTACTAGGGCACAAGAGTGTTGTACTGAAGTAAAATGTATTACATTAAACATCAAGTACACAAGCATAAAGGCTGCATAAGCAAGGTACTGCATATGCATGGCACAAACCATAAAAGCCTACAAGCATGCAATTAAACAAACCCTAAAAGCTTACAAAAGCAACATGGGCACAAACAAGATATGCTACAAAGCATAGAAAAAATCACAAAAGAGACTACTGAAAATATACTGAAATAAAAGCAGAGTATCAAAGTTTGTTTAAAACATAAGCAGTAAGCATAAGACATCAAACATAGGAACTGGTGGCTTCTTCTCCCCCTATCACCATACTCCCCCTATCATATGAATCATCTCCCCCTTTTTGTCATGGAATAGCTAGTCATTCTCTTCTAGCTTCCATTGAATTTCGTCCAACTGAATTTTGAGTGATGTGAACTGTGAATCAAGGCATCTGTGGTGAGCGTACATGATAGTCGCCAGCCCGGACATCTTTGTACTCATCTCTTGAAGAGCAACAGAGATATTGTTGAACTGTTCATCATAGATACGAGTTGTAGAGCTCGAGGTTCCCGACGGTGCATGACATTCTTGCTTGGTGTTCTTCTTGGTGTGGCTCATACTCGCATGGAGATATCGAATGTTAATTGGACTTGGCCTTGGATATGGACACTCATCCTTCAATGAACGGACACCTTTAAGCTTCAAAATCCGTGAAATAAGGCAACAGAAAGGAATACAATTCCTTGAAGCAGTCTGGTCAACTGTTTTTGCCAAAATGTGAAAAATATGAGAGCACACATCAATCTCTATGTCAGTGATCAGATCACTCAAAAACAATGCTCGACCAAGATTCATATATTCGGTGCTGGACAAGGGATATAGATTGCTACACATGATCATTGAGAGAAGTCGTAATTCGGGAGAAAGTGATGCCACATTGATCGACTTCTTATTGGAGGAGAATTCCAAATTGGCTCCTAAAGACTCTTTGAGAAACTCTTCATCTGGGTTCAGCTCATCATATACCGGCGGTATGGGGAGTATTGGCCGGTTAATGTGTAGAATTTCCGCCAAGTACGTTGGTGTGACAGAAAAACTTTTTCCTCGAACCCAACATTTAATCTCTTCTCCGACGACAATGGCATTGGCATAGAATTCCTTAACCATGTTCTTGTATGTATCCTCGAAAGTGGAAAGAAGATAGTTCCAATCTTTCGTGGCAAACCAAATGGGTATATTTTGTGTCCTTGAGTGATGGCTGATCAACGCCCCGTTCAACTAGTAAAGGAGCATCCCGAAAGAGGTTCTTATAGGATTCAAAAGCAGCACAAGACCTAAACAAGTTAGGATCAAAAATTCCCGTTGAAAAACGAGCTCTCTTCGGTCTAGGTGAATCGGCATCAACATCAATGATCGGCTCTTTCCCTTTGTTGCTGCCACCTTTCACAGCTGAAGTCTTGAATGGAGACATCTGTGCAATAGAACACATAAAAAAAACAAGTGCACAACACACAACACAGAACACAGAACTTGATTAGATTCAAGTTAGTTCAAAACAAAAATAAAACTGCATAGAACAAGACATAATTAACTCCAAACAATATGCTGAATGCATAAACACAATGCAAGAAACTAAGTAACTGTGCATGTGTGTGCATATGTGTGCATGTGCTAATGTGTGTGGGTGGGTGTGTTTATGCATGAGAGTGCAGTAACAGATGCATGAGGGGTGCTTGGGTGTGTGCCTAATGTGTTCAACATGGGCAAAGAATATGAAACATATGAACAATGTCCAAACTAAGTGAAACATGGTCAAACAAGAGAAAACCCAAAGATTGAAATCACTTGAATCCAATAGGCACAGAAATGTCACTCGGACATTTTGTCAAACACCTAGCATGCACAAATGTACTCTAAGTATGAACAATGCATGAACATGGTGAAATCATGCCCAAAATACATGTCAAAATGCCACAAGGGGCCAACACAGAGGCACAAACAACAAATGGGACACAGCCCAAACAAAGAATTTGAAAATTTTTCACCCAATTTAGAAAAACATTCTAATTTTCGAAAATCCCCAAATATTTGAAACTCTAACGAAAATACTGCATAAACTAAGAGAAACTTGAAGGAAAATGCTTTAGAGGACATACCTTGAAGTTGACAATGCAGAAAAGATGCTTGAAAATGATGGGTTTTGATAGAAATTGAATTTGGGTTGAAAAGGGTTTGAGAGAGGTTGAGTGAGGGAAATGAGAAGTTTTTTGAGAAACTGTCACATCTGCTGCATATAAAGTGAAAACACGCGATTTTCGCGGGTTAGAGAGTAGCGAGACAGTCGCTAGACAGTTGCGAAGATGGCCACTGAAGCACAAAACTTTCGCGAGAAGCACTAGGTCGCGAGACAGTTGCGGTAACTTTTGTCTGAATCTTAAAAAAAAATCCAATTTTAGCCAAACAGCATTTCGCGAGAAGCTGTTGGTCGCGAGTTAGTCGCGATACAGTCGCGAGAGTTTCTGTGTGACATGATGAAAAAATATTTCCCTCAAGCCCTTTTCGCAGGAAGCTCTAAGTCGCGAGCTTCTCGCGAAACAACCCCTGAACCAGTTTTTGAAGACAAACACAAAAATGCATTTTGAACAAAAACAAAAGACACGAAAGTATAAAATCACTTTCAAAAACAGATAAAACACTCAAAAATCTTTTTGGGTTTGATCAACAAGTTCTTGAGCATACACATCACATTTAAACATATACAATCACACAAATGAGATAGGCATTGATTGAATCAAAGTCTTGTGTGTTGTGTGTGAGTATCAAATGTGGAAAAGTCTATAGACCAGAGCGAAGCTTCAATGATCAATTCAATCGAGTCATACACAACTGATACGAAATCGAGTGGACTATCTCCATTATAGAAATGAGTATATATGACCTCCCACACATTGAATACAAAACTTGGAAGCTTTTCATTTGGCTTCTGCATAAGGCATAACAATTGGTCCAATTAATTTTGTTTGGACAAAAACATCTCATTTTGAGATTTGTGCTTGAAATTTATGATATTTCAACATTGATGATTAGTCTTTGGCTTTTTTAGCACTATATAGAACACATTAAGAAGAGTCACTTTCCCTTTTTCCTAGTCGAATACTAGTGTGTGCGACAGGCTTTTGCAGCTCAATATCTCTTTTCATTTGGAGATTTACATTTGGTGAGCTCTTTTTGCAAAAACATAAAAATAAAGTGGGAAGAGATATAGACACAAGTCTATGCAAGTATCAAGACCAACAAGACTATTGACCAATCATTCATGACAAGCTTGAAGATCTATTTACAACAGTCACACAAAGTGTTCAAGATTTCTCCCACAAAGAAATGAGTGCAAACATGACAAGCCAAGATTGTAAATGCACTACACCATAAGTACGAAGGTACTAGGCCAAACTCACATGTGACATACACAAAACAAGTGATCAAACTTTTGAGATTTTTCAATTTTTATGGGTTTTTGAATTTTTTGAACACACCCAAAACAGAACAAGAAAAGTAAGATCAACAAGAAAACAACAGGTACAAACGAAAGCAGATAAAAGATGGACTTCTAGAAACCAAACATGTGGAACCACAACAACAAGTATGCAACAAGAGTAGTATAGTTTCACACAAGAGATAGAGTTCAGGGAATAATACCGACACCGATGGTCTTACGCAAAGATTCAAACTTTGGGCCATCTAGAGGTTTAGTAAATATGTCTGCCTTCTGATTCTCAGTGTTGATGAACTCTAAGTACACAGTCCTTTCCTCCACCAAATCTCGAATGAAATGATACCGAATCTCGATATGTTTTTATTTCGAGTGTTAAACTGGATTCTTTGACAAATTTATGGCACTTGTATTATCACAATATATACACATCGTGTCTTGAGTGATTCCATAATCATGAAGAAGCTTCTTCATCCATAGTAATTGAGCACAGCAACTTGCAGCAGCAATGTATTCAGCTTCGGCTGTTGATAGAGAGACTGAATTCTGCTTTTTGCTCATCCATGACACTAAGTTGTTTCCAAGATAATAGCATCCACCGGAAGTACTTTTTCTATCATCAATGCAACCGGCCCAATCAGCATCAGAATATCCAGCTAAGCATTCATTTGAATCTCTTGAGTACCAAATTCCATAATTAGAGGTGCCATTTATGTAGCGGATAATTCTTTTGACTGCTGTTAAATGTGACTCTTTGGGGGCTGCCTGAAATCGAGCACATATGCCTACACTGAAGGCAATGTCTGGTCTGCTAGCAGTGAGATATAAGAGACTACCTATCATGCTTCGATAGAGCGTTGGATCCACTTCTATACCTGCTACATCCTGACTCAGCTTTGATGAGGAGCTCATTGGAGTGGAAGTGTGTTTCTTAGAGTCTAGTCCAAATCTTTTAACAAGATTTTTGGCATATTTCTCTTGAGATATGAATATCCCATCTTTCCGTTGTTTCACTTGAAGCCCTAGGAAATAGTTTAGCTCTCCCACCATACTCATCTCAAACTCCCTTTTCATTTCTTCGGAGAATTCATGAGCCAAATGATCAATTGTGGATCCAAAAACAATATCATCCACATATACTTAAGCAACTAGGAGAGACTTCTCATCTCTCTTTACAAACAATGTTCGATCAGCTTGGCCTCTTTTGAATCCACGATCCAACAAGTATGTTGTGAGACAATCATACCATGCTCTTGGTGCTTGCTTCAAACCATACAGTGCTTTCTTCAACCTTAGCACATGATCCGGAAAATGAGGATCTTGAAATCCCTTTGGTTGCTCAACGAATACTTCTTCATTTAGAAAACCATTCAGAAATGCACTTTTCACATCCATTTGGTACAGTTTGAAATCCATAACACATGCTATAGACAGTAGAATACGAATCGACTCTAGTCTAGCTACTAGTGCAAACGAATCATCAAAATTTATGCCTTCCACTTGAGTATATCCTTGAGCTACCAGTCTAGACTTGTTTCGGACAACCTCACCATCCTCATCAGTTTTGTTATTGAAGATCCACTTGGTACCGATCACATGGGTATCTTTGGGCCTTGGAACCAACTCCCATACATCATTTCTAACAAACTGATGTAGCTCTTGAAGCATGGACTCTATCCAATTCTATTCTCTAAGAGCTTCCTCTACCTTCTTGAGTTCGAATTGAGCAAAATAACAATTGTATGTCACATGATTCGCACTATATTTTGGACCTTTTCTCAAACGAAGACCCTTATTTACTTCACCAATGATATTACTTGAAGGATGATTGAGAGTTACCCTTGATGACGGTCTCTTGGAGGTAGAAGGTTCTTCATCACGAGAGATCGGAGGTTGAACTTCCGGAGGGGTGAAAGGGCTAAAGGGCCTTTGTGTTAATATAGTCTGCCTTCTTGGTATAGGGGGTGTGGACTTTTTTTTGGTGATTCTATCTCAATATCATCATCTTGTGACATGTTGTCCTTAACCTCCCCCTTCTTCAGGATCGATCCTTCACCATCATCACTTTCCTTTTCAGATATAGTGTCATCAATGACCACATTTATTGACTCCATTACCATCTTAGTGCGCTTATTGAACACCCTATATGCTCGACTATTTAATGAATAACCTAGAAATATCCCTTCATCACTTTTAGCATCAAATTTTCCAGGATTCTCTCTATCATTGAGAATATAACATTTGCTCCCAAATATTTGGAAATATTTCACCTTTAGCTTCTTTTCTCTCCAAATTTCATACGATGTCTTCTTCGTTCCTGCTCGGAAGTAAATCCTATTCCCAATGTGACATGAAGTGTTCACAGCTTCAGCCCAAAACTTCTGTGGAAGGTTTTTGTTGAGTAACATTACTCGAGCCATTTCTTGAATCACCCGGTTCTTCCTTTCAACTACTCCATTCTGTTGTGGAGTCTTTGGGGCTGAGATTCTTGATACCGTGTTCATTGCAAAATGCTTCAAACTTTGCATTTTCAAACTCTTTCCCATGGTCACTCCTGATGTTGATGATAGGTACTCCCTTTTCATTCATCAGTCTCTTGCACAATTTTTCCATCTTGTCACATGCTTCCGATTTCTCTCTAAGAAATTCCACCTAAGAATACCTTGAGAAATCGTCAACTAGCACCATAATATAACGCTTTCCACTCATGCTTTTTGTTCTTGTAGGACCCATTAAATCCATATGCAGTAATTCTAACGGGCGAGAAGTTGCGACCACATTCACTTTAGGATGGCTTGACTTTGTTTGTTTTCCCAATTGACATGGACCACAAACATTCTTCTCAATTTTCCCAAACTTAGGTAGATCGACCATAGCCTCAAGCTTCGAGACTTTTGCCACTTGTTTGTAATTTGCATGTCCAAGCCGTTGATGCCACAACTCTAAGAGGTTTACCGAGCACTCTGACATGCTATGCTGGGTTTGGGAATAACTCCATAACAATTATCAGTGGTCCTTAGTCCCTTCAGAACTTGAACACCTCCTTCATTCAAGATTAGACACCCTTTCTTTGAAAATTGGACTAAGAAATCCTCATCACAAATCTGAGTGATACTTAGCAAGTTCACTTTTAATCCCTTAATATACAGCACATCAGTCAACAAAGGCAGTCTCGGAATATCCACCGTTCCCTTTCCAAGAACTTGTGAATGAATACCATCTCCAAATATCACAAATCCATCTTCCTTCTCTTTAAGAGTTTTGAACAAAGATTTTTCTCCAGTCATATGCCTTGAGCACCCGCTGTCGGGATAGCACAAACATGAGTTAAACACTTTCAATGCGGTATGAACAAAAAGACATGCATGAGAGAGACATTCTTGACCATTAAAGCAAGAATCATTTTTCCTTATTTCATTCAAGGATGAGTGAAGTTTCCTTTTTAAATGATCAAGTTTATCACATAACCGTCTATTTCTTCTCTCATATTCATAGACTAAGGACTTTGACTCACATAGGCTGTTATGTATATCATGGTTCCTATGAACTAAAGATTTCAGCATGTGACAAAAAATTCTAGCATGTTTCTTTGATTTAAATAACTCTAAGAGCACATTACTGGAACAGTCTTCAAATATGCTCATTGAGTGATTTTCACAAACACTATTACAATCCTTCATGGTGGTTTTTACTAAATCACTTTTCAAAACACACCAAGGGGTCTAGGATCACACTTAGATATTAAAACCACAGCAAGTGTACCCGCTCTGATACCAATTGAAAGCTCGAAAATGTGTTGAAAACACAAGAGCAATTTAGACCCCCAATTAAAGTTACGGCTCGATAGATTTTACACTAACTTAATACAAAGTGCGGAATAGTGTAAATGCGAGCGGATGAATAAATAAGCTATTCTAATCCATAAACTAAGCAACACAGCAGTATAATGGAATATAAAAGAGTAGGGAAGAAAGATGCAAACACAGAAAACACCAAGAGGTGTTTTCAAAGAGGAAACAGAAGAACTCGGCAAAAAACCTCTCCGCCGCCCTCCAAGCGGAAATCGATCCACTAGACAATCAGTTGGGATACATGGGTTAGCAAGAGACCCTCCAAGCCTAATCTACCCGATGCACCTAAGCCCTCCAAGCTCCTACTCCAACAAGGCTTCTCGGAACCGTGTCTTGTCTAGCTCTCCGGATCCCGCAACAAGCTCCATGTTGCATCTGCCATTCCAGGCTTCTTCCAATGCTTCCCAGCAGCACCAAAACGTCACTCAACACACTTAAAGGGTGAGGTAAGTGTTTAGGCTATCAACCTCTCAATGGTATGGAAATGGAGAGGGAAGAGTTAAGGAAATACCACAAGCAAGTGTATAGAGAAAGGTGGGGATAACAATCTCTAATTCCCAATGTGTTTGGCTAGGGTTTTCTCTCTGAAGCATTCCTCAACATTTATGGGTAATGAGGGTATATATAGGATAGGTACAAAAAGTGTGAGTCATTCAGTATAGGCTGGCAGAACAGATTGCCTCGCGGGTGTCTCGCGGGAAGGCCTTACCCGCGAGATACTCGCGAGACACAGCTGTCTCCACCTGGCCTGACTCTTCGCATTCCAGCATGTGCAAGGCACATGTCTCACTTCACGGGAAGCTAAGTCGCGACATACCCGCGAGAATCCTTCAGCCTCCAAATGCTTGAGTCTTCACACACTCTCTCTATCACACAACCCTTACAACAAATCCCACAATAAATATAGGGTATAAACGATTGAAAATAATTACAATCAAATTTGGCACGGAATAAAAGCCAACAAAATACATAGTTGTAAATAACAACTTTACACACACAAACTCAAATAAGCCAAATTTAACAAAGCATAGCCTAAAAAAAAACCCTCTAACAATCTATTTGGCTACTGGAAAAAGGTGGGTAAAACTTAATGAAATCATAAAAATTTTGCAGGTCATTGAATTTAGAATAAAAACTAATTGAATCCAACTATTTTTGTTTAAGAAAAAAAAAAAAAAAAACTAACTAAAGTATACAAAACAATCATACAACCAAAATCAGCATATGTATCTGCTAAATTAACCAAGCATGTTAATCAATACTAATTCAAATAAAAATCACCAAATTTAAGTCATATTATGCAAGTTATGTATTTGTTAGTAATTTCAATCAACTTTCCTAGCTGATTGTTTCTAACCCCAAACCAAACAAAATTAGAGCGCGAGAGTTGTTTTTCTCCCATTAAATCAAACGATATATATTGGATTGAAACAATCTACTTATTAAATTTGAGAGAGATTTCATTTAGATTCTGTTTCTTTACAATGTAAAACCAAGAATAAAATCAATCTGTTTTTGTAATTTCGATAATCTATAAAAATATAACTAAAGCAGACGTATAAAATTGAGAAGGTTTATTGTAAAAAGACAAACATTTTTTAGAGAGAACCAAAAACCAGCAACAAAAACAAATCTAACTCAAACATGTAAATCAAAACTAATACAACTAAAATTACCAAAGAAATTCCAAAAAAAAAAATATCATCATTTTCAAAAATTGTTACTCTAATTTTAACCGAGAAGATGAAATTCTTCCAAATAGAAGTGTATTTTCTCTATTTCTTGTCTTCTTTGTTTCTTAAATTTATCTTATATTTTCAACTATTTTCCGCTCACTTGTAACTCATTTAACTTGAAATTTCATGGAATCAAATAGCTAAATATATAGATAAACTACTGATTTACATACTCTTTCTAAGAATAACTCCATTGCCCAACATTTTCATTAATCTCCCTAGTCAAAGTCTAATATAGAGAATATTAAAAATATATATATATATATATATATATTATTTCAATATAGTATTTTTATAGAATTCAAAACAGGGTTTATATTATTTACGTGTAATCTAACATACCCATATCAGTACGTTTGTGTTCCAAAATATGTAATTAGTTAATTCATGTTAAACATTACTAACATCTCCTTGTTTAAAATATTGTGTCAATTTTTTTTTTTTTGGTTTGTCTTTTGGCTGTAGTTGCATATTCTAAACACATGGATTCTAATTTCTTTTCATTTGTCTGTTAATAGAGTAGTAGAGTTTCAACCAAATTCATTTGTGTGAGCACTGAGCAGTTGGATTTTTTTTTTTCTTTTTTGTCTCTTCTTTTATTTTTTTACTTCAGTAGTTTAGATTGATTTCAGCATACTCTAATAGTAGAGTAGTAGAATTTTTGTTAGACTCAATTTTTTTAGAGCAAAAATTGTGCCATCATTCATCGCTGAGTTTTTCTTAGAGGTGTGAATTTTATTTAATTATTTATTTTTATGCAGCAGCTGGAATTTATATATTTGAGTAAAGTAACAATAAAATAATTTCTATAAAATTGGCCAAGCCACAAATCAAAAATCATTGTACAGTGACAAACTAATATTAATATAATTAGAAAAAAATTGTAAAGTACTCCCCGAAAGTTTGGATTACTTGAATTTTATACCCTAAAGTTTGAGAAATTTTATTTTACACCCTGAAGTTTCCCTCTGTTAGCAAAAGCAGCTCCTCTGTTAGTGGATTTGCCAACATGTCCGTTAGGTGACACATAGTAATCTTATGTGTAATTTTTTGCCACCTCAACCACCCTAAAACAACCTACTAAATGATTCTGTTTGGCTAAAATCAAAACCAATAAATTAATGTTAAAATGATGCATTTCACTAGAACTCAAAACTCATGCCCTAGATCACAAACCTTGACCTGCTTCAGCTCAAACCCAAACCCACAAACCTATTTCAGCCCTCAGCTTCATAATTGACAGCTTCAGCTTGAAAGTGACCAAATCACAATAACAAACCCCAATGAGAGTTCTAATGATTTGGGGGGTCGAGTATGAAGTGAAAAGCTGGATTCAGAGAGGAACTCTTCCTCTCTAAATTCCCAACTATTTCTTCCTTCTTTTACCAATACAAAAAGAAAGTAAGTCTGAAATTATGAGCAACTAAGAGAAAAATCAAAAGGGAAGACTTTGTTTCAGTTAGTTACGTTCTGGGTCGAGTTCCTCTGATCAACTTATGCATCTAGGTATTCAATGATGAATACCAGAGGTGGCAAATGGTACATACTGTAAAGTTCTTTTCTTGGTAATTTCTGGCATTCATTTAATCTCCTTGTATTTTTTAAAGTCTCATTTTTGTTTTTTTGTAGGGTTGATAAATTTTTGTTCATATTATTGTTAGTAATCTTCTGGTGATTACTTTTAGTTCCCATCATAAACTAAAAGATCCTACTGGATCAGATCACAAAACTCCAAATCAAAATCAACCCAACATGAACAGGAACCCACCCACCACAATACCATTATCACAATTCAACCTAGCTATATTCCCAAATAAGATCGTACTAGATCACATCGATGGGGCCTGGCGTCGCAGTTGGATCGACAGCGTGTGAGGTGGAGATCTTCTAGTGGACTTGTGGTGATGCAGTAGTAGGCTGGGTTTTTACCAAAGGGACATAAGAAGGTCCTTGAGGGATTCACTCGCACTCGCTGTTGCCAAATCTCAAACACCAACCATGGTAAACACATTGCAACCTGTTGACCCAACACAACTATCATCAAACACTAAGCACCCAAGCCTCCCACGGTCCCACATCAAGACCCATCAATTTTCTTTTGCATGTGGCTTCCTCTTGTCTAGGTCACAAATTGAGATTTTGCTTGAAATCAAATTTATCACCTTGAATACATTTTATGTTTAAGCATGGCAATTTAATAATTGAACCTATACTTATGGTTTGAACTTGGCTTGTTTTCTAAACAAATAAACATACATAAGCTTTTTCTCTAGCCATGCTCAAGCTGTTCATAAATAATTTGGTTCATTTACTCATACACAACCCTAGTCTAATGTGGCTTTTTTATTTTTAAAATTTTTGGCGTGACATTTTTTAATAGCAATTAAATATTTTTATATTATTGTATTCACAACATGTATGCTAGCTGTGCACACCATATGTCCAATGTAGGGATGAAATTGATTGAAAATTGAAAATAACATAACTAAAATATTGAATGTAATCTAAAATATAGAAACTAAAATAGTATTTTCACTAGAGAGAAGGGGGGGGGGGGGGGGAAATTTAACATAAAATATTTAATTAGTCAATTATTGAACTCATAATCTTTCGAAAGATTAAAATCTCAAATACAAAGAAAATTCACACAAGTGCATGACACACACAAAACACCCATAAACAAAGAGCATCCCTAGATTGAAACAACCTTATAGCTCGATCGAGGCACCTTCTTGTAAATAGCCCATACAATATCAAGGTAGAGCGGTAATTGTTGTATTGCAAAATAGAATATCGGCATGCATGTCACTACATATACTAGAAAGGCCTTGTTTGTTAGTTTATTCTTAAGTGTAAAGTATTGTCCAGCACAAAAAGAAACTAACATCGATGCAATGGATATGAAGAGGGAAGTTAAGCCAATGAGAAGTTTCATTGGCAAGTTTCTACGGAAATCTTTTTGTTGATACCGATAAGTTAGGATGGCAAGTGGAGAAGCACAAGGCAATGAGTGAGGAGATAGCAAAGATGGTGACTGCAGACTGCTTTCCAAGGTTTGGTGTCCCGCTTTTATCATTGATGCCACCTGGGATAGTGGTTGACACGGCAAAGGCAATAGTGGCAATGAGTGCAGCCACCATCTTTGTTTAGCAACTCGCCTCCCTCTTTGACTAAGTCCTTATGTGTTTTGTTGAAGATATCTTCTGGTGTCATGCCCTCATTGTTAACTTGATAACAAAAGTGTTGTGGTACATTGTCTGTTACAAACTGCATTTTATATTCAGACACATTAAGGAGAGAGTATTGATTATACTTCATTAGTAAAAAATTTTACATAAAGTAATTGAACGATGGTGGCATTTGCTATGATGTGCTATTATACATTGTCAGCTTTGGTGAAGCTGGTTTTGAGTATGTTAGAAATACTGAATAATTGTATTGTATTTCTCATCTGAAAGAATGTACATGAGTGCCTTTATATAGGAGACATATGAGTGCAGTACAAGTAATAGTGTAGTACAATAATGTGTGTTATACAAGTAATCTAGTTGGAGCCTAAAGCCCACAACACTATAATACACGTTAACAGCCCCCCTCAAACTCAAGGTGGATGTGAGACCAACTTGAGGTTGTCAACCAAAGTGAGAAGACGTGCCTTAGGATGTGACTTGGTGAAGATATCTGCAAGTTGATCTTTAGAGGAGACTAAGATCAGCTTGAGAGCACCATGGACAAGATGATAACGGATAAAATGACAATTGATCTCGATGTGTTTAGTCCATTCATGGAAGACATTATTGTGAGCAATATGAATGACACTCTGGTTGTCACAATAAAGAGGAGTAGTAAAGGATGTGGATACACCTAAGTCTTTGGAAAGCCATCGTAGCCAAAGAAGCTCAAATGTTGTATTAGCAAGGGTACGATATTCTGCTTCAATATTGGAGTGGGCCACATGAGTTTGTTTCTTACTTCGCCAAGAAATTAAAGAAGAACCAAGAAGAAAGTAATAACTAGTGATAGACTTGCGATCAGTAGGATCTCCTGCCCAATCAGCATCAGAAAATGCAAGGAGAACAAGAGGAGACTGAGTAAAGTAGAAAAGACCATGAAAGAAAGTGCCCTTTAGGTATCGAAGAATGCGCAGAACAACAGCATAGTGAGTCGATCGTGGAGTCGACAGATACTGGCTCACCTAATGAACAGCATAGAAAATGCCTGGACGAGTGACAGTGAGATAAATTAGGCTGCCAACCAAGCGTCTGTAAAAAGAGGGATTAGACAATGGTTTCCCCCCTGACGGAGTTAGATGTGCATTAAGCTCAACTGGAGTGTCAACAGTCTTGCTATCAGTGAGTCCAGCTCGAGACAAGAGTTCAGAGGTATACTTGGCTTGAGTGATATAAAGTCCATCAATAGAATGAGTGATTTCAAGACCCAAGAAGTAGCTGAGATGTCCAAGATCTTTCATCTCAAACTGCTGACTGAGAAAATCCTTGAGTTCTTGAATGCCACTGAGGTCATCATCTGTTATGATCATATCATCCACATGCAGAAGAAGTAAAATAGTGCCTTTGTCAGTGCGACGAAGAAATATGGTAGAATCATAATGACTAGCCATGTAACCCAAGTGAGGGATGGTAGAGCTGAATTTGGCAAGCCAAGCTCGTGGAGCTTGTTTAAGGCCATAAAGGGCACATCGAAGATGACAAACTTTGTTTGATTCAACAGAGAGTCTAGGAGGAGGTTGCATATAAACTTCTTCACTTAAATCTCCATTAAGGAATGCGTTTTTGACATCCATCTGAAAAATGTCTCATTTACTGGCAACAGCAACAGCTAAGAGGGCACGAACAGATGAAATACGAGCAACCGAAGCAAAGGTCTCTTCATAATCAATCCTATACTCCTGTGTAAAACCTTTTGCAACAAGACGAGCTTTGTAGCGCTCAATGGACCCATCAGAGCGAGTCTTAATCTTGTAGATCCACTTACAACCAACCACAGATTTCCCAGGGGGGAGAGTCACCAAATCCCAAGTATGGTTTTTAGATAATGCATCAAGTTCCTCTTTCATTGCAATCTGCCATAAAGGGTCAGTGGAAGCCTCATGATAGGTTTGAGGCTCATGTAGTATAGCAAGGGCAGTGTAACAATGATAGTCAAGTAAATGTACAGGAATAGATCTTACCCGAGTTGAGTGACGAGGTGGAATGTCTTGTGCAAGATCTTCAGGCGGAGCAGGAGCAGAGGACCCAAGCTCAGGGTTGGGTTGGGTAGTTCGTCTTCAACCTGTTCATCTTCCACCTGTTCATTAAAGGGTGAACTAGGAAAGGGATCAGTGATATCTGGTGGTTGGACAGAGAAGTCTACAAGAGAATCAGGAGCAGCTACAAGAGGATCAAGAGCAGCTACAGAAGGAATATGTGCCTCATCTGGAAAAATATCTAAGACAGAGGAGGAAGACAGGGAGGCACGGAAGTGAGAGAGCTCGATAAAGAGGCGATGTTCCTAAAAGACAACATTGCGGAAGATACGAAGACGATGAGAGACAGGATCATAACACTGATACCCCTTTTGAGTTTCGCCATAGCCAAGAAAACAACAAAGCCTTGACGGAGGCTCAAGTTTGTTATGCTCATGTGGCTGAAGAAGAACAAAACAAGCAGAATCGAAGGAGCGAAGATGGTGTTAGTCTGGAGGTGACCCAAAAAGGTGCTCATATGGAGTTTGATTTTGGATAACAGGACTCGGAATGTGATTAATAGCATGAACAGCATGAAGAGTAGCTTCACCCCAAAAAGGAGCAAGAACTTTGGCAGAGAGAAGGAGAGTACGAACAATGTCAAGAAAATGACGAAGTTTTCGTTTGGCTCTACCATTTTGCTAAGAGGTACCTGGACAAGTTAGTTGATGAACAGTGCCATTGGAATGAAAAACAGCTTGGAAAGCATATTGAGTGTATTCAAGAGCATTATCAAATCGAGAAATTTTGATGCGTGTGAAAAACTGAGTTTCAACCATTTTTGCAAAATTAGAATATACTTCCAATAATTTAGAACAATGTTTCATATTAAAAATCCAACTATAGCGAGAGTAATCATCAACAAAGATAACAAAATATCGAGACCCACCAATACTAAAGACAAAGGAAGGCCCCCAAACATCAGAACGAATAAGGTCAAAGATATCAGTGGATATTGATTCATTAGTATTGAAAGGCAAAGCTGGTTGTTTTCCTAACTGACATGAAACACAATCAAAATTTTATGTAGACACTAAACCTAACAAACCTCTAGAAGCCAATTGTTGTACCTGAGAGGAAGATGCGTGACCAAGACGAGCGTGCCAAAGTGCAAGGGAAGGAATTGAAGAAACTGTAGCAGCTGCAGCAATAGAAACAAGAGCAACAAGTGGAAGACGAAGGTTGTCCACGGAAAACATACGCCCAACTCTGGAACCGGTCCCAAGCTCCTATCCCATCCTTAGATCCTGCACAATACACCCAGAATAATCAAAGCCACCTTCTTGTGGCCATGGTTTTCTGTCCTTGCAGTACATTTAAGAGCAATCTTTGTCTTCCTCGGTGTTTTTTTTTTTTCTCGCTACGTTCATCTTCTTTGGCTTCCTACTATTACCGTCAAAACTCTCCAGTATAATCAAGCCACCGTTAAAAGTCACATCAACACTGCAAGACCATTGCCTTCCTCAAACTGCTGTCACAGAGCCAAACTTCATTCAATGGATCTTCTCAACCTTATCAAATCTCAAGATTTCATCAAGCTTCCATCTTGAGTTTGAGAGGGGGTGTTAGATATATATTAGCCCATTAGCACAGGGCGAAGCCTAATTTTACTTTGCGTGCAAGCCAAGTCCCCTACTTGTACTAGAAATCTATTAGTTTAGGGTTTAGTCTACTATGTATACATAAGTTATGATTTATTGTAACACATGATTTGTACCATACTCTAATATATTATTAATGTAGCCCTTTAGGATTTCCTCTATGGAAGTAGGCCATTAGGCTAAACCATGTAATCATTTTGTGTTATTGTATTCTATACTTTATGCTTTCACTTCCGCATCCATACTAACACATTCAACATGGTGTATCAATGCTAATATTTAACATGGTATCAGAGCAACTGCTCTAATCCATTGGTGTGCCGCTCTTAAGCAGTCTTATCTTCTTGGGTGTCATCTACAGCCGTTGTTGTATGCAGCACCACTGCCTCCACCGCTACTCCAATACATCAAAGACCACTGCCTTGCCGCCACCACCACTTCCGCTTCTCCGATCAAACCACGAATTGCACCATCGGAAAGTAATCTCTCCGATCTGCCTTTCTGTGAAATATCGTCTTCATCGAACCTCTCACGCACCTCCACGCGGAACCAAAATTCTCGGCGTTACAGGCACGTGCCACCACGCGCCGCCAGAACTCTGATACCATGTTAGAAATAGTGAATAATTGTATTCTATTTCACATCTGAAAGAATGTACATGAGTGCCTTTATATAGGAGGCATATGAGTGCAATACAAGTAAGAGTGTAGTACAAGAATGTGTGCTATACAAGTAATCTAGTTTGGGCCTAAAGCCCACAACACTATAATACACGTTAACAGAGTACATACCTCATACCACTTGATTTCCCACTACATTTGCATTGCAGCCCCAGGAATTACCCAAGGATTTTGCTTTCCTAGCTCCGCTGCCAGATGCAATGCATTATTGCCCCTCATATCCAGTTCATGAATAAGTTTTTGTTTCACAAAATCATGCTCGAGCAGTCTCTGTAATAATCGTTTCTGCCTATTCTTCATGGCCGAAATCACAATATATCTACCTTCGCTCTTGTCAAAAATGGCTAATGAAACCTCGTTAAGTATTTGCTTGACAATTTCAGTTGTTAGGTTCTAAATGTTTAGAACAATTGACAAATCGTGAACACAAACTTGTCTAGATATAGATCTTAGAGTCTATAGGTTTTATTAGACAATGCTCAAGGTGATTCAAGTCAAGATTCGAGAACATACAAGCTGCAGGAAGAAGACTTCGTATTCTGCCTGGTTCGATCGATCGAAGAACAGGCTCGATCGATCGAAAATCGTATCTGCAGAATTTTAAGTCGGCCCAAACAGCAGCTTAAGCCCATTAAGGATTAGGGTTTCAAATCTACTTCTCCCACTATATAAAGGAAACCCTAAGCCACGTTTTTGAGACTTTTGATGAGAGATTAGAGTGCCTCTTGTGCCTCCTTTTATTTTTAGGGTTTTGTACCCAAACCTCTCTAAGTCTTTGTTGCTCATATTTGCGGTTTATGTGAATCTCTTGTGAGATCTTTGAGGAGCTTTCCTTCACATAAACTTAGGGTTGTCAACATCTTGATGATCAACTTGGTTGCTGCCATTGAAGCTTAAAGATAAACGAGCGGGGAGCTTGTAGCTGATTGAAGAATTCAAGAAAGAAGTAGTCCGTGGATTCGAAGCCTGCGCGTGGTCGTGTCAGGAAGTTCTACTGGTTGGTAGCATTAGGAAGTCGAGCGGGGAGCTTGTAGTCCTTTTGTAAGAACTTCAATTCTTTCATAGTGAATTCTGGTTTGCCTTGAGGATCGGTGGGTCAAATCCTCCCCAGGTTTTTCCGTGTGGTTTCCTGGGTGATCATATCTTGTGTTCTTTATTATTTCCGCTGCTTTATATGTTTTATATGCATGATATGATTATTTGATTGTTTTAACCTAGAATTGTTTAATTTGACTAAGTAACAACTTGGCTAATTAATCTAGGCTACGCAGTTTGGTTGTTTTAGGGGTCTAAATAACCTAATAAGTGGTATCAGAGCGGGTAGCTCTTCTGTTTGAGATCTTTTGATCTCTGAGCTGATCCTTGACCCCTGTTGTCATGGATAATTTGAAGTGTCTTTCTACTCATGTTTGTGATGCTTTGAATAAAAAGGACACTATTGTTTCTGCTGATTTTTTTGATGCTTTTGAAACTCTTCGTAAGGAATTATCTAAATCTTTGAAAATTGCTAAGAAATTCAAAGAAGAGTTAAAATTGACTAATATTGAAAAAGAGGAATTGCTTGTTAGATTAGATGAGTCTAATAAAAAGAATGATTTTTTGAGAAATCAAATTTCCTCTCAAGATGAGAAGATGAAAAGTTTGGGACAAAAGTTAGCTGAGGCTGAAGCTAAATTGGAAAATTTGTCTAATACCAAACTTGCTGATGATAACAGAAGTGTTTCTGTTTCTCTTAAGCCTAAAACTGAGAAAGTTTATATCCCTCCTTTCAAGAGGAATAATATTGAAAAGGCTTATTTTGCTAGGTTAGACAAAGGTAAAAGTTCTGATGTAGACGCTGAAGTTTCTACACCTAAGTCTAAACCTACTGTTAGAGAGCATAAGAATTTTGTTTTTGTGCCTACTTGTCACCGTTGTGGTGTTGTTGGTCATATTAGACCAAATTGTTCTTTGTTGAGGCAAAAACCAAAATCTGAGAATAGATTTGCTGTTAGGAATACTGATGTTCCTAAATTTGTTCCTGTTTGTCACTTTTGTGGTGTCTCTGGTCACATTCGTCCTAATTGTCATAAATTGAAATTTAAACATTCTGTATGTCAATCTAGGATATGTGATGATATTTCTCCTGCCATAAGTTCACATAAATTGTTTCATATTCTTTTGAAAAATTTGAGCTTGTTGGCTTGTGAAAGGAATTTGCAGGATTTCAGTCTTTCTCAGAAGATTGGTGTAGTTCCTCAAATACACTCTGCTTCACATGGATTTTCACCTACAAAGCCGAATACTCGTGCTAAATGGGTGAGAAAAGATTCTCCAAGGTGAGTGTTGCTAACTTGTCCCTGATTTAATTCTTTCAATTAATTGTGGACATGTTTTGTTTTTGTTTTTGGTTGTTTTGTTTTTTAGGTTGTTTTTTATTTAAAAAAAAATCCAAAAATATTTTATTTTGTGTCTTGTTTTATTTTTCTTGAGGATTACATGAATTATGATATCTCTCTTGATTTAGAACATGCTTGACATTGTGGAGAAACTTGAATAGTTTGTGCTAAGCTATTTTTGATTTTGTGTGAGTATGTACTAGTTTGTACATGTACTCATGGGTTAATTAAGAAATTGATATTTCTTGTTTGTGTACCCTCTATAGCTTAGTTTTTGCACTATCATGCATTGTTTTTGCATTGTTCATTTAGCACAATATGTGCTTTTTGTTTTTGGTCATAAAGTTTGTTAAAACCAAAAAGATTTTTGTGTTTTGTATTATAGATCTTGGATTTATAATCAAGGTTGGCCACCTTATCTTTACATAACATGTTTATGTACCTTGTTTAGCTTTGATGAGCTTATTTATTGCACTTTACTAGTTGAAGTTTTGTAGTGCATGATGTGTGGGAAAGATGTTTATGGTGTTTATCACTTTGTCTTGATCTTGAAGTCACATGTTATTTGACTGTCGGACTTGATCCTTTTGAGAAAGGCATAAATAACCATCTCACCACTGTTCACTAGCCAATCATGAACACCTTAGTGCATATCATAAGATTTTGTGCTCGAGAAAGTGTAGCACATGCACAAAAAGAACATAAGGTGTAGCCTCTTTAAATGCTTAAATGCTTAATGCTTAAAACTGGTGTGTACTATTAGGCTTGATGCCAATTCACTTAATTCAAACCGGTGTGTACTATTAGGCTTGATGCCATTTCACATAATATATTTCATATTCTAATGGGGCAAAAATACAAGAAACTTACATGATTGCAAGCTTTTGTTCTAGGAGATGTGGGAGTTATAGGATGTAACTCTTTAGGTGATAGTCTCTTTTGAATTCTATGTGATGAATTTTGTAGACTTTGTGATTGATTGCTATTCACATATCACCTCACATGTTTCTCAAGCTTTTGCTAGTTGCACACACTACACAAGTTACTCTTTGTTAAACTTGGTACATTTTATTATGTGTGATCCTATTGTGGCCATCCAAGATTAAAAGTTCCTTGATTTTAATGCAAAATGTGTATAATGTTTGCGCTTTGAGGACAAATTGATTGAAAATCTTAATTTTGGAAGATCTGGGTTAAATTCAAGTGTTTTTGAAAAACTTTTCGTCTCATACTCATGCATTTTTTATAAAACAATGTGCTTTGAGGAGTTTCTGCAATAAAATGCTCTGTTTTTCAAAAATTTGATTTTTCCAGAATTTCGATCGATCGAACCTGTTTTTCGATCAATCGAAATTGCGATTAAAATTTTTGATTTGAGTCTGCTTGACTCGATTGATGTTCGATCGATTCTCGATCGATCGAAACTGAAAAAATTTCAGTTTCTATGTATTTGACCAATGTTTTTTTTGCTATCATTTGTGTTTAGGATTCACATGCATTACATTGATTTTTGTATCCTTCTTGCAGTTTTGCAGTCATATCTCTTATTGTTTTCACACATAGCATGCATACACTTTGCTAAATTGGGTACTCAACTTGATTTAAAAATTGATTGATTAATTTTTGAGTTTTGTCCATTCTAGTATATGCTATTTCTTATGTGTGAACTGTAGAAAATATTTTTCTTAAGAGATATGATGAATAATCAATGTGCAAATATTTTCTCTACTCATGCAACTGTTTATGGGTCACATAATGCCATGTTTGCATTTTATTGAAAGAGAGAATATTTTTTCTTCATGTGTATCCTCACCTTAGTTTTTAACTTTGGATTATGTGTTTTTAACTTTGATCCTGTTGGTGATGCTGCTGCTGCTGCTGATTTCCCCACCCCCTTTATTTTTCCCCAAAACTATTTTTCCCACAACTTGTTTTGTTTTTCCTATTTTTATAGGGGGAGAAAAGTTTTTTTTAACCTGTGTTGTTCATAGGGGGAGCTGTCTCTATTTTCTATAGAGTTGAATTGTTTTGTGTTCCCCTTGATTCTCTATTTTCTCTTATCATTTATTGCGTATGTTGACTGTTTACTCTTTGTATGAGTTGTCTTTGTCAATACGTGACAAAAAGGGGGAGAAATTATTGATTTATGGGAATCATGTTTGTCTTGTTTAGGGGGAGTTGAAATTATTTTTGAAAGGGAAGAAAATAAAAACTTTTTGTTGTATCTAACTTAGGGGGAGAGTTAGGTTACTTATGTTTTTATTTATGTTTCTTGTTTCACTTCTTATTGATTTATACTTATGAGTTCTTCATTGGTATATGTCTTTATTTTGTGCTATGTGAAATCAAGAATTTATTTTTGTTGATTTACTGTTTTTCTGTCACACATGCGTTTATGCGTTTGTTTAAGTGTTTCAGGATTATACAGGTTGATTCAATTGAGCTGCTGTCTACACTTGCAACTGATGGATAGTAGTTAGGTTGAATTTGTTGTAATAAGCATTTTATTGTATTGGGTTGTTCTTGTATTTGAGCATTTCATTCTGTATGAAAGTTTTGTCACGAATTGCCAAAGGGGGAGATTGTTAGGTTCTAAATGTTTAGAACAATTGGCAAATCGTGAACACAAACTTGTCTAGATATAGATCTTAGAGTCTATAGGTTTTATTAGACAATGCTCAAGGTGATTCAAGTCAAGATTCGAGAACATACAAGCTGCAGGAAGAAGACTTCGTATTCTGCCTAGTTCGATCGATCGAAGAACAAGCTCGATCGATCGAAAATCGTATCTGCAGAATTTTAAGTCGGCCCAAACAGCAGCTTAAGCCCATTAAGGATTAGGGTTTCAAATCTACTTCTCCCACTATATAAAGGAAACCCTAAGCCACGTTTTTGAGACTTTTGATGAGAGATTAGAGTGCCTCTTGTGCCTCCTTTTATTTTTAGGGTTTTGTACCCAAACCTCTCTAAGTCTTTGTTGCTCATATTTGCGGTTTATGTGAATCTCTTGTGAGATCTTTGAGGAGCTTTCCTTCACATAAACTTAGGGTTGTCAATATCTTGATGATCAACAAGGTTGCTGCCATTTGAACTTAAAAGAAAAGCAAGCGGGGAGCTTGTAGCTGATTGAAGAATTCAAGAAAGAAGTAGTCCGTGGATTCGGAGCCTGCGCGTGGTCGTGTCAGGAAGTTCGTACTGGTGGGTAGCATTAGGAAGTCGAGCGGGGAGCTTGTAGTCCTTCTGTAAGAACTTCAATTCTTTCATAGTGAATTCTGGTTTGCCTTGAGGATCGGTGGGTCAAATCCTCCCCAGGTTTTTACCGTGTGGTTTCCTGGGTGATCATATCTTGTGTTCTTTATTATTTCCGCTGCTTTAATTGTTTTATATACATGATATGATTATTTGATTGCTTTAACCTAGAATTGCTTAATTTGACTAAGTAACAACTTGGCTAATTAATCTAGGCTACGCAATTTGGTTGTTTTAGGGGTCTAAATAACCTATCATCAGTGATACCATTTCCAGCTGCAAGCAACGTAGGTGTCTCTGTCTCTTCTAATTCAATCATTTGAAACTTAATTAAGTATATGCTCCACCTTGATATATTTCTTGTGTAAAATATATTGATATAGGACTATCAATTGAAATACCTTGATATAGCGGCCGACTTATTCCTAGTCCACACAAGAATCCATAAAATATAGTGTGTGTGTGTGTGTAGAAGATTATTCACCTTTTCCATTCTGTTTATCTTTTGAATCACTTGTGCTGCTCTTGTTTCCATCTTGTGGGTCAGTTTTGAAAGCCGTGGCAGTGTTACTATCCTCTCTAAGTTCCAAAAATGATGGTAATATATCCTCAGGTTCCTTAATTGTTGGCCCAAGGTTCCTCCCATCTGAGAAGTTGAGCGCTTTTTTGTTTTTAACTTTTATAAACATTTTCATGATTTGAACCTAATGTACGTGCTTCTGTTTTATCTTCCTCGTTTCCTCTAGAATAGAATATATATATATATATATATATATATATATTACCAAAAGGAAAATATATTAATTAATACATGCATAATTACTATAGTAGGTAGAAACTAACACAATGCAATTAAATTTTAGGATAAAAACCTGTTACACATGTATGGTTGAATTTATTCAACCATGTTTGTTGGCTTTATTTCGTACCAAATTTACTTGTAATTTAAGCATTAGTACCCTATACTTTAGGTGTGATAATATGTAAGGGTTGTGTGTGAGAGAGTGTGAAGAATTGAAGATGAAGTGCAAGTCGCGACTGACTCGCGACTGGCTCGCTACTGGATGAGCCACAAGATTGCACCATGCGTGAGAAGCATGCAGGGAAGTTCAAGAGTCAAGCTAGCTGTCACATCACAACACAGCACAGTATAGCCTGGATATTGGTTATCTTGCAACTCGCCCCAGCCGCAAGTGAATCGCAAGTGCACCCTGTTTTGCAGAAAAAAAAAAAAAAAAAATTCGCATTCCTTTTCTTATACACTATAAATACCCTCATACCCACCAAATGTACAACACTTCTAGAGTGAATTTTAGAGAGAAAAGCCTAGCCAAACACTTGAGAGTTAGAAGATTGAATCATCCACAATTATCTACATATATTCTCTAAATTCCTCCTCTTCTTCCTCTTCAATGACAAACCATAAGAGGTATTCAGCCCAAACACTTTCCTCACCCATTCTAATTAGTTAGAAAGCTTTGGAGCCATCGGGAAACAGTTCAACGTAGACCAATTCTATTGGTTGAAGCAATGGGCATATTGCAGGATCCAATAAGCTAGAGAAGACACGGTTCCCAAAAGCCTTATTGGAGCAGGAGCTTGGAGGGCTCAAGTACATTGGGGTAGATTAGGCTTGGAGGGTCTTTTGCTATTCATGTATTCCAATTGATTTTCTAGTGGATCATTTTCTACTTGAAGGGCAACGGAGAGGTTTTTCACTGAATTCTTCGATTTCCTCTTCGATAACATGTCTCAGTATTATCTTGTATTTGCTTCTCTCTATCCCTTACTCTTAGCATTTAATTACTGCTATGTTGTGATTAATTATGGATTATAGTAGTTATTTTAATTATGCATGGTTGTTACACTTATTCCGCATCATATTTGATTGTGTACAAGTTAGGGCAATTGGTGGGTTTTCATATTTGGGGCCTATATAATCATAAGTTGTTTATAAGTAACTGAGTTTTCAACACATATGTGTTAAATCATATCTTCAATCCATTAGTTCAATTCAAAAAAAAAATGTGTATAATTGTGTGTGTCTAACAAATACTACCCTAAATTTTTTATTGCTCAAAACCAACGTAAATGGCCCAAGACTTGACCCAAAAGAACAATTATAAGATAGGGATATCAAGATCCTTCATCGATCGTGATAGTAGCTAACAAGTCGGTCGTGTTACTTTGGACTAAGTGAACCAATGTGTGTGCTAGATTTATGGTGCTTGCTTGAGTGTACACTACTAGGGTGTGCATGGGACATATCGAGTTAGGTTGCAAGGTTTTTTCAACTCAACCCATCACATATGTAGAAACCAACTCTACTAAAATATTAATAATTCTATTGTAGATGTCGAATCAGACCTTAATTTTTTTTTTTTTTTAAAACATATACACATATCAAACACACAATAATTTTTTTTTCACTTAAAAAAAATGTTCTTAAAAATATGGTACCAAACACATTTTTTGCATTATGAGTACTTTAAACACATGTTTTCACAACACTTTTAAATACAGTTTTCACATCATAATGAACACCAATACTTAAAACACTACTACCAAACAGACATCACTCCGTAACTTCACATTAGAATAGTTTTTGATGCATCACATTATCTCATCATAAAATGTTTAAATTTGAAAATTAGTAAATACTAAAAATTTAAACTAAACTTGATTTAGTAGATTATATAGGAAATACTATCTAACCAGTGTGCATTTCAAAATATTAATTAAATAAAAAAATTTATAAACAACATAATATTGCAAAAAGTTACACCAGACGTAACTTGAATAGAGAGAGAGAGAGAGGGGGGGGGGGGGAGAAGAAGGTAAGAATAGGCTCAAAATCACCTACCAAATCCAAGACCAAGAAAAATCCATATTAATATCAACATCGTGTATGGAATCTTATAGAGTATGTTAAACCAGTTGGCCAATCGTCTCCTAACAAATTGATGGCCCTTAGCTTCACTAGGAGAAGTTAAGTTACACGTGTGAGTGAAGTCTCACATTGAATAAAGATGAGAACAATGAGTAGTTAATATAACATAATTGAGCACATACCCATTGGGCTTAAGCCTTTTGGATAAAAGTGTTTTTCTATATGTTATATTAATTACTCAAGGAAGCTCCCCAAGTTGTTTATCTCCCCAACAGGAGATTGGGATCCTGTATTAAACAAAATTAATTCATTATAACGTGTAAATAACAAGGTTTAATTAGTGTCAAAGACCCTTAGGTCAGTTGGCACCTCTTGCCTTTGCAACGGTTTAAATTAGTAGAACTATGCTCTAAATAATAAAATAAAATGGGCATAAGCAATACTTGATTGCTGGTAAGACATTCAACCCAAAAATTGAATAGATGGACATGATTGTACACGATTAACTAACTCAGTGATATTATTTAATTCTTCTAGGAAATTTCGGCTAGAGTCCTCCTCTACCCTACAATATTTTTTTGGATAATTGCAGTAAACCCACCTGTGAATTGATCCAAAATCACTTTACCTACATGTGATTTAAAAAATGTCACTTTACCTATCTAACGTAAGCTCTGTTTGCCTCTCATAACCTATTTTTGTTAAAAACAAGGGTAAATTTATATATTTATGTAAGGTTGAAATTTAATCAACCATTTTGTTGGCTTTATTCCGTGCCAATTTGCTTGTAATTCAGTATTTAGAAACCCTATATTTAGGTGGGAATCATGTAAGGGTAGTGTGTGAGAGAGTGTGAAGAAAAGCCCAAAAGTGTGCACTCAGCAGGGCCTCGCAACTAGATCTCACGACTAGCTCGCGACTGGTAAGTGGATCTTGTGACTGGCTCGCTACTGGCTCGCGGAGGCACATGTGTGAAGCATGCAGAGGAGCTGAAGAGTTACGCCAGCTGGAGCACTACAAGGCAAAACTTCCAGTCTGGCCAGGCAATTAGCTTGTGACTCAAACTCGCGACTCAGTCAAGTCGCCAGACCACTCTATTTAGGAAAAACTAACCTTTCACATTCCAAACACACACCAGTATAAATACCCCGAATAGCCACGTATTGTAGAGAGCTTCCAGAGCGAATTTTGAGAGAAAAACCCTAGAGAAAAATAAGATTGACTCATCCACAATCTTCATCCTTGTTTCTCCAAATTCCTCTACTCTCACTCTCTCTATTGATACATCCTTGAGAGATACATTAGCCAAATCCTTTTCTCACCATACCCATATCAATGAGAAGGTTATTTGGAGCTTGGGAAGCAGTTAGGATGGGACCAATTGATATTGGTTGATATTATGGGCCATAACGGGATCTAGTAAGCTAGAGAAGACAAAGATTCGGCGTAACCTCGTTGGAGCAAAAAGCTTGGAGGGCTTAGGTACACTGGGTAGATTAGGCTTGGAGGGTCTTCTGCTGTTCATGTATCTCATTTTCATTCTCTAGTGGATTATTGACTGCTTGGAGGGCGGTGGAGAGGTTTTACACCGAGGACTTCGGTCTCCTCTTCGATAACACATCGTTGTGTTGTCTTTGTGTTTGCATCTTGTTAGAAATTTAGACCCCTTAAACAACCAAATTGCGTAGCCTAGATTAATTAGCCAAGTTGTTACTTAGTCAAATTAAGCAATTCTAGGTTAAAGCAATTCAACAATCATATCAAGAATATTAATGCAGCGGAAAATAAATAAACACAAGATATGATCACCCAGGAAACCACACGGTAAAAACCTGGGGAGGATTTGACCCACCGATCCTCAAGGCATAACAGAATTCACTATGAAAGAATTGAAGTTCTTACAAAAGGACTACAAGCTCCCCGCTCGACTTCCTAATGCTACCCACCAGTAGAACTTCCTGACACGACCACGCGCAGGCTCCGAATCCACGGACTACTTCTTTCTTGAATTCCTCAATCAGCTACAAGCTCCTCGCTTGTTTTTCTTTTAAGTTCCAATGGTAGCAACCTTGTTGATCATCAAGATATTGACAACCCTAAGTTTATGTGAAGGAAAGCTCCTCAAAGATCTCACAAGAGATTCACACAAACAGCAAATATGAGCAACAAAGACCTAGAGAGGTTTGGGTACAAAACCCTAAAAATAAAAGGAGGCACAAGAGGCACTCTAATCTCTCTCCCAAAAGTCTCAAAAACGTTCTAGGGTTTTCCTTATATATAGGAGTGTTTTACTTGAACCCCAAGACGTTTAAATAGAGTTTGGGCTGAGCTGGAACTCTGCAGAAAACGCATCTGACCCGAGATTCGATCGATCGAGCCTAAGTTTCGATCGATCGAGCCAGGCCGAAATGCTCCAGTACATCTGCAGCCACTCAATTCCAACTTTACAATATTTAATCAACTTTGAGCAAGCCTAAACAAGACTAAACATATTGTTTTGATCATGGTTTGCCAATATTACACATTAGAGTTCTAAATACATAAAATCCTAAGACCTTAGAACCTAACACATCTCTCTTCCCTTAATCTTTTCCATTTAATTTCTGCTGTGATTGTGATTTTATTTGGTATAGATTGTTTTATCAATTCTGTTTTAGCTTATTTTCATATTCCACACATACATTGTTTGATAATAAACTTGAATTTGTAATTTGTAATCTTGGGGGTCTAAACGTTCATTGGTGTTTTACACACTATTTGAACATTCAATTGGTATCAGAGCAGGTGCACTAGCTATGGTTTAATTACCTTAGTGCAATCCTTGACCCCGTTTGAGATGGACTGGTCTCAATCTTTAAATGTTCTACCATATTTTGATGGTAGCAACTATGCCTTTTGGAAAGTCCAGATGAGGGTATTCTTGTGCTCAATTGATGATACTATTTGAGATGCAGTAGATGTAGGATGGAATAGGTCAGAGGCCGCTAAATCCACATGAGATAAGGCGGCTCTTACGGTAACAAATGCAAATAGCAAAGCACTAAATGCTATTTTTTGTGGTGTTTCTCCAGTTGAGTTTCATTGGATTTCTCACATAATAGTTGCCAAGAAGGTGTGGGAGATATTTGAGGCCACCTATGAAGGCACGAAGAAGGTGAAGGATCCTAAGTTGCAGATGCTAACCACTCGATTTGAAGAGCTGAAAATGAGTGAAGACGAGTCATTCAACTCATTCTATAGCAAGCTCGATGAGGTGGTTATTGGCAAGTTCAACTTGGGTGAAAATACGGAGGACTTAAAGATAGTGAGGAAAATCCTTTGACCATTGCCGGAGACCTTCTGTATGAAAGTTACTGCAATTGAAGAGAGCAAAGACTTAGATGATATCAAAGTTCAAGAACTAATTGGCTCACTTCAAACATATGAGCTGTCATTGCCATCACAAAGAAAGAGCAAATACCTTACTCTTAGGACAATTAATGAGAGGATAGAAGCTCACGACTCATCGGATGAGGATGAGGTCGATAAAGATGTAGCATATCTTGTGAAGAATTTTCGAAAGTTCTTAAAGTTCAAGAAGAATGGAAAATTTGCTGAAAAAGGAAAATTCCTAAGTTTCGGAAAGGAGAAAAAGGACTTCAAGAGGAAAGATGGGAAGGAGTCTCAATCATCACAAGGAATCACATGCTTCGAATGCAATGAATATGGACATCTCAAGAAAGAGTGTCCTAATTATTTGAGAGGGAAGGGCAAGGTGTATGTTACCACTCTTAGTGATTATGACTCCTCTGATTCAGATTTAGATGAAAGCTGTGATGGAGAGGGAAACTTCTATGCATTCATGACCATTGCTCCAGTAGAATCTTCAAATGATTTTGGTGCGCTAGTGAAAGACCTTGGTGAGCATTTTGAATTGGAGTCAATAGGAATAGTAGAGGAATCTGATGAAAAGGAAGATGAAGGAAATAGGGACTGCAAGAGACCTACAATTCCCTCCTTAAGAAGACCAATGAATATGCAAAAGTGGCTAACGCAGCCATTAAAAAGATGAAGAGGGCAGAGGAAGATTATTAAAGTCTTCTAGTGTGATACAAGGAAACCAAATGTGAAATGGAGATGCTGAACGAAGAGTTAACCAAAGCTTATACAAAGATAAAATTCCTTGAGCTTGAAGTGATTCAAGTGAATGCTAAGGTAGAGCGGGTTTCCTCCAAGAAGCTTGATGAAGTGCTTGCTCATCAAAAACCTTTCTTCGACAAAAGTGGATTGGGGTACATCGGAGAGAGCAGTTCGAGTGTCAAAGTGGCCAAAGATATGAAGTTCGTGAAAGCTAAGGAACCAGTGGTAGAAACTTCAGTTGTTGAGAAAGTAAAGCCGGAAAAGAAGAGGAATGTGACTGACCAACGATTCTTGACTAAGCCTCCTAATCAATCAGTGGTCAAACCTAAGGCTCCAGGGAAATCACTCCCAAAGTCACAAAGAGGTCCGAGAACTCAGCATTTCTGCCATCACTGTGGAATTCAAGGACACACCAAACCAAACTATCATAAGCTTCAAGCATTGAAAAATTCAGGTGCTCAAAGGTCGAGAGGACCAAGACATGGTAAATGGAATTGGATTGCTGAACAATCAAGAGGTCAAGAAGGTGATCCCGGAATGAGGGATGTAATGGAGATAATTGATGCTTTCACCACCTGTTTGACAAGCTTCACCAGAAGGTTCGAAATTCAAAACAATGGTACCCAATCCTCTAGGGATATCACCCCAAATGCACATGTCATATGGGTGAAGAAGGGTACTCATGCATAAGTATTACAACATGTCTGTGCTTTAATACTTCCTATGCTTTGTGACTCTGATTGGTTGTGTGCTTTTTGTTTTTGTTCCAGCCTATGCTGAAAAATTTGTGTTTGTTTGTTTACAATTGTTTTAAATGTTTTTACTTTTTTTTTTTTTTTTTTTGGTCAACATTTTCTGGCTTTTATGTCAAAAACCCAAAAACACATAAAAAGTAGAAAATCCAAAAAGATTGATCGACATTATTGTGTTTTGTCACAAGCATGTTTTGCCTTGTACATTTGTGCTAATAGTTTTGTGCATTCACGAGCGTAGCTTGTTCTCAATGCACTCATATCATTATGGGAAAAATCTTGAAATCTATGTGACTGTTGTAAATCAATCTTCAAACTTGCCATGAATGATTAATCAATGGTTTTGTTGATCTTAAAACTTGCATAGACTTGTGCCTATATATCTTCCTACCTTTTTTTTTTTTTTTGCTTAAAGAGCTCAACAAATGTAAATCTCAAAATGAAAAAAGATAATGAGCTGCAAAAGCCATCGCAAATACTAGTATTTGACTAGGAAAAAGGGAAAACAACTTTTGTGAAAATTGTATGATGCCCAAAAAAAAAAAAAAAAAGCCAAAGGCTTACTCATCAAATTGAAATGTCAAAAATTTCAGGTATCAATCTCAAAATGAGATGTATTAATTCAAAATGATCAAATGTTATGATGTACATGGAGCCAAATGAAAAGCTTCAAAATAATGTTATCAAGTTTTGTGGGAGGTCATATATGCATATTTCTATAATTGAGATAAGTCACTTTTCCTCGTGCTAATTGTGTATGTCTTGATTGAATTAATCATTGCAGCTTCACATTAGACTAAGGACTATCTCATCTGTGATACCCACACATAACACACATGTCTATGTTCAATGAATGCCATATTCATTTGTGTGATTGTACTTGATTAAATGTGTTTCACATACTCAATTTTTGTTGATCAAACACAAAAAGATTTTTGAGTGTTTTAATTTTTTTTGGAAAGTCTTTTGTTTTTGCAAAAATATCAAAAATTTCAAAAACTATGTTGCCTTGTTCTGGCGACTTGGTCGCGGGTCAATCTAGTCGCATGCCCCCAGTCGCGAGCTTACACAGAAGGTTTTCGCGACTCACTGGCGAGTCAATGTCCCAATCGTGAAAAAGACTTAGAAAAATTTTCCAAAATTCTGGTTTTTATAGTTCTCGCGACTCGGTTTGGCGACTTGTTTGCGAGTGGAAGCTCCAGTTGCGAGGTTATACAGAAATTTTCGTGGCTCCCTTCGTGACTTACTCGCGGGTGGACCTTCCAGTCGCGAAAAACACTTAGACAAATTTTTCAAAATTTTGTCTCTAAGGTGTTTGGCGACTTGTCCTGGCGACTTGTTCGCGACTTGGTTCAGTCGCGAAAAACGCGTGTTTTGCGCTTTAAGGACAGTTTTTAAAAACTTTTTAGTTTTCCCTCGAACATTTTGACTATTCATTGTCTTGTCTGTTCATCTCCCTCACAAACTCACTGTGTTTAACTCTGAAATCCATCATTTTCTTCATCATTACTTCATCAATCTTCAAGAAAAGGTATGGGTTCTTCATTTTTCTCAAAGTATTTCATGATTATAGCCTTGTTTTCTTGATTCTTGAGTTATTGTTGAGATTTGATATATGTGATGATTCGAATATGGGCTGGGTTCATTTTATTGAGTTTGATTAAATGGGTTTTGTTGATATGGATTGTATGATGCTTATTTCACATGTTCTCATGATTGAATTTTTTTTTTCTAAGGTGTGTTGTGCATACCATACCCATTGTAAAATGTCTTGTAGACATTTGCTTGATTTTTAGGGATTTTGTGATATACACTGTTTGGGAGATGTCTCTGGTATACACTGATTGGTATTTGCATCACTAGTTGAGTGTTTATGCATTTTGCCCTAGGCTATCCAAGATTGTTTTGAACTCACACCCACAGACTGTTCTGTTTAAAAATTTTATGTTTACACCCTATTATGTTTTGTTGCTATATTTGTCCAATTGGTTCTGAACTGTGCTGTAGGCTGAATCTTTGGTTTAACTCTTTGTCCTTGTCAGTGTTTCTAATTTGTTACTAATTGTTTGGATTTCCATATGTGTGCTTTGTTTTTGTGGTCTTTGCTGCTATGGTTTTGTAGATGACTCCTACAAAGAAGAAGACCACTGCAAAGAAGGGTGACAAAAGGTTGAAAATGGACAATACAAAGTTCAGGTCTACCAAAAATTTTGAGAGATACACTCAGTTCTACTTGAAGGCACCCATCATCCAAGAAAGATTTGTGGATTTGGTTGATTTGAGGGACACTTTCATTCCAAATTGCTTTCAGGACAGAGGTTGGGATAAGCTATTGAGTGATTTGCAAGGGGTATGTGAACCTCTAATTAGAGAATTTTATGCTAATGTTGTTTTAAGAGAGGATGAGATCAACTGTTGGATACGAGGACATGAATTCAACATAGATCTGAATGATATTGATGAGGTGCTGGGTTTTGAGAATTTGGACCATGATTTCACACACTACAAGGACAAAATGCTCTCCATAGAAACTGTCCAATCTCATATTAGTGGAGTAAGAAAGGGGAGATACCTCAACACTACTGCTTTTCTAGCTGACATGAGATGTCTTACAACGATCAGGATGTTCAACTTGTACCAGGTGAAGAAGATGACCACCATTAATAATGGTAGAGGCATTTTCCTCATGAAGCTCAAGGAGAAAACCTACATTGATATAAGTGCTCATATCTTCTTCATTATTACTGATGAGACATGTAAGGTTGAATTTAATCAACCATCTTGTTGGCTTTATTCCATACCAATTTGCTTGTAATTCAGTATTTAGAAATTCTGTATTTAGGTGGGAATCATGTAAGGGTAGAGTGTGAGAGAGTGTGAAGAAATGCTCAAGACTGTGCAGCGAAGCAGGGACTCGCAACTGGATCTCACAAGTGGCTCGCAACTGGCAAGCCACCAGATGATGCACACGAGTGAAGCATGCAGAGAAGCTGACCTGTCATGCCAGCTGTAGCACTACAGGACAAAAAGTCCAGACTGGCCATTCAATTAGCTCACGACTTGAACTCGTGACTCAGTCAAGTCGCGAGGCCAAGTCGCCAGCCAGCTCTGTTTTGGAAAAAATGACTCTTCGCATTCCTTTCTCACCCTAGTATAAATACCTCTTGTATCCACGAAATGTAGAGAGCTTCCAGAGAGAATTTTGAGAGAGAAACCCTAGAGAAAAACAAGATTGACTCATCCACAATCTTTACATAGTGACTCTTCAAATTCCTCTACTCTCACCCTCTCCATTGTTACATCCTTGATAATTTCATTACCCAAATCCTTTTCTCACCATACCCATATCTGTGAGAAGGCTATTTGGTACTGTGGGAAGCAGTTAGGAAGGGACTAATGGTTATTAGTTGATGCTATGGGCTATAGCGGAATCCGGTAAGCTAAAGTAGACAAAGGTTCGACGTAACCTCGTTGAAGCAAGAAGTTTGGAGGGCTTAGGTACACTGGGTAGATTAGGCTTGGAGGGTTTATTGCAATTTATGTATCCCAACTACATTTTGTAGTAGATTATTGACCCCTTAGAGGGCGGCAGAGAGGTTTTTCGCCAATAGCTTCGGTTTCCTCTTCGATAACACATCGTTGTGTTATCCTTGTGTTTGCATCTCTCTTCCCTTAAACTTTGCCATTTAATTTCTGCTGTGGATGTGATTTTAATTGGTTTAAATTGTTTATCAATTCTGTTATTAGTTTGTATTCATTTTCCACACATATATTGTTTGACATTAAGCATGAATTGATAATTTTGTAATTGGGGGTCTAAACGTTCATAGTGTTTTATACGCTATTTGAACATTCAAGACAAGAACCACTTCAAGGGCAAAGCTGATTTTCTCTAGTCTACTTATGAGGCTTTTTAAAGCAAAGGGTGTGGAAATCCCTCAAGGCATCGTCTTCTAGGTGATGAAGAGGAGGGTGCTCAAGAAGAAGGAGAACCAATGGTGACTGAGACAGAAGCTGAAGGACAACCATCAAGTTCAAGAAGCAATGGCAAAAGGAGCAGAGCTTCATCATCCTCTACAGTCCCCTCAGATGCATTCCAGATCATCCTTGAAAGGATTGATGGAATCCGAGATGTCCAGAATGAGCAATCTGATAGGCTGGCTGCTATCTAAGAGCAGATGAAACTACTTTCAGCAAAGTTTGATAGTTTTACCACCCAGCAATAGCCCTTTGGCCATTCTGGTCAAAAAAGGGGAGTGTTAGGACATATGTGTTTCACTTGTTAAGAACATATGTCATTCTTTTATGTAATTGGCTAATCTTTTGACAAAACGCACTTTACTTGTAATTGTGTAGATCTAGGTATTCTTAATACATCAAGAAACTATGTTTCAAGATCAAGTGTTGAAGTCATCAAGTCTGTCCAAGAAACAAGCTGAGAAGTGCAAGTTTATTAAATCTCGACAGCTAGCTCAACAGTTAGCATGTGTCAAAGTTTAAGAAGTTGTTCAATCCGTTTGCTCGACAGCTGCTCGAAACCTCCTATCTGTCGAGGTTTAGAAAGAAACAGAAATTCTGATATGTTTTCTTAGGTTCCGTGAATGTGTCTTCGGGACTTCTTTTCACCTAACCCTAGACATATAAAATGATTATTTTAAGGGCTGTCAAAGAGTACACAAATTGCACAAGCTTTGAGAAAATTTTGCTCAAGCAAATTGTGACCGGAGACAAAGTTTTGCCCTAGTTCATCATTCTTGAAGAAGTTGTTATGTATGTGCACCATAGGGTTTTGTAACCAATCATCTTCTTGATCTTCATCATGGATGAACTGAAGAACTTTGCCACCAACAATCTTCTCTAGTTGGTGATTGAAGTCGCGTACTGGGATCCGTACAATTAGTTAGTCACGTACTTGGGAGCTGTGCATCAAAAGAAGAAATTGTCATTACAGAACAAGTCCAATTGGGTATTGGGATAAGGGTTCAATTTTAGGTTGGTATAAGGTACCGAGATTCCTTTAATTGTAACCGCTTGTTGTGATAATAGCAGAATTTTAGGAGTGGTGACCTGAAAATCACCCGGTGAGGTTTTTGCCGTGTAAGTTTTCCCCATTTGTAAACAAATCACCGTGTCAATTTAATTTCCGCTGCATACTTAGTTTAGTTGGTGATTTGTTTATGCTACCACGTGCTTTGCATGTTAATTAACTTAATTAATTCACTTGGCTAAATTAATTAGTTAATTTATTACAAGGGGTCAATACGCATTTGGCCTATTAGGGAGAATTTTGGAGAAGAAGAAAGGGTAGCTCTTGAGGGGGAGCACCGTTTTGAGGGGGAGCACCATTTTGAGGGGGAGCAAGCCAAAAACTTCTTTTAAGCATTTTATTTTATGTTCACTATGGTTTCTGTTGTTATGTTGGTTAAATACTTGGTTTAACACTTTGGTCTTATATATATTTAAGTTTTTATTCAGTATTTTTTTGTACCCATGCTTTGCAGCCTAGTACTTGTTGCTAAATGTTATGCATTTTCTTTAAGTACGTCACTCTTGTGCTCTTGTTGGATTTTTATCCTTAATATAATTACTTTGTTTTGTTGTATTGGTTGAGTGTTGGACATGCAAATGATACTTTGCATTGAGCTTATTAGCTTGCATGTCTGGATGTTCATTCCTTGTGTGAATGAGCATTGTGGTCACTAGTTATAGTGATTGTTTATTTTTGGTTAAGCCATACTTTATTGTTTTAATCTATACTGCTTGATCGCATTGTGCTTGTTCCATATGCATTACAAGTTTTTTGCATACAATTATCATACTGTGTTGTTGTTTTTTAGGAGATACTTATTCCTATGGTTCAAGAGCTACACAAATTCTAGAGTTAGGTGTGAGTGAGTTTTGTTCAACTATTCCCAACTCACATGTTAAGTCTAGAGTTTGTTTTAGGGTTTTGTCACTGAATAGCCAAAGGGGGAGATTGTAAAGTTGAAATTTAATCAACCATTTTGTTGGCTTTATTCCGTGCCAATTTGCTTGTAATTCAACATTTAGAAACCCTGTATTTAGGTGGGAATCATGTAAGGGTAGTGTGTGAGAGGGTGCGAAGAAAAACTCAAAAGTGTGCACTTATTAGGGCCTCGCAACTAGCTCGCAGTTGGCAAGTCGCCAAAGGAGGCACACGTGTGAAGCATGCAGAAGAGCTGAAGAGTCACGCCAGCTAGAGCACTACAGGACAAAAATTCCAGTCTGACCAAGCAGTTAGCTCGCAACTCAGACTCGCGACTCAGTCAAGTCGTGAGGCCAAGTCGCCAGACCACTCTGTTTGGAAAAAACTGACATTTTGCATTCCAAACACACACCAGTATAAATACCCCTTATACCCACGTATTATAGAGAGCTTCTAGAGAGAATTTTGAGAGAAAAACCCTAGAGAAAAGCAAGATTGACTCATTCACAATCTTCATCCTTGATTCTCCAAATTCCTCTACTCTCACCCTCTCCATTGTTACATCCTTGAGAGGTACATTAGCCAAATTCTTATCTCACCATACCCATATCTGTGAGAAGGTTATTTGGTGCTTGGGAAGCAGTTAGGAAGGGACCAATTGATATTGGTTGATGCAATGGGCTATAGCGGGATCCGATAAGCTAGAGAAGACATAGGTTCGGCGTAACCTCGTTGGAGCAAGAAGCTTGGAGGGCTTAGGTACACTGGGTAGATTAGGCTTGGAGGGTCTTCTACTGTTCATGTATCCCAACTTTATTCTCTAGTGGATTATTGACCGCTTGGAAGGTGGCGGAGAGGTTTTATGACGAGGACTTCAGTTTCCTCTTCGATAACACATCGTTGTGTTGTCTTTGTGTTTGCATCTCTCTTCCCTTAATCTTTGCCATTTAATTTCTGCTGTGGTTGTGATTTTATTTGGTTTAGATTATTTTATCAATTCTATTTTAGCTATTGTTTTATCAATTCTATTTTAGCTTATTTTCATATTCCGCACATACATTGTTTGATAATAAGCTTGAATTGGTAATTTGGAATTTGGGAGTCTAAACGTTCATAGGTGTTTTACACGTTATTTGAAAATTCAATTTACTTCAATTTTATTTCTCTCTTCTCCCAAAATATAGAAAACATACAAAAACAAGAGAAATAAATATCCAAAGTAAAAATTGTGAAGTTTTGGCTCAAGAAAATTCTTCCTCTTTGAAAGAAAAATTTTTGACCCCTATTTTTTATTTCTCTTGCTTTTGTATGTTTTTTATATTTTGGGAGGAGAGAGACACAAAAGTGAAGCAAAAATATACAATTACCCTCATTCTTAACAGAAGTGAGTTACGAAAGGCAAACAGAGCTTACCTCAGGCAGATAAAATAATATTTTTTAAACCACGAGTAGGCAAGGTGATTTTGGGCCAAATCACCTGTGACAAATGAAACCCATACCTAAAACCCATCAAACAACCCATGCCATCCATCAAGGCACCACTGTGACAAATGAAACCCATACCTGAAACCCATCAAACAACCTATGCCGTCCGTTAAGGCACCATCACTCTGCCTCTGCCACTATCGACAAACACAAACCATACCCAAAATCCATCAACACAAAAATCATCCACTCACCAAATCCACCGTAATTTGACCCACCAAAAGCAACTCCACCACAGTCCGACCTCCAGAAACTCAACTCAAAAATCTTAGATGAATGGTTTTAATCTCTTCAATCTGGGTCTTAAAGGGTGATTTTCAAATCTGAAGAACTGGGTCAGATTCGGTAGGGAGTGACGCCACCGAATGGTCTGTCGCTGGTGGGTGTTGTCATTGGTCTCACTGGTTTGGCTGGAGAGAGAGTTTGAGAGAGGGAGAGAAGAAGTGTGAGAGAGGGAGAGAAGAACTGAGAAGAAGAGGGAGATAGGATCGGGTGTGAGGGAGTGAGAGTTTTGTAAAATGTTTTACTATTGATTTTTTGGTAAAATATTTTACAAGTTTTTATGCATAAACTTTGGTCAAACTAAAAATATTTTACAACTTTGACTATATTTTACATGCAAACAAACATTTGAAAAATAGGAAAATATTTTATTGAAAATATTTTGTTTCAAAACAAACAGAGCATTCATTACAATTACTTTGCTTAGTTGGTAAGTCGGCACAATCTCAATAAGCAAAATTAACTATAACAATCCATTTTAATTTCAAAGCCTTACCAAACGCATCGATATATGTGTAGAATATGTAGATGATACAACAAAAACTCCGAGTGTTTTCAATAATGGCAAAATCAATACACACACATATATATAAGAAATGTTATATCTACAACATTTTCATATCACTTTTACAATATATCCTAGATGGCAAGTTGTTATTTTCTGTTACCAGTAGGCAAGAAAGTAATTTCAGTGGTGATTCAAATTAAAAACCCGTAACAAACTATCACCTAGGATTTGTTGTGAAAATATTGTGGACATAGCACTTCTCATACATGTGTGCGTGTGTGTGTGTTATGAAAATGTTGTGGACATAGTACTTCTCGTATATTTGTGTGTATAGAAAATAGATATTTTTAGAGTTCAAAGCACTCACGGCATGTTCCTAATGGCAAAATTAATTGCACAAGCATTTTTAATAATGGTCCCTCAAGGTTATTACTAAAAACATGTAACACATTTATATATATGATTAATTTATCATTTTTGTTTCCTTTAATTATTCTTATACCATTAATCGCATTAATTCAAAGTATATTTAATGCATTTCATAAAAATAAAAAACTTTATATATTATTAATACGCTGTGTTTTTGCCTCTAATTACTCTTATTCCATAATAAAATAAAATAAATATGTAAGTAAATCTTTTTAATAAAAGCTTTTTTTTAATTTTTCATTTAGAAAATTAGAGATATTAACAATATTTTTTTTCTATATAAAAATAAATAAGATAAGCGTGGATTTTATGGTTTGGAGTTAAACTTAAAAATTCTTTAAGTTTTATATGATCACCCTCAACACAAATTGTCTCCTCGATTCTCTTATAACCACAACTTCTGTGCCATGACTTTGACTTTACAGGCTATAAATTCTTCTATTTCCATAAAACCACGCATTTGCCATGTTGGTACAGTTTACTAGTCCCATGGTAATTGTCACAAACTCCGAGGTCAAAAACCTCTTCACGACCATTTTGAATTTCCATTTATAGCCATAGGTAGCCGTTATATCCTCTATAAATAGTTAAATACCAAATCTTATCACCTCAAGACAATTTCTGATTTCCATATATAGCCCTTATCCCCTATAAATAATTAAAAACCAATTCACCACCAATGAAATCATTCTCTCACTAAACTTACAATGAAGTCCAAGAAATGCCTTTACCTTCTTACCCTTCTCATCCTTTCACTTTACGCAACAGCTATGGGAGGCAGACATGGTGTTCTTGATGATGAGGGTAAGTGGCAGCCGATAAAGAACATTACAGACCCTTACATCAAGGTGCTCGGAGAAGTCTCGGTGTACTACTACAACAACCGGACATCATCTCATTTGTTGTTCGTAAAAGTGTTGAACGGCGACACCCGCGGCCATTACTATGACGATTACTATTACCGGCTCGCCTTGGAGGCTAAGGACAGTGGACACACCAAAAAATACCAAGCAATTGTGTTGGAAAGGCGTTATGAGTATTTTAGGAACCTTACCTCGTTTACTCCTTTATAGAGCATTGGCCTTAAATTGAAAAAAGGGTGGTTACTTGTTAAGTGTTCAATGTGACCAAACTTCTTTTGGTTTGATTTGAAGAATAAATTACCTCAAAAAATAATAAATGAATTTGGAGAATAAATGGTTATAAAGACTCGAAACAATATATATTATCTCTTACTTTTTCATATCTGTTTCATTATTTCATTTTAATTTTTGTTATATTAATTTTATATGTCAGTGGGGGAGGGTATGTATGACTTCAAATAAAATAGAATGTAGGAAAAAATATACATATAATTAGCCCAGTTTAATCTATTGAGAATTCATGGTTGAACTCAAATTATGACTAAGGCTTTGTTGTGGTTGTTGTTGTTTTGTAATTTTTTATATGTAAAGGATCAAGTATTTGCATTTGTTACGAGGATAAGAAAAGGGAAATTATTTATTAAAAAAAAAACAATTTTTTTTATTTGAAATTTTTTTGTATTTCATTGTTAAATTGGGACTTTGTTCCCATGTAGAAGATAATGGTCTTAGAATATTTTTCAATTAATAAAAAATTGAAAAGCAAATAGACAAGTGAAATTTAAGATTAAGGCAGTAGTGTTACTTTTTTAGTACGATAAAGGCTGGTAGTCCCCTATATAGTTTTACACTCATCCAAATATAGAGAATTTACAGTGAAGCAAAACTATGATATAGCAAAAGATAAGTATGTCCAGCTCGCCCTAAGTCCATTGTACTATTCACCTCCACATTGCCAGTCGTCAATCCTATTCTAGTATAATCTAAGTATATATGTATATGAAGTTTCTTCTTGGAAAATTAAACCCCAACATTTGCCCCCTCTTTCCACAAAAACTCATACTTATGAAGTAACTATTAAGTCAAAAGTGTGTGGTGGTCTTCTTAGCAACTTCTTGTTTTGTCTACCTTGAGTCCCATGTGAACTTCTTTTTCTTTTTCTTTTTTTATTAGATAAAGAGCTATGATTTTATTAAACGAAGGGAAAGAAAGTAGGAACTGCCTATAACAGATCATGGCCAAGTTCCTGCAATTTTAGTGGGTTAATTATAATGAGAATATGTCTATTAATTAATTTTGACATGGTAGTGCACCACACTCCCAATTAGCTTACTATTTTGTTAATTTTGATACTAATTTGGGATGATAGTGTTGATATTATACATCAAACTTGAATTAGTGCGTTAATTACAAAAAGAAAAATACAATATATGATATATATATATATATATATATATCATATATATAGCAAATAATCCTATTCTATAGAGTTTTTATTATTATTGTTTTTTATTTATGGTAATGATACAGCATCATTAATTAAACTTGTTGGCAAATGTTGGCATAAACATAATAATAATGGAAATAACACAAAGAGAAACTAAATAATACTTCTGAATATTATTTATTTGAGATTAGAAAATACACAATATTATTTGAACTGAGATGTGACATTCGTTCTCTTTAAGGAGATTTAAGCCCTTAGTTGGCTAAACTTTGTAACCGGTGTAGATCTTTTCTAACTTGTCTCCCCCAAGATACAACAACCCAACAAATGTCGTATGGCTAGAACAACCTCTGCACAAAGTGTTCAAGCCCAAAGCTCTACCAAAAAGAACACCCATTTTTGCCAAGAACCTCTCTATTTTTTAGTATATAAGAATGCTTGTAATTGTTGGATTTTTTGGTATGTAATGGAATGAGCTTGAATGAGTCTATTTATAGGCTCAATGGGCCTCATGAAATTATTACCAAATTAATCTGATTAATTAGGTCCTTAAATCTAACATAGTGTTGGACATAAATCTAATGGTCTGGAGTTACACAATTAAATGGATGAGATAAGTAGTTTCTGAAAAGTAAATAGGCTCAAACAGCTAGTCCATTAATTGGGTGAATGGCTCTTCATTTTCCATAACAAAAAGGTCATTTACTCACCAATGAATAAGGAACTTATTACGAATGTATCTAGCCAATAATTGTTCCAATACATATCAGTCCATTAATCATCATATTTAAAAAGGATAAAATAGTCTCTCTTCCTTTCAATGTGGGATTAAACATTTTCATTAGCTCCTTATCTTTCATATTAAATAACTCCCACATCTTTACATTTATATTATCATATAAATTCATTTTAATTAATTAATATTAAAATGCTCCAACATTAAATAATTAAATATAATTATTCCATTTTTGTTGACATTATATTAGAAAAATATGTCAATGTACTGTTTTTTTTTTCTTTTTCTTTTTTTAAGAATAAATATGCGATTGTGATCCTTATTAAATTTGGAAATAAAAAAAACCATAAATAAACAAATAAATAAAATTTACATGGTACTCGACTTTCAAGCGAGTTCCGTGTTTTTTTTTAACAAAAAAAAAAAAAAAAAAAAAGTATTGCTGTTATTTTCTCTTCAATGTGAATGAGTGGGTTTATCTCCAGATTCTCCCACCCACATCAATCCACATAGCCAAGCCTTGGGAGTATTTTACTAAAAGCATGTGATGCATTTATTTAGATGGTAGGGGTGTCAAAGTTCAACCCAACCCACAAACACAACATAAACTCGACACGGGTTTTTATGGGTTAAGGTTGGGCCTTAGCGGGTTTGGGTCAGAAACAAGTCGACCTGAAAGTGACACGATAAGAAACGGGTTATAAGCGAGTCAACCCGCGTGACCTGCAATAGACATGTTTGACACACCAATTTATTTGTGTCAACCCGAAATGACTCATTTAACACAACCTATTTAACTCATATAACAAATAAATATTCATTTTATTTTAAATTTGTCGAATAGCTTTTATATCCAACCTATATTTTAAACTTAAAAAGAAAAATAAGTAATTACAAAAACTTACAAGGGATATAATTGGAAATTGAAACTTTATAAACCCTAGATCTCTAAACCCTACAAATCCTAATTCTATAAACCTTTTTATATTTTTGTAAAGAACTTATTTCTAGATAGATATTATATGTTTGTCGAACTATATTATTTTAAATGTGGGTTGAAAACTTGAAGTATATAAACTACTTTTGGGATGTAAAAAAAAATTATTTATAGATAGATATTATATTTAATATTAAGCAAGTTGAAATAGATTGGGTCACATTCATGTCAACCCAACACGACCTGTTATTAAGCATATCAAGTGGGTTGGGTTAGGTCAATCCCTATTATTAATAGGTCAAGTTAGGGTTGAAGAATCATGACACGATTATTAAATGAGTCGGGTTTGGTTTAAGTCATTTAGTTGAATACCCTTACCTCGACATGACACAAACCCGACACGCTAACCCGAATTGACACGCTAACCCAAATAAGATAATGAGAATATGTTAATTATAATGAGAATATGTCTATTAATTAATTTTGACATAAATACTCATTAATTCAAAGTGTACTCAATTCATTTAATAAAAATAGAAAAATTTATATATTATTAATGCACTTTATTTTTTCTCTAATTACTCTTATAACATAATAAGATATCCTAAAAATATACTCCTATAACTAAATTTCTTTAATAAAAAAATTCTTTATTTTTCTAATATTTTAATTTTTCACTATTATTTTTCCCTTTTTATAAGAAATAATAAATTTTCATTTCGTGGATAGGAATTAAACATAAAAATCCTTTAGTTTTTAGATGACCATCCCCAACACAAATTGTCTTTAGAGTTTTTTTTTTTTATGACCACAACTTTTGTGCCCGTAACTCTGACCTATCAGATTATGAGTTATTCTATAACAACCACCTTCCTTCCACATAACAATGCACGTGCCATAATGGTACATTTTAATGATCCCATCGTAATTTATTTAGATGGCTAATGCATCATTTTTTTTTCTAATTACTCTTAGAGCATCCATAGCAGACGTTGCAAAATTTATGCCATTTTACCACATCAAAAGCCTACTTTATTATTTTACCATATCATTTTACAATATCCCATTTATCAGATGTTCTACATTTTTATCACTTCATTAAAATATTATTTCTTAATTCTTATTTTATTCTTTCTTTATTATTTGTTCAACAGTAACATTTTGTCCACAACCCAAATCTCATTTTCAAATCTCTTCAATTCTAACGGTAACATTTTCATCTTTTTTTTTTTTTTTTTTTTAGAAACCGGACAGCCTAGGCTTCAATATACTCAATAGAGTCAATAAAAACAAGCTTGTTCATAGTTTCATACACACCATCTACCTGGGATCTAAAACGGTAACATTTTCATCTTTTTTTTTTTTTTTTTTTTTTAGAAACCGGATAGCCTGGGCTTCAATATACTCAATAGAGTCAATAAAAATAAGCTTGTTCATAGTTTCATACACACACATGACACACCTAATCTGAACTTCTATAATTATGTTTTCATTCTAATTCCCAATAGTGGTAGCCATATCCTCAACCTGCGGTGGGTATAACACCAACCTTATATACAAACATTCCCCTTTTATTGACATGGGCATCAAATTTTGGCCTGTACAAATTTTGGCCTTTTTTGGCCTATACAAATTTTGGCCTGTACACCTGCTGCCCTGTACAAATTTTGGCATTTTTTGCTAGTAATCCAGCCACACCTGCTACCCTGTACAAAGTTTGGCTTTTTTTGCTAGTAATATTTTTTGCTAAAGCATCAGCCACAGTATTACATGCATGACAAAATTCTGAAAACTAAAAATACTCTTAATTCAACAATACTCTTAACTCAAATGAAAATAAGTAAACAATACTCTTAATTCAACAATCTAAAAGCCAACCTGTCAAGTTGAAGTTGTTTCAACTAAACTAAACTACCAATGCAGTCCATAAAAAACTTACACAAATAACTCATCCAATAACATTAACTCACACAGAACCAATTGAATTAAACATAGTTGAGCTTGCCACTTCCTTGATGACAAATGGTATTTAAATTTAACACAACAAAACAATTGGCTAATACTAAACTTAACACAACAAAACAACATAGCCAATGAGTTTTAATGGTAGCTTCATAAAAACAAAATGAAACAAATAAACAAAATCAAAAGTTTGAATGGCAACTCTATAAAGAAGAGGGGACAAATAAACAAAACCAAAAGTTTTCATGACTCTCCTCGTAATTGCCATAAATGTTCAACGAGATTCATTTGGAGTTGAGAATGAACTTCTCGATCCCTAATGCATTGATGAACTTGAATGAATTCCGTATATTCATTTGTTGGCTCACGTGACATTGGTGTACATGAAATCTCATCAATTTGTTCATAATCTAAGTCCACTGCTTCAGCTTCATCTCGCTCATCTTCAACAATCATGTTATGAAGAATTATGCATGCTTTCATAATGTCCTGTAGTGTTTTATGATAGAAAAACCGTGCAGGTCCACGTAAAATTGCAAATCGTGCTCGAAGCACTCCAAATGCACGCTCTACATCCTTCCTATATGCCTCCTAAGCTTTTGCAAATAATTTTCTTTTTGGTCCTAGTGGCCTTGGGATTGTTTTCACAAATGTTGACCATTGTGGATATATGCCATCGGCAAGATAGTATCCCATTGTGTAATCATGACCATTGATTGAGTAAGTAACTGCAGGAGCACGTCCTTGTGCAAGCTCTTCAAATACATGAGACCGCTCCAACACGTTAAGATCATTATTTAACCCAGGTAACCCAAAAAATGAGTGCCATATCCAAAGATCATATGAAGCCACTGCTTCCAAAATAATACTTGGCTCACGAATATGACCACAATACATCCCTTTCCATGCAGTTGGACAATTTTTTCATTTCCAATACATGCAATCAATACTTCCCAACATGCTTGGAAATCCACGGTTTTGGCCATGAGCTAACAATCTAGCGATGTCTTCATTGTTTGGTGACCTCAAGTACTCCTCCGAAAAAATAGCAACCACTGCTGCAACAAATTTTTTCAAACTGGTTATTGCAGTGGTTTCTGCTATTCTCACATATTCATCCATAAAATCAGCTGCTACTCCATAAGCAAGCATCCTAAGTGCAGTGGTCATCTTTTGAAAGGAAGATAGACCAAGCTTTTTGGCAGCATTTCTTTTTTGGGTAAAGTAAGGTTCATGAGCTTCTACCTTAGATAGGATTCGAAGAAAAAGAGAACGTCTCATTCGAAATCTCCTTCGAAATAAGTTGGGAGGATATACAGGTTCTTCGGCAAAGTAGTCATCATAAAGCCTTCTATGGCCTGCCAAATGATTACGATCAATATACCGACGATGCTTACGTTGTGATGTCAAACCCGTAAGAAGTTTTATAATTATCTCATCTTCATCTAAGTCATCATCAAGCAATTTACGAAAAAAAGAACGACCCATAGAGATAAACTAGAAGAAAACATTAGAAAGTAATTATCAATATAGATGTCATTATCATAATATGAAATGAAATCAATAACTTTAAAAGAAAGTTTGATTGCAATATCTTATAAAAGAAGGATAAGCACATATCATATAAAATCTATAATCTATAATGTGAGTCTAGCCAAACGGCAACAATTTATATGAAACAATTAAAAATGTAAAAAGGTTGAAAAATCTAAGTAAATGAAACATAAAGTAGTCACTATAGGGCACACCTAAACAGAACAGAGTAATCCCTTTCATCTCTCAAATATCACCCCCAACCAGTAATTCTCACTAATTTGTTTTAATACGCACAAGTTACTGATTATGCTATGAGATGTGTCCAATGGAATATCCAGAAAGAAAGTTCCTTGTATATACTCCTAATCTAAATATATCACTCTGCTAGATAATATATATTCTTTTATGTGGAAAATGTAAATTCCTTTTCTTTTTCTTTTCCCCATTCTGATTTATGAATATAAGCACATTGCTACTCTTTGGTTAAGTAGGTTTCTTTACATCATGTTTGATAGCACCAGTGGGTATGAAGTTACTAATGGAAGAAGTTAAGAAAATTTCAAAGTTACTAAAGTACTTGTGTTATTCTGAGTGATAGCTTCCAAAGCATTACACAACCAAGTATTTGAATATTGAATATTGAAGATTGACTACAATGAAAACATATCTAACTACACAACAGTATTTGACTACACAACCAAGTAACAATGAAAACATGGTTGACTACACAACAGTATCAATGACTACAATGACTACACAACCAACCAAGTAACAATGACTACACAACCAACAGTATTTGACTACACAACAGTATTCCAGGTAACCAAATTCAAAGAGAAACAATGAAAACATATATTTGACTACACAACAGTATCTAACTACACAACCAAGATTGACTACCCCATATACGCAGGTCAGGGACAAATTCCCAGCAACAAACAAACCAAACTACAAGATAATGCAAAGCTAAACAACCACATATCCGCTTGGCAAATAGCAGGAAGAAAAATCTGCAAAAGCTAGAGAGTTGTACAATTTTTTTTGTAATATAAATTCAAACATAGAAAATACACGACATTTTATATAATCTAAAATGTTATGATTAATTACATGGCAGTGGCCTATCAGAATCTACAACGATATCACATAATAAAAGAGTCTAGACCTTTTGCTAAGATCACAAAATAAATATTAAGGCCTAAAATCAGCTACACCCAAAAAATGACACAAAATACATATCACGGCCTAAAATTAGTTACTACCAAAATAAGGTTGAAACAAGACATCACCAACATCATCTCAACCCAACGAATGACTTGATCTTTGTTTTGCAATGATTTCCTTTTTGAGTCCATCATAAAAAGTTCTTTATTCTTCATTCATGCCACTTGTGTCTAGCATCATAATTCTTTCATTCTCTTTCAACTCTTGCAAGCGAACCTTTTCTGCTTTAATACATACTTTCTCTTTTTCGGCTGCACAACCTTCTTCAAGAACTTTCATTTTCTTTTTCAAATATTCCGTTGCAATATCTTTCCCATCATCTTTTCTCTTTCGATTAGCCTTTTCAGCTTTTCTACCTATTGGCCTCTCGAAATCCATAATGCCATCAACCCCCCTTCCTTGATCTATTGAATCTGGAGTTTGAGGCATTTCTTTTCTTAAATCTTCCCTAGGCGTAGTAGATGCCCACTTTGGAAAATCTTTCAAGATTAGCCACAATGTTCAAATTGAAAAACGGAACCGTGAATTTCTTTAAACAATTCCTTTGCTTTCTCAATCTAAAAAAAAATTAAATAAATATAACGTAATTAGTTTCTTCAAACAATTCATTTGTGTTGTAAATCTAAAAAAATTAAAGACTATTGCAAAATTTACACCTTGTCATGAGCCGTGGTTCCACTTTCATTCTTTGCTTCAATTTTAGCTAAAGACCCAACAAATTTAACTGTTTCCCTATTAATAGTTCCCCATCAAGTTGTTAGGGATGCAACACTACGTGTAGAATCAATCTTGTGTTCCGTAAAGTATTTTGCAACTTTGCCATAAAATGTTGATTTATGTTGCTCATTACCATACACAGGATCAACACTGGTATTGAGCCATGCAAGCAGCTTGTCTACCTTAGCACTGAAGTTGACACCACGTGCTAGTTTTTTCTTAGAAATGGCAACTTCATCATTTAGTGGAGAATCTTCAACTAACAGGGGACTACTTTCAGATACATCGAAAATTTCATCCTCAAGATTAATATTCCCCCGTATGAGATCAGTGAATGATGAATAATTTCTTGAGTCCATGCTCTAAATATATATGGAGACTGCTTGTTCTGGTTTGTTAATTACAACAAAATATATCATTACTAAACTTTGTCAATGTATCTCTCTAGCAAAATTTACCAAACTCAAAATGTGAGCCCTCATCAAACACATGCATTTGTTTTGTTTTGTTTTTAAGAATAAGTAGACTGTATTAAGGTTAAAGACAAGAGCAACAGAGAAGATTGTCGGATAGATTAGGCAGAACAAATACATACGGTTTTAGCACAGCAAACAGCACATATGAACTAAGTAGATAGAGAGAATCAAAAGTAAACACTGAAATACCAAGACAATCACAGAGAAGAAGGAGAACTTACCTGTACGGTGAATCGATGAAATAGTATCGCCCAAACAGAGTAAGACCAGCGAGCTATTCCTGTCGTGATTCTCGTGCACAGATTTCACCAGGGCCTCTTTCACGAAACCGGAAGTCCACTCACAAAGTTCTTGCGCCAAGAATTGATTCAAAGAGCCTACTCTCTGATGAGACAAGGGCTCGGTCAGTTCACCGGGATATAGAACAGAGATGAGAGACCCACAACAAAGAGACCAACGGAAAAGGGGGAAAAAAAGGGGGAAAAAAGGGGAGAGAACAGAGAGGAGAGAGCGAAGAAAGCGAAGAAAAGGGGGAAAATAAACCGGTGAAGGATATAGATCAGTGATGGTAGAGAGGAAATCGGAAATCACAACCACAACCCACAATCGGAAATCACAACCACAACCTACAACCAAACCCACACTCGGAAATCACAACCTACAACCAAACCCACAATCGGAAATCACAACCACAACCTACAACCAAACCCACAATCGGAAATCACAAACTACAACCAAACCCACAATCGGAAATCACAACCACAACCCAGACCCACGCCGAGAGAACAGAGAGGAGAGAGCGAAGAAAAGGGAGAAAAAAAACCGATGAAGGATATAGATCAGTGATGGTAGTCGGTGGTAGCTCATATTCATGAACGGGAAGAAAATAGAGCAACAAGGAAGAGGGAAGCGGAAAGAGAATGAGAGAGTGGAGATGGAGATGGAGGCGGTGAATGCTGAACACTGAAGGAGATGAAAGAGAAATGAGAGTGAACGAGGATTAAAAAATTAATAAACCAATATACCACATCTTACCGTACAGTTGCAAATTTGTGATTGTACTGTTCAATGTTGCAAAAAATATAACATTTACACCATCTGATAAATGGGGCTAAACTTGGTTTGGTGTGAGATATGTGCCAAATATTTAGCATTTGGCACATATCCCACATCTGCTGTGGGTGCTCTTATACCATACATAACTCATTAATTCAAATTGTATTTAATGCATTTCATAAAAATAGAAAATTTTGTATATTATTAATACACTTTTTATCCTCTAATTTCTCTTATACCAATAATAGCATATCCTAAAAATATATAACTAAATGTTTTTACTAAAAACCTTCTTTATTTTTCTAATATTTAAAATTTTCATTATAATTTTTTCCCTTTGGAAGAAATAATAAATGTTGATTCCATGGTTAGGAATTAAACTTAAAAATCATTTAGTTTTTTTTTTTTTTTTTTTTTTTTTTTTTTTTTTTTTTACAAGATAGAATTCTACTCTAGCCTAATCTAAGTGTATGTGTGTGAAGCTCCCTCCTGTAGACTTGAACCCCGGCCCTTGCCCCCCACACTCCACAAGCACTTATACTTGTGGAGTGGCCATCGCACCAAGGGTATGCGGTGGTAAAATCATTTAGTTTTTATATGACTATCCCAATACAAGTTGTCTTCAGAATTTTTCTATGACTATAAATTTTGTACCCACAATTCTAATATAGCAAATTATGAATTATTCTGTAACTACAACTTTTCTTCCACACGTAACAATGCATGTGCCATGTTGGTACATTTTAATGATTCCATCGTAATTTCCACAAATTAAAGGCCAAAACTTATGACCTGGCCTCATGAGAATTTCGGATTTCCATTTTATAGTACCAACCACCATTGAAACAATTTTCTCACACTAAACTCACAATGAAGACCCAGAATTGCTTTTACCTTCTTCTCATCCTTTCACTTTACGCAACAACCATTGGAGGCATGAGTGGCAGCCGATACAGAACATCAAAGATCCTTACATCAATGCGCTCGGAGAGTTTTCGGTGTATGAGTACAACAGGAGGTCAAAGTCTCAGTTGCAGTACGTGAAAGTGGTGAAGGCCGCCACCCGATCCGATAACGGAACATATCACCGACTCATCTTGGCGGCTAAGGATGGTGCAGCTACCGAATTATACCAAGCTATTTGGTTGGAAAGGCCTTGGGAGCATTTGAGGAACCTTACCTCGTTTACTTCTATAGAGAATTAACCTTAAATTAAAGAGTGTGGTCACTTGTTGAGTGTTCAGTGTGACCAAACTTCGTCTGCTTCTTTATTTTATTTTATTTTATTTGTTTTTTTCTTTTTTTTCTTTTTTTGTGAAAGAACTTCTACTTTGATTTGAAGAATAAATTACCTCAAAAAGTAATAAAAGATTTTGCAGGAAAATGTTATAAAGAATTTGAACTATTCTTATTTCTTACTTTTCGTATTAGTTTTGTTTATTTCATTTTTATTTTTGTTTTATTAATTTTTTATGTTAATTAGAGAGGGTATAATTTCAAATAAAATAGAATGGAAGAAAATAATTCATGTGATGATCCAATCTAATCTATCAATGATCCATAGTCGAACCCAAATTTTGAAACTAAGGTTTTTTTGTTGTTGTTATTGTAATTTTTTATGTGTTGGATCGAGTATTTACGTTTGCTATGAGGATAAGAAAAAGGAAATTAAATATAAAATAAATTATTTGAAAAAAATTTAGACTTCATGGTGAAATTGGGAGTTTGTTCTCATATAGTAGATAAAGGTCTTAGAATATCTGTCATTTAAAAAAAATTAAAAGCAAATGGACAAGTGAAATTTAAGATAAAGGCAGTAGTGTTATTTTTTTAGTACTTATATGCGTGTTTAGATAATGGCTGGCAGTCCCCTGTACTGATTAATTTACACTCATCCAAATATAGAGAATTTTTACAATGAAAAAAAACTTTGATACAGCAAAAGATAAGTACGTCCAGATTTACATATTGTGAACATATCACAACGAAATTTCATCGTAAGGGTATTCTTTGTATACTGATGCAAGGAGTGAAACAGCAAAGATATAGCAAAAGATAAGAATCAAACGCTTGAAAGAATTTAATGTCCCATTCAGCAAGAAGGAAAGCAGCAAATTTCTAAGGGTCTGTTTGGATACAGCTTATTTGTTAAAAATTAAAAACTTATTGCTGAAAATACTATAACAAAATATTTTTTTAAAGGTAAAATACTGTTCATGCATTTTTGTGCTTTAGCTGGTCTATAAACAATGTCATAGAACCAACCAAAAAAAAGACAAATGCAGCTTAAACGCAAACACAGTGTTAGGCAAATGCATACTAAGTTATCCACCAAAAAGCAACATCTCATGCATAAAATATGAAGATAAACTTAAACCTTTTTTTTTTTTTTTTTTTTTTGGGTGAAAAGGAAACTTCATTAAAACAGAGAACTAAGGGGGAAGGGAGAGCTCAGAGAGCAGTCTGTTATGGTACATTCCAACAGCATCTGAGCTTATAAGCTCTTCAAGATACACAAGCAGATCATTAAACAAAACAAACTCCCTAGTTTGAGCAGAGCCCATCTTGGCAAGGAAATCCGCACAAGAATTTGTTTCACGGTAGCACTGTCCTATCTGGACTTGGGGAATTCGAGAAATCAATTGCCTGCAGTCATCAATGATTGGCATGGCAAAATTATTAGAGTAAGAGGGATTAGATAGCAGACCAACAATAGTTTTAGCATCAGTTAGAATATCAACAGCACTATAATTTAAATTATTGCAAAGAATGAGCCCATCATGGAAAGCCCACAACTCTGCCGTAAAGCTAGTTGAAAGCCCAATATTCCTTGAAAAACCTGCTATCCATCGCCCTTGATCAACCCGAAGAATGCCGCCTCCTCCAGCTCTACCTGGATTCCCAATTGCTGACCCACCCAACCTAAGGTTTCTCCCGTCTTACTCTCACCGTGGTCTTGCTGTCCAAGCGCTTGGCAGTACGGATACAATTCTGAAATTCTGAGGCTCTAAAGAAAATATTGTTGTGTATGTTTGATTAAGCAGACCTGTCCCGAAACACAAAATTGTTTCTGTCCTTCCAAATGCACCAGATGGCAAAGGGAAAGACAATCTTCCAAGGAGGTTGATGCCGCACTTTGTGAGGGCCATCTTTGCAATTCATCTCCAACCAATACTGAAGGTTACCCTCATAAAAATTGCTTTAAGGGTTAATGACCAGTTTAAACCAGGTGTCCCTTGAAAAGAAGCAATCTCTCAGCCTATGTATTATCGTTTCAGGCTCTCTATTACACATGGGGCAGACATTGGATTCACTGAGGCATCTCCGAACTAAACACTCCCCAACTCCAATACTATAGTGCATGCATTGCCATAAAAAAGTTTTTATTCTCGGCAAGGTCTCTGATTTCCATATCCATCTACCCTTGAATTTGTCACCTCCATCCATGCTACCAATGGCCAAATTGTATGCAGATTTAAGATCAAAATCACCCTGGTTCTCACCATTCCAAACTAACCTGTCTTCATTCGGTGCAGTCATGGAGAGAGGGATAGACCGAATCTCCATGAGGACTTCCTCAGGAATTTGCAAGGATATATCAGACCAATCCCACCCATCAGTCCGTAGCACATCTCTAACTTTTAAATGCTCTTCTTCAGACGCGATGGGGCCTTGAATGAGGGACCATTGCTTGTCCAATTGTCATGCGAAAGGCTTAGCTCACTGTTTCTGCCTGGAATCCACCTAATACCTTTCTTAAAAACCTCCATTCCCATTTTCATGGCTTTCCAAGTTCTAGAACACGGAAGCTTATCCTTATTCTTGGCACCTAATCTGCGTTGAGAGCAATATTTGCTTCTAAGGACTTTTCTCCGAATAGCATCTTTCTCCGTATGGAATCTCCAATTGAGCTTGGCTAACAAAGCTATATTTTTACCCTTAGCAATTGTGAGTGTGTAAAATAAAAAAAGTATGTTTTTTCTTACAAAATAGATAAGAATGTTGCACGGACTGATGCGGTTGCTCTTAACCCACTAATTCAATGACTTTGGCATTTTTTTGTGTTATCTCTTGAGTGGGGGCGGGTGGGACTTTGTGCAGTTGGGGTAGTAAAGTAAGTAAATTATAAAAGAAAAAAATTAATCTATTGAAGGCAATTGAGGTGGGTATTGTTTTTCAGCCATTACATTATGCAAGGTAGTGGGGTGTTGCTAATTTATTTGATTTAGTTGTATGTTTATACTTTTGTTTAATTTGTTTATTTAATTTTTATTTTTTTTATCATAAAGGGTCATTATTTAATTAAAGGTGTATTTATAATTCATGCCAAAATGAATTTTATATGATAATTTATTATTTCTTTCTCTCAAGTTAGTTTATGATTTTTTGAATGGATTTTTTTTTTTTTTTTTTTTTTTTTTGGATTTGAAATTAGGTGCCAAATAATGAACAAGCAACAAACAATTGATGCATTCTTTAAGAAAAAAGATATTAGTCATTCAAAACTTAGGACACCTGTAGAAAAAAAATATTGATACTTCAATGCCTAATGAGCGCTCTTCCAAATGTTAAAGAATTCAATCTGAAGAAATAGATTGGGATCACGTGAATAAATATATAAATTTCCTATCAACAAAAAAGATGTAATCTAACATGCTTATCTCATAGTCAGTCCATATCAACCTAAAGATATAGAGTGTCCATTCAAAGAACTAGATAATTATGGTCACAGTTTTCAAGCTTTGTGGTTTAAATAATATTCAAATTAGTTGGAATAATCACCTTCAAAGGATGTAATCTATTTTCTGAAGCATTCCAACATATAAATGGCTACTTCAAATTCGCCCCCCCCCCCCCCCCAAAGAAATAATTCCTGGCTACGCCCCTGCAGATAGGCATGGCGACCTGCATAGAACCTAATGTCTCAAATAGACTCTATATGAACCACATAATGGCAGCCATGTTCCACTTAACCAGATTAGTAGCCTCAATAGAATCTTTGTTACAAAACATACTTGAGACAGATTCACTTTGTTACAGCTTCCTCTCTTTCTTGCTGTGTGAAACTTGTGAAAATCAGCATAATCAGTGCAAAAAGGTAGGGGGGGCAAATGATCCTTGCTGCAACCTCTTTCGCACTTCAAAATATTCAAATAAACCAGTTTTAATTTGAACAAATACTATTGTTTAAGAATGAAGACTCCTTCTCAAAAAAAAAAAAAAAATGGTGGCTTCTTGCAAAGTACAAGGCTTGATTTTAGTTTATGTCATGTCTTGCTACTATTTCAAAAGCCAAATCAATTGGAACAACCAGTTTACTGGTTCAAGGTTAACCTAATTCAATCAGTCAATCTGATCCGATTTTTAAAACTATGACTTTAATTTTTTTTCTTCCTCTTAATCTATTATGAAATTTTATGATTCCTTAATTCTCATTGTTTTATTCTTAATTTAGTTAGTAAGAAAATCAAGAAATTTCCTCCCCTCTTAATTTTTATTTTCCATCATAAAATATAAAACTTAGTTGATTAAATGAGCAATTATTAAAAAATTAAAAGGACAAAATGAAATAAATTTTTTTAAAATAAAATAATTAGAAAATTATTAAAATTGTTGTTCAACTTTCTAAAGCGTACAATATTTTAAGATATTTCTAAAGAAAGCGTGGACAAATAAGATAGAAAGGAGTGCATAATAAAGATTTATTACATTAATTTTTACTTAAATAACTTCGGACATCACTTGGAAACACCTTTTTCCTAGTTATTTATCCTGTCCGATCTTTAAGACATTGTTCTTGGCTACATTGACAAGTTTTAGGATAGTTAATTCAGTGATAATTGGAAAACTTGCACCTGATTGAACCACAAAATATAGGATATGTTGGCTCAACAAAAGTCATGATAATAGAACGGCAAGTCCATAGGTAGCACTTTTTCATCCAACTATTTGGCCAAATTGCAAGTTGTAGGCGTCCTCAAAAAATTGGGGCATCTCCTAGACAACCCTAATTAATCAAAATTTTACTCATGGAAAAACAAAATACACATATAATGATTAAATTGAATCCAATTGTTTCAAAATGAAATGAATAATATTTCAATTAAAACTCCATAATAGAATTACCCTAAAAACTTTAGAGAATCCTCCTAATCCCTCCGAAAGAGTCTATCACCAAACATATGGATATCATCATTTTGATCACATTGCAACTTCGCGAGTTCTAAAGATATTGAACAAGTTGGGACCTTCTATTACACGGGACAACTCTTTTTTGTACTATGTGAACACCCTAGGTTGCATCCAATTATTATTGTTTTCATTTGCTTATCCTGCATTGAAGATAGCACTACTCAGACTCCACAGAGACCACGACAGAGGTTGAAGAAGGAGAACAGAGGTTGAAGATGACTGTGTTTTTGTTTTCAGCTAAACACACCGTTTCACTAAATGGTTAAGTGTCAAACGCATCGTTTTCATTAAAAGAAGTCTTAGTGCTCGTTTGGCTTGGGCTGAATAGCTGAAACGCGCGTTTGTGTTTCATCATTTTTTTTTTCACAGATTTCAGTCATTTTTTTATTGTTCATTTACTGTTGCGAGCTACTGTTCATGAACAGTAGCTGCAATATTTGACTTTTCCCACAAATTTCACTGTTCATGGACCCACAAATTTTACTTTTTAGCAACTTTTTCATTAAAAATGGGTCTCACGATACTATTTACACATTTAAAAATTATTTGCTACAGTGTTTTTCAGTTTTCAGCTGTATCCAAACGAACCTTTAATAGTGATACAGGGCGTTTTGGTGTTCAAAGTTTATTTAAAATAGGCGCATAAGTCTGTAGAAGTTTCTAAACAGAATTTCCAGAATTTATGGGCATTAGATCCGCATAATGTGGAGGATTAGTTGAACAGTTATGATTATTATGTAGTATAAATACAGAGCACCAAGCTCAGATGTGTATTATTGTGATTAAACTGTTGATGAACACAGCTTTTTTCTCTCTCGTTTCTCTCATTTTCTTTCCATTTCCCTTACTTTCTGTCACTTTCTCGCTCTTCAATTCTTAAGCTTCACAGTCACAAGCTTCGTTGACTAGCTTAGTTAATCTTGGAATTAAAGTTTTTCTTCATGGTATTAGAGCAAGCAACTGTTGCTGCTACTCAGACTTCAACAATGGCAACTTCAAACACAACAATGGCTTCATCATCTTCATCTTCTGCTTCATCCAGTTCTACTGTGAATCTGATAAATCAACCTCTTTTGCTTCTGTCTAATATGTCGAATATGATGACAGTGAAGTTAGATAATACCAATTACATTGTTTGGAAACATCAAATCTCCATGGTTCTTAAAACCTATTCTTTGTTTGAGTTGCTTGAAGAGCCTCAACAAATTCCTGAGAAATTTCTCAAAGATCTTTCTAGAAATTACACAATGGTTGTGAACCCAGATTACTTGGTCTGGAAATCAAAAGAAAAGTCTTTACTTACCTTCAGAAGTTCAACCTTGACTCCTTCTATTCTAGCACTCACTGTTGGATGTGCTACTGCCATTGAAGTTTGGAAGGTACTTGAGAATAGATTCTCTTCAATTTCAAGGTCTCACATCATGAATCTTAAAGGTGAACTTCACAATTTGAAGAAAGGGAATGATAATGTAGATACCTATCTGCAGAAGATCAAAACTGTAAGAGAAAAACTGTTAGCAGTTAGAGTGCTTGTTGATGATGAAGAACTACTCCACATTGCAATAAAGGGACTCCCTATTTCAGATCTGCTATTAGAACCAAAAGTGTTCATCTAAGTTTTGATGAACTCTCTACTATGATGAATGTTGAAGAAGAGTAACTCAATGAGGGACTAGAGGTCAAAGACACAATCTTTGCAATGGCTGCATTAACTAATCAGAAGCCACATGGTGGTGGTTACAATTAACCCTCTAACAGAGGAAGAACTAATTGCCAATTTTCTTTTAGTCCTTCTCAATTCAGTCCTTTCAATCAGTTTCAACAATTTCCTTCTGGTTCTGGTGGTGCAAAATCAGAGAGACCAATGTGTGAAATATGTGGAAAGGCTGGACATTTAACTATTGACTACTATCATAGGATGGATTATGCCTATCAAGGCAAGCATCCTCCTACCAAGCTTGCTGCAATGGCTACAACATCCAATGCTTGCATTACTTAAGATCAGCCTTGGCTTACTGATAGTGCTGCCACTGATCATGTGACTGCAAGCCTTAAACATCTTAGCTTCCCAAAGCCCTACACAGCTCAAGATCACCTCACTGTTGGGAATGGTTAGAATTTACCCATTACACATATAGGTACTACTCTAATTCCATCTTCTTTATCTATCTTCAACTTAGGAATGTCCTTAGAGTGCCTTCAATTACATCCAATCTTGCTTCTATTCATAAGTTGTGTCATGATAACAATTGCTAGTGTTACTTTGATAAAAACATTCTTTCTATTTAGGCCTTGGACACGGGGAAAATTCTCTACCAGGGCAGGAGTAAAGATGGTGTTTACCCAATCTATCCACATCAAGCTTCTCATCTAACTTTACCTTTCAAGACTTGTAATACTGTTTCTAAAAATTCTGCCTTCACTAGGTCACTGTGGCACATGAGACTTGGTCATCCTCATGATTAAACTCTCAATGCCTTGTTTTCTCATGACAAATCTGTATTCAATAAGTCAAACACTGATATTCAACCTTGTACTCATTGTTTGTTTGGCAAAATGCATAATCTTCCTTTTCCTAATTCACAATTTACAGCTTCTGCACCTTTTGAACTTGTGCATTCTGACTTGTGGGGTCCTGCTCCTGTTAATTCTGTGAATGGTTTCAGATATTACATATTATTTGTTGATCATTACTCTAGATTTACTTGGCTCTATCTTTTGAAATCTAAAACAAAAGTTTTTTCTAAATTTGTTCATTTTCATGCCCTAGTTAAAACTCAATTTTCTGCCACTATTAAATGTTTTAGATCAGATGGTGGTGGAGAATTTACTTCTTATGAGTTTAAGTCCTATCTATCACAACATGGTATATCTCATCATCTGTCTTGCCCTTACACTCCACAGCAAAATGGAGTGGTTGAAAGAAAGCATAGGCATGTTGTTGAGACAACTGTAACCATGTCATCTCAGTCTTCCATGCCTTCCTCTTACTGGTTCTTTGCAACCCAAACTGCTGTTAGTCTAATCAACATTCTTCCTACTTCTGTGCTTAATTGGGTCTCACCTTGGACTAAACTTTTTTCTACCACTCCTGACCTAACTCAGCTAAAAGTGTTTGGGTATGCCTGCTATCCAAACCTTAAGCCCTACAATACTCATAAACTTGAGCCTAAAACTAGGGAATGTGTTTTCATTGGTTATCCCTCTCATTCAAATGGTTATCTTTGTCTTGATCAGCACACAAATCGTGTCTACACCTCTAGACATGTTTATTTTAATGAGACAAAATTTCCCTTCTCCACTCCCCTTAATCCTGTGTTTACTTCCATTTTTCCTCCTACCAGTATTCCTTCCTAGTTTTCTAATCAACTCTACCTACATTCCACTAATCAGCCTTCCTTACTTGGTGCATATCCCACTTCTTCACCTATTACCATTTCATATCACTCTCCCACATTAGATTCTAGAGATCCTACACCTTCTGCTCCTTCAGTTCCTGTAGCTCCTACATTTTCACCCCTTCACTCACCATCTTCTCTTCCCACGGACATTATTCTTGTTTCCATTACTTCTCAACCTTCACAGCCAGTCAATACTCATCCTATGCAAACCAGGTCCAAAAGTGACATTTCCAAACCAAAGTCCAAGATTTGTTACAAAGTTGATATGGACTATACCTTCACTGAACCACCTTCCTACAAAATTGCATCTCAATACCCCAAGTGGTGTGAAGCTATGGATGCCAAATTTCTTGGTCTTCAAAGGCAGCACATTTGGTCTCTTGTTCCAGCTCCTCCTAATGTGAATTTGGTTCGTTGTAAATGGGTTTATAAGCTTAAGCTCAATTGTGATGGTTCAATCTCCAGGTATAAAGCCAGATTAGTTGCTAAGGGCTTTCATCAACAAGCTGGTGTGGATTTTCATGAGACCTTCAGTCCTATGGTTAAACCAGCCACTGTGAGGCTTGTGTTAGCCATTGCTATCAATTGCAAATGGTCCTTGAGGCAGCTTGATGTTTCAAAATGGGAACTGAAGGGTCACGACAACTAAAGAACTACTGGAGAAAATGTACGTTCTGGCCAGGCAGTTAGCTCCCAACTCGTTCCACTCGTGAGACTGAGTCGCCAGAATGCCCTGTTTGGATGAAAACTGGCTTTTCACATTTCTCACATACACTACTATAAATACCCTTATACCCACAAAATGTAGAGAGCTTCCAGAGAGAATTTTGAGAGAGAAACCCTACAAAAAAACAAGATTGACTCATCCACAATCTTTGTTATTTGATTCTTCAAATTCCTCTACTCTCACCCTCTCCATTGACATATCCTTGAGATGTACATTTTGCCAAATCCTTATCTCACCATACCTATATCAGTGAAGAGGTTTTTTGGTGCTTGGGAAGCAGTTCGGAGATGACCAATATACTTGGTTGATGCAATGGGCTTATTGCGGGATCCGGGAAGCTAAAGAAGACAAGGTTAGGCGTAACCCTGTTGGAGCAAGAAGCTTGGAGGGTTTAGGTGCATTAGGTAGATTAGGCTTGGAGGGTCTTCTGCTATTCATGTATCCTAACTTTATTCTTTAGTGGATCATTTGACTGCTTGGAGGGTGGCGGAGAGGTTTTTCGCCGAGTTCTTCAGTTTCCTCTTCGATAACACGTGCCAGTGTTATCTTTGTGTTTGCATCTCTCTTCCCTTACTCTTTACCTTTTAATTACTGTTGTGTTTGTGATTAATTATGGTTTAGAGTGTTTTACCTAGTTGGTTATAGCTTATATTCTTCATTCTGCACATATATTGTTTGCGTATAAGCTTGTGTTGGTATTATTAAAATTGAGAGTCTAAATATTCATTAGTGTTTAACACACTAATTGAACTTTCATTGGGCAAATTAAAATCAATAATAGCTTATCAATTAGGATTTGTTATAAAATTATTGCGGAAATATTTTGAATATTGCATTACTCTCTTTTTCTAACCCAAATTCTTGTGATTCTCAAATAGGTGTTCAACAATTTTATAAGGTTATAAAAATAGGTTTGTTTAGTGTATAATTAAAATTCAAAAAAAAAATGTATATATCCCTTGACCACCTAACATTAGAGTGGAGCCGCCCTAAATGTGATGTTTTGGACCTTTTTGATAACCTAATATAGTACTAGTAGGTTCACTAGGTTGTGACTACCATACACAAAATGGAAAAAAGAAAAAAGGGGTAACGAAGGAGAATTTCTTTTGGTAATTCCGGATAGCATTAACGAACAGAATCAACAAAAATAGAATTCAGATAACTATGCCTCTCATAATACAGACCCACAGTATCATAAAACAAAAGCAAACATCAGTCCCTAGACAAACTATCAAAATACATTATCTCCTAATCTAGAGGTGGACCTTTTGTGGCTAACGCATAATCATACTTGTTTGCTTCACGGAAGTAGTGGCTCATCTTGAAGAATCTAGCTGAAGAGGGTAGGGTGGTAACGAAGGACAATTTCCCATTAATGATAATGGAAACAAATTCAAAGAATGAGATGTGATAGACACATGACTGAAAGAAGCAAAAATTTTCAAATGAAAAGACGGAGAAAGATGAGTCGTAGAGAACATTCATTAATCATGAATTAGTACAAGAAAAAATGTTTATTACAAAAAATGTTTATTACAACAAAAAAATCATTGTACTAACATCAAAGTTATTGCAAAAGTTGATGCGAGTTGTTACAATAAAATTTGAATTTTTCAATAAAATGTGAGTTGTGCAACAAAAAATTTTGTTGCAATAATATCTAGATATTTTAATGACAACTTTGATGCAATTGGACCCCCTAACTTGAAATTTTTTAAAATATAAATAAAATATATATTTTATAATTTTATTAGTATAATTTATCTTTAAAAATATGTTTGCACACCCTACCTTAATCTTGCACACTCTAACCACATACCAACCTAGCCCAAAGCCAAACAATAGACATATTAGCTCATTCCAAAATTAACTAAATAACAACATAAATCACAGGTCTCTCACTTCGATCTTGACCTCATTCTCATGAATCTTATCTCATTTCTCTTCTCTATCTGACTCTCTCAGCATCTTTGACACTAATTAAGAGTGGAAAGTGAGTAGTTGTGAGTTGTGAGTGTCTCTCTTTATTATAAGTTTATATTATATGTGAAAATGTATTAGATACTAATTGTGTGCATCATCTTTTTTTTTTTTTAAGTTATTTTTGTGAATTATGATGTGTGTGAATGTGTGCTGTATACTATAACTATAATATAACTTTATATGATTTAATAATTAGAAAACACAAGGAGTTTGTTACATGCGTGTGTGTGTGTATTGTTATCATATTATAACAAATTTCTGTTATCAATTTAGTAATTCAAGGAAAAAATAGTAATTTTTCAAGCATTTAATTTGTTAAATATACACTTAGGGGGTGTTTGGTTCATTGTGAGCTATTGATGTGATGTACATTACGATAATGTAACATTAAGGTTTTTGGTTTATTTTATCTCTTCTGAAATTATCATAATTTAAAATTAAAAAATATATCACATCATCTTAATCTCATCACATTCATAAACAATGTAATGTTGTATTATTGTATTAAAATTACATTAATGTAAGATTACAATAACATAATATTACGGCGTAATGTAACATCACGGCGAACCAAACGCCCCCTTAGTGTATTATTTATGTATGGATGAGTATGACTGTGTGTGCTAATTTAATATAATTCCAATGGGTTGAGATTTTCATTTATAAGTTAGAGGACTGAAACGAACAAAAATAAAATTAAAGGACTGAAATGAATTTTGGTGAAATATAAAGAATGAGTTTTGCATTTTAGCCAAACTTCTATAAAATGAAAGTAAATTTGAATATGATCAATGAATGGATGATATGACCAATTTTGTCCAAAGGGAAATGGGCTCTTCCTTCGTTAAACCTTTCAATGCATGAAAGATTTTTAAGTGAAGTGTAATAAAATGAAGTAGAGGGAAGATATTTTTTCTTTGTTCCTCTCGTGTATTTGAGTCAAGTAAGGATTATGATAGTAAGCAATAATTTGAGTGTGATGTGAAAGATACTGTATGTTTGTATCAAGAGTAATTCTTAGGTATTCCTGGAGCACGGAGAATGGTGCTCCCTCCTCTCACATTCATAGTGGGGTCCGCTCATTAAATTCATGGTGGAGTCCACTATGAATGTGAGAGAAGGGAGCACCATTTCACTATACTCCGGAACTACCTAAGAATTTTCCTTGTATCAGTGCTTGAATGTCATCCATTTTGTTGTTTCCTTTGTCTTCCTTAAATAAGGCTAAAAGGGTCTTCTTCGAAAAAAAAAAAGGGAGAAGTGACATCTGGGGAAGGTTGATTTATTTTGGATAGTGAACCAAGCTTGTTGCTGAACTTGTTCTTTGGCTTAAGAGAGACAAGTTAACAGAGTTAAAAATTGATGAATGCTTGGATAGAAGTTGTCTTGTTTCAATAGAAGAGATCTTAGGTTTCAATTGGATGAGGGACCTATTCTTCCCAAGGATCATTGGTAATTGAGGAATTTGACCAATGAAATCTTTGTATTGCTACTACTCATCCAAAAATTCGCATGACCATTTGTGACATGCCAAATTCATGTATATGGCTATTTCATGGACTATTAAGAGCCACTGAATTAAACATACCTTTTGCCCTGCGAAGAACTTAAGGTATTGGACCATGATTCAAAGCTTAAAACAACAATTCATGTGGCCTGTGGGTATAAGAGATTTATTCAGAAATTAATGTGAAGCCTTGGAGCAATATTCGGCCTTACTGTTTGTCTTTGGCCCAAAATTGCTCCTCCTTTGCTGCAACTTTTCCTTTTCTTTTTAGGAGAGAGAGAGAGAGGATGATGAGTTCTCTAACTTCCTTATAGCATTCGCATCAGTCTGAGAAAAAATTTCTGTATATTTTAGCATAAGAACTTACTTTTTCCATTTTAATATTCACTTTTCAAAACATCTCACATCAAATAATCTACTTTATACTACATTTTATAAAAATGTCAATTTTTCTTGATTTTTTATATTATTTCTCTTTCTTCACACACAACAACCACTATCCACTATCTTTATTCATCCTCAATATACATAAAAATAAATAAATAAATAAACACCTAAATATAATATGAATAGTGTCAGTGTAAATTTACACAATTATATATGGACTGATAAGAGTCATTTTTAGGTAAAATTATGTAAATTTTATACATTTTTCTATTATACAAGACTAATGTGAATGCTCTGTTTATCTTGATTGGTTGTAGGTAAAGGTAATGAGAAATTTGCTACCTTATTGAATTTTGACAATAGTATTTTGAGAGAGAGAGAGAGAGAGAGAGAGAGAGAGAGCAGTGGCGTTGATGTGGCAATGAGCCAAAACTGTTTTTAGCGAGTTAACAAATTTGCATTTTTAAGCGGAAGAAGGCTAAACGTCGAGTTTTTGTTATGCCTAGAAATGATCTAGTGACTGTCGAGTTGCTTCAAATTCATTATTTTTACTCATTAAGGCTTGGGCCTTCATGAAATGTTAATGGGCTTCATGATTGATGTAGGTAGCATTATGGACCCAATGACCTCTTATTTATTTATATGTGGAGGAAAGACCCAGTGAATTTTGTTTTTTTATTTAAGGAAAAAAGACCCAATGACTTAATTAGTTTGGAATTGGCATTTATTCTCCAAGAAATGCTTTTGAATAGGTCTCTCCAAGAAATTCCTTTGACTTAATAACAATATAAATCACAGGTCTCTCACTCCTAAAAGAAAATTCTAAAACTTCTCAAGTATTTGCATTTTTTTTTTTTTTTTTTTTTTTTTTTTTTTTTTTGTAATTTAAATTTCTTAATGACCTATCTAAACAAAATTCTTAGAGCTGCCATTGACTATCACGCCAAAGGTGCGTGATGGTCTTCTTAGCTACTTCTTGTTTTGTCTACCTTGAGTCCAATGTGAACTTCTCTTTCTTTTTCTTTTTTTTATTGGATGAGCTATGATTTTATTAAACGAAGGGAAAGAAAGTAGGAACTGCCAATAAAACAGGATCATGGCCAAGTTCCTGCAATTTTAGTGGGTTAATTATAATGAGAATAGGTCTATTAATTAATTTTGACATAGTAGTGCACCACACTCCCTATTACTAATTTGTTAATTTTGATACTAATTTTTAAAAAAAAGAAAAATACAATATATGATATTTGGTCCTATGACATATGATATATGCACCACATGCAATAAATTCAAATGGTACTAAATAAGTCAAGAGACATTACAAGTACAAATCTATTTGCAAGAAATTCAAATGGTCTAATCACGGGTATCCTAAACTTGAATTTTTTTTTTTTTGAAAAATGGTTGAAATTGTTAAGAATTCAGATACTATAGTTCTTGCTTCTTTAATATTTTATTTCGTTCTTTTCATTAATTCATTTTATCCAAACGAACATGCTTGTCCTTATTTTTTGGAAACTCAGTTAACAACTAACTAGGACTCTAAATAGATAATAGACAGGAACTCATAAATGCCACACCACTGTAAACAAGTCAATGCGTAACAACTAAACCACTTCTAACGTTAACTTATTGGAGGAAATAATAATAAATGGACACCAACTTGAAACTAACTAGCCGCACTGATTTCAAATTGACGTATAAGGAATTGCAAAGAAAAAGCTTCTCAAAAAAAAAAAATGCAAAGAAAAAAAGGAAAGTATTTTTTTTTTTATGGTAATGATACAGCATCATTAATTAAACTTGCTGGCAAATAACTAAATATAATTATTCCATTTTTATTGACATTATATCAGAAAAATATGTCAACGTACTTATTTTTTCTTTTTCTTTTTTAAGAATAAATATGCGATCATGATCCTTATTAAAATTTTAAATTAAAAAAAAAACATAAATAAACAAATAAATAAAATTTACATGGTACTCGACTTTCAAGAATTGAGTTTCGTCATCCGTGTATTTTCATATTACTAACAAAGCAACACAACAGACACAATCAACAAAGGCCTGAGGCCCAACCCAATACAAAAACAATAAATAAATAAATACCATCAAGTTCTTCAAAAACCAGACTGCTAATTAAAACATGACGGGTTCTGTTATTTTTCTCTTCGATGTGAATGAGTGAGGGAAAGTTTTCTTTCCAAATATTTGTCTTTTTTGAGTTTATCTCCAGATTCTCCACCCACATCAATCCACGTAGCCAAGCTTTGGGAGTATTTTACTAAAAACATTTTTTTAGATGACATTTTTTTTTTCTAATTACTCTTATAACATAAATACCCATTAATTCAAAGTGTACTTAATTCATTTAATAAAAATAGAAAATTTTATATATTATTAATGAAATTTATTGTTCCTCTAATTACTCTTATACCATAATAAGATATCCTAAAAATATATAACTAAATGTTTTTACTAAAAACCTTCTTTATTTTTCTAATATTTAAATTTTTTATTACTCCCTTTGAAAGAAATAATAAATCCTTACATCAATATGCTCGGAGAGTTCTTGGTGTATAACGGAGGTTGTTACATGCTCATCCTGCGGCAAAGGATGGTGCAGTCACCGAATTATACCAAGCTAGTGTTGGAAAGGCCTTGGGAGCATTTGACCTTACCTTACTCCTATAGAGAATTAACCTTAAATTAAAGAGTGTGGTTACTTGTTGAGTGTTCAATGTGATCAAACTTCGTCTGCTTTGATTTGAAGAATAAATTACCTCAAAAAATAATAAAAGATTTTGGAGAAAAATGTTATAAAGAATTGAACTATTGTTATTTCTTACTTTTTCATATTGGTTTTGCTTATTATTTTTATGTTAATTAGGGAGTGCATAACTTCAAATGAAATAGAATAAAGGAAAATAATTCATGTAATAATCCGATCTAATCTATCAATGATCCATAATCAAACCCAAATTTTGATACTAAGGTTTTGTTGTTGTGTTATTGTAATTTTTTATGTGTTAGATCAAGTATTTACATTTGCTACGAGGATAAGAAAAAGAAAAAAAAATTAAAATGAAAAAATTTATTTAAAACTTTTGAGACTTCATGGCAAAATTGGAATTTTGTTCCCATATATATATATATATATATATAGTAGATAAAGGTCTTATTAAAAAGCAAATGGACAACTGAAATTTAAAATAAAGGTATTAGTTGTGTTATTTTTTTAGGACTACTGATTAATTTCCACTCATCCAAATATAGAGAATTGACAATGAAGGAAAACTTTAATACAGCAAGATAAATATGTCCAGATCTGAATTTTGTGAACATATCACAATGAAATTTCATTGTAAGGGTATTCTTTGTATACTAATGCAAGGACGGAAACACCAATGATATAGCAAAAGATAAGAATCAAACCCTTAAAAGAATTTAATGTCCCATCCTGCAAGAAGGAAAGTAGCAAATTTCTAAGTTATCCACCAAAAAGCAACATCTCATGCATAAAATATGATACCTCATAAGTCATAACAAGCCAAGCCCATGCTTGTCTTACATTACATGTCCCAGCTGTGCCGTGTTGCTGTGTCTTCTGTTGATCATCTTCAGTCTTCTAATTTTGATCTGTCCTTTGTCTCATTTACTTATTGGTAAAAACTTTGGCAGCTTGCTTGAAGGATACATGTGAACTGCCTGAAGATGAATACAACATTAATTAATAAGTAGTCTTCAATTTCTTGAAGCAATGATCATATGGAAAAGGATGATATTACATTGGCATTCGAACATTTAAAATCCTTGGCATTGATTAAAATCCTTCTGATTTTTGTTTGAAGTATTTCTTTGTTGATTATTATTACTTTTATGGCAGTCGAACATTTAACATAAAAGTTACATTAATAAATAATTTTTTAAATTTTTTTTTCATAAATACTATACAAACAAAACCTTTCCTACCAGAAAGTAAAGATAAATTACTTGAACGAAATGAACTATTCGAAATTTTGAATAGAGCCTATTATATTACTGATTATTTTGATTTTTCTCATTTTGTCCTTCCTTCTGACATCATTTTGAAATGAGATTTTATTTTAAATAAATTACCATTTGGCTTAAAAGTTTAAATTCATAAAAATGATGAAGTTAAGTAAATTATTACTTAACTATTATTCTAAAAATTTTGTAAGTGATGTTAATTTTTTGATTTTCAACTGGCTTTGAAAGAAGAGGAGAGATCAAGAGAATTTCTCGCTATCGATAGATAACAAATGACGTATATTGTAGATAAAAACAACATATTGAATGAATAATCTATACCACCTAGGTCCAAAAGATGAAGTGTATTTTTATTTAATTTGAGCTTCGGCAATTAGGATTTATAATGTTTGAGGTATTTGTTAATATCGAATGGAGGTAAGTTGTGGATTTCAACTAATTCAAGTACCATCTCTTATTATTAATTAAGGGATCTAAGTTTGACTATACTAAAATCCAATTGATGTTTTAGTCTAATAGAAATTATTGTAAAGCAAATGTTATAACTAGGTTCAAATCGTACTCCCTCCAAAAAAAAATAATAATAAATAAAGTTCAAATCATAAGTTTAGTTCCTCAGGTATTGTACCTAAAGTTTCCTAGTTGAATTCAAACATATTTGTATTGACCAATAAAGTAAAAATAATATTATCTTTTCTATGAAAAATTACATCCAGCCATATATTTCATTTATCAATATAATAATATAGCTAAATTTAATTGGAAAACTTTAAATACAACACTTAAAAAATTGTACTTAAATCTTAGCCATTTAGAATTATAAGAATCTTTTGTACTCAATAGCCTTGTTGTGATTTTTTTTTCTACAAGTTGTGCAAAGTTTTGGTTTTAGTCTTATTGAACGCATGGTACTTCTCATTCATTTGGTATGTCTCATTCATTTGGTATGTCTCATTCATTTGTGATGCAGCGTGAGCGTTTAGAAGCAGAATCTATAACACACACAATTACTACAATTCTTCCATGAAACCTAAGTTCTACAAGAACACTAGGCTAGGAAGCAAAATAATAGAGAAAACCTCTCTAACAAACTTTTATTAGAGAGGTTTATAAAAAACGCATAACATTAATCAACCTCTCTATAAAGAGTATTTATAGAAATATAATTTCTCCTACTTCTTTTAGAAAATAATAATAATAATAATAAACCTACTTCTACTTGAGAAAGGAAAAACAATTTAACTATGAAAAGAAAAACAATTAAAATCCTAATTCAACTAGGAAAAGGATTTTAATTGAACTTGTAAAAGCTAATAAATCCTAATTCCTCTAGGAAAGAGAAAACAACATAAAATTTTAAAATATATTATTCTCCCTTAACCAATCTGCATCAAGATTGCATGGATTCGAAAGACACTAAAGTTCATTTGTGAAAGTTCTAAATTTTATTTCATTTGTTAGTGAAAGTTCTAAATTTTATTTCATTTGTTAGTGTTCCACTTAGATGGAACAAAGTTGTTTTAGCTCTTGCTACTATTGCAAAAGAGAATGAGAGGCCAGCGTATGACTTGAAGAATACTTTTCTTTTCTCCTTCCCATTGTAAAGCTTGATATGGAATAAATAAAAAAAATAAAAAAGATCACGACACAATATATGCAAGAAATAAAATAAGATTCATCCTCATGCGCATGAACCTAAAAGGAAGAAATTTTATTTCAAATATTTAGATGACACAATAGTTATAAGATAGAGATACAACACACTCCAGGAGAACAAGCCCAACAGGTTTTTCAAAATAAGCTCACATTTGGCCTACATAATTCTACTTACATAATAGAATTTTGCATGCGCATTGCCCCTCCAAACTTCAATTGTTTTCCAGCCCAAATTTTCTTGTCAAATGAACTATCTCCAACACAATTATTAATGCTATCCTATTTTTGATGTCATCACAGAAACTGAAATACCAATACCTCCATGACTTCTTCACCAATAAGGTGCCACAAACAGTCCAAAAGCCTACAACAAAACCGAGTCCAATTCTAACAATAAACCATAGCCTTTCAGTATCATCTCCATCCTGTTTGTCTTCAGCACTACCACTACCATTAGAAAAAGTTGGCCCATTAGATGTTTCATCTCCTGGGCACTTGGTCGAAAGAGGAGACCCACACAATCGAGAGTTGCCCTTGTATATAGATGCATCATTTAGTGTTTGGAGCTGATTACCCAATGGGATTCTTCCTACTAATTTGTTGAATGACAAGTTCAAGTGTACCAAGGAAGTTAAAGAAGACATGCTTTCAGGAATAGGTCCGGAAAGACTATTCTTCGAGAGATCAAGTGTTTCTAGGAACTACACGTTTCCAATATTCTTGGGAACATTTCTAGTGAGATGATTCCTTGATAAGTTTAGTGTATTTAGTGCTATAAGACTTGTTATTTTATCAGGAATTCCTCCTATTAAATTATTCCATGAAATATCAATGCTGGTAACAAATTGGAGAGTGCTACCATATTCGAGCTCTCTTCCTTTTGTCACTATGATGGCTTTCTCAACATAATTGACATAAAAAGGGGGCCAGATGATGCCATTGCCATAAATCAAAGCAGTAAAATTGCCCAAACAGTTTGGAATTCTCCCAAAAAGATTGTTTTGTGCAAGATCTAGGATGTGAAGAGTTGGAAGATTGCACCATTGTTGAGGGATGATTCCACTAAATTGATTTGACCGTAAGTGTAGTATTTTGACTTCTGATCCTATCCGTGATGGAAGAATCCCCGAGAGATGATTCCCACTAAGATCAATGCTCACAAAAGAACAATTTTGCAAGGAAGAAGGAATTTCACCATAAAGATTATTGTTGCTTAACACTAGTACATGAAGAGAACTTAAGAAACCCGTTGAGCTCAAAATTTTTCCTGATAAGTTGTTGTATGAAATATCCACAACCCACAATAGTTGTGACTCATTCCAATGATGGGGGAGCCCCCCTGAAAGCTTATTGCTCCGAAGGTAAAGTCCTCCAAGATCATTTTTTCCATATGGACAAAGGAATTGTACCATTGAGGTTGTTCTTTGAAAGATCTAAACAGCGCAACCTTGGCATTAGATCATCAATATTTGATGGGATAGAGCCTGAAAATGAATTGCTTTTCAGATACAACTCGGTCACATTAGTAAACCAAAGTGGGATAGGACCCTAGAAGCAGTTATAATTGAGATCAATAAAATTTACATTTGGAAGTACTAATTGGTGCAGCAACTTCCCCATAATCTGATTTTGGGAAAGATCCAAGTGAGTGATTTGAGAAGATATCTTAGAGAACCATTCCTCAGGTATAGTGTCTATGATTCCAACGTTTTTAAGGGTGACATGTGTAAGTTCACTTTGAACTTTAAGCCATACTGGAAATTTGGGGCCACAAAGACAGCTTTCTAGTTCAAGATTTTTGAGCTTGAAAGGAGGAACCCAATCATATGTCACATTGAAAACTAGGGAATGGTTTGTATTGGCTTTTAGTATAAAATTTTCTAGTCTTGTGAGATTCGTCAATTGGACTTCTGTTATAACACCTTCTCAAAAATTCTCATAGAGAAACAAATTGACTAGCTTTGAGAGTTGTCCAAAGCTTTCAGGAATGGTTCCATTCATCTCATTATTAGAGAGGCCCAAATCCTGCAAAGATGACAAGCTGCCAATAGAAGCTGGAATTGAACCCCAAAAAGAGTTAAATCCAAGATTGAGGTATCTCAAGCTTCCAAGTTTCCCCAATGAATCAGGAATTTTTCCTAACAAATTGTTATAGCTCAAATCTAGGGACTCTAGGCTTTTGTTCAGGCAAGCCGAGGCATTACCTAAAAATCCATCAATAGTGCCACAAAAATTATTCTGTGAAAGATCTAAAGTCTTCAATTTACAAAGGTTTCCCAAAAAACCAGGGAATTGGTCTGTGAGGTATCGATTTTCACTCAAATAAAGGTCCCTAAGATTTCTTAGGTTCACAAAATCGAATGGAATGGCATCTTGGAAATAATTAAAGCGGAGATCAAGTTTTGTGAGGCTGGTAAGATCTACCAACCATTGAGGTATGGAAGAGATGAATTGGTTGAATGATAAATCAAGGACAAAAAGAGAGGTTAAATTAACTAATGGAAGGGAAGTTGGAAGGCTTTCAAGCTTACAATGATCTAAATGTAACTCCACAAGGGAAGGAAGCCTATTAACTGCATGCAGCCAATTTGCTCCGACTCCACTGAGATCCACGCCACTCAAATTCAAGTACTTCAAAGAAGAGAAGCCTGAGAGCCAATCCAAAGAACTTATCTGATCACCGAACTGCCAACACAGAATTTCAAGCTTGGTAACATGACCTGATTTGTTGTTGCACTCTATGCCACTCCATTTGCAGCAATCTTCATCAACCCAAGAAGAAATACAATCATTTTCATCGGTGAGGCCTTCCTTGAAGATGACTCTGAATGCATTTTACACAAGTATGATGGTCACTGCATGAACTGAGTTTGATTATCAGAAGCAGAAATACAACAGTAAGATTAAAACTACCCATCGAGTTTGTGTTGTAAGTTGTAACTGATAATGACACCACTGAAGATGTGTTATACTGATTTATATAAAGCGAATCCCATGACTGTTATATATATATATATATTTTGTTTTTTTTTGTTTTTTTTGAGACGACTATGACTGATATATTTAACAGTGTGGACTGTTGAACTCAATGTAGAATGGTGTGGTCACTGATCATTGATTGCACCTCCTTGTTGGTTCAGTACCAATGTAACATATGACTGTCTAAGGCTCAATTGCGTGTGCTCAGGGTAGAAGTTTCGGATTAGCTCCGGGATTTCGGGTTGTTTTACTCTCTTTCAAACAGTAGACTTTTCAAAGCCGTTGTTAACAGCTTTTGGTTTGGTTTCTTTTTTTCTTTTTTTGGTCACATTGTAAAGACTAGCGAATGAATTTTTATTTCCACATGGCATATAGAAAAAAATTTCTTTCTTTTTCCACAGTTTACACATGATCTCTCTCTTTCTTTTTGTTGTGGAAAATGGACTACTGCAGCACATTTCTAGCGAATACATTACTCCTAACACAGCTAACATTTGGACCAACAAAGACCCAGAATAAGCCATTGAATATCTCGTAAGATGTGATCAAAACCAACCGAGAAAGATGAGACTCATGCATTGGGATCCGGATCCTCTCCATTTCTATTTGAAATGGAAAGTGTCCAGTTAAGAGACCTGATCTGCTTAAAATAAATCAAAGACTTAAATTGTGCCACGTCAATTAAAATTCAAATCACTTAACTCTTCAAGTTCAACCGGGATTAACAAACTTAACTCTTCAAATTCAACCGGGGTTAAACTCTTTCACTTAAACTCTTCAAGTTCCCTGAATAGAAAAGCTTATATTTTACTTTGTGTTAACTCTGTTGAAAAAGAAAAATGCACAACGGAGATGGACGCTAAGAACACAAACCAGATTTGATAGGGTTGCAAGGTAGACATGGGTGAACAGTGGCCCACTCCAAGTCGATGAGGTCGGGTCTGGTAGTGCTGTGCTCGCTGGGGCTGGTGGCGGTAACTTGATGGGATCTGGTTTGGAAGATGAACTTGTGGATCTTTCCCCAGATTTGCTTTGATTTTTTATTTAGGTAGGTGATATTATAGTTGAGTTTGTTTGATTTTCGTCCCAGATATGGAATGATTTTGGATTTAGGCATGGTTTGATTATTTGGATATGAATTTATAATCCAACATTTATAGTCCAAATTCATATCCAAATAATTTGGATATGAAAGTCTGGATATTCAGAGAAAGTTACAGGACTTCTATATTTTTGTGGAAAAATCTTTAGAAAGCCGTCATAAGCAAAGGCTAACTATAAGGGAATTTATACTTACTCACGGCTTGGACAAACGGAGTTTGAATTCCCATGCTGATTGTTGGATTAACTATGTGGTTAAGAGTGATGTCAAGAAGTTGAGCCTTCATTTTGCAGCAGGATATTATGACTTACCTCAGAGCATTTTGGTTGCAAAATCCATAACCGTGTTGATTTTAAGGCAATGTAAGTTGGATACAAACTGTGGTGAAATAAACTTACCCATTTTGAAAAAAACTCTTTATTTTACGTTGATGCAGATGATAAAACTATTCAAAAACTAGTTGCTAGGAGTCCTATGATAGAAGACATGAAATTTTTGAAGTGCCATGGATTGAAAAGTATAAAGTTATATCTTAGACTAAGCATAAGCTTTTCTATTCAGTGAACTTGAAGAGTTTAAGTGAAAAGTTTAACCCCGTTTGAACTTGAAGAGTTAAGTCTGTTAACCCCTATTGAACTTGAAGAGTTAAATTTGTTAACCCCGGTTAAACTTGAAGAGTTAAGTGATTTGAATTTTAATTGGCGTGGCACAGTTTAAGCCTTTGATTTATTTTAAGCAGATCTGGTCCCTTAACCGGACACTCTCCATTTTAAATAGAAATGGAGAGGATCCAGATCCCATGCATTGAAATGGACTACATGACAACAGTCAACAGAATTATCTCCCTCAATAACTAGTTATGTAAACCCCGCATCTATAGCAAACTTGACTCCACCAACACAGCTTCCACGTGATCTCTTAACTCCACTTTCACACTGTTTCCACAATTTTTTTACCACATTTAGACTTTAGCATATGATCTCTTGTATTTGCTGCATGTGGTCTCACAAGTGTATAGAGTTTGTATTTTGTGAGAGGACCGCTGAATGCAATGGAAACAGAAGATATCCCCTAGCTAGTGAGTGGAAGAACCCTTCCTCTTGAGATTTATCTAAGCAAGAGGGTATCTCATATGATTTGTTTAAATAATATATATAGATAGTTTTATAAATCGTCACGTAATGGATTGGAAAAAATAGCTTCAAACCATTTTGGGGCTAAACTTTGTCCCTCTTGCAACTGTTTGTTGCTAGCATGATTGAGCCATTTTTTGTTATTTATCGTGAATTTTGGTTAATTCATGGAGTTGACTTCATTATCTTGGTAAGGGAATAGATTTTGAAGTTTCTAAATATTCATAATTGTAATTCGATTTGGAGTATACTTAGATGGAGCTTTAAAGTTACTATTTCGATTTTGATTTCTTTTTTTTCTTTTTTCTTTTTTCTTTTTTGGGCTGAATGTTAGTTACTATTGTGCTTAATTGAATTCATTTTGTCAGTTTTAGGGAACTGAAACATATCCTATGTTTGAATATTTACTACCAATTTAGAATTACTGTGTGCTAATTCTGTGAAAACATTTAGGGAAAAAGTATTTTAAAATTAAAATCTTGGACTTTTGTTTCTTTTTCATTTTAGAATTTTAGGGAATCTAATAGGTTGTCTGGTTGGTTGAATCAAATTTTAAAATCTGGAAACTAAAGTATTTTTTCTTTGTTTTTTGTTGTTGAGTTAATTTTTACTTTGATTTATTGTTTTTATCAATGGAAAAGTGTCTTAATAAAAAAAAAAAGGGAAGAAAAATTTAGGAAAAGAGAATGTTTTGAAATGAAAGGATTGGATTTTATCACATCATTAATAATTTAAATAGATTTCAAAATGTTGATGGCCAATCCATTTATTTCAAAAGAGATGAATAGGATTTTAGTAACTCCACATTGAAGCTACCTTAAAAACTCTAGAAAACCTTAATCTATAATCCATATGTCTGTCTGTAAATGAGCGTGAGAAAGAGAACAAAAAGAAGAAATAAACACCTAAAGAAACTACTGAAAGATCCACGATGAGGCACATATACTCCAGGTTTGTCACAAGTGGTTCTAACCATGGGCAAAGAGATAATGCTCCACTAAGCAACTCCGAGAATAACAAAAACTCACTCAAGGAAAAATTTAACAGTAAGAAGTTTGTTCATCACATTAAAACTTGCTACATTTACAAATACATCACATTTTCTTCAAGATAATATATACAGTTCAAAAAATGACTATGTGAACTTAGTAAATATGTAAACAAAGTTCTATACCAAACAGGTAATGACTAAGTGAACTTAGTAAATATGTAAACTAAGTATTCATTGTGCTGTGCTTCATATTCATCACAGAGACTTCATGCTCCAATGGTCAATTCAACCTAAAATCCTTGACTGCTCTTTTCCCTTATGATGTTCAACGGATGCGGCTTACGTCAGCAAACGGTTCTAATTTTTCCTTAGGTGCAGGTTTAGCCACTTCTGGAGTCCCAAACACATTCCAAAATCTTAGAGTCTCGTCTGCTGCTGCAGATGCCACTGTGCATCCATCAGGGCTCTGAACATAAAACAACAAAGTTCAAACAGTCTCAGCCAAATATGCTCATATAAAACCAATTGAAAGATGAAACTAATAATTTAAACAATTAATTTTATTACACTAGAGCATGATTTATTGAAATGTTCTAAAAGATAAAACTTAAATACAACAACCAAAGGTAACAAAGAAAAACAAGAAACCAACCCTTCAAAATTCACTCAGATTTTTTATACTATATAGCAAAAATATGAAAAGGAAAAAACAATGAGGAACACAGACAGAGACAGAGAGAGTAGATTGTTGAGGGGGCTTCTTGTATCTGATCTTTGAGCGTCTGGCTACAGAGAGAGAGAGGCAGAGAAATTCAGAGAGAGAGAGAGAGAGAGAGCAAGGGCGGAGCCAGGAATTTTTGTTTGGGGGGACCAAGTTGCAACTCTAATATATTTATTAAGACAACCCCCACATACACTTATACACACGCTTTTTTATTATATAAACACACTTTTTTATTTGATAAGTTATATATACACACACCAAACAAAAACAAAAAGAGCTTAGTAATTTTAATCAAAATTATGTTTGGTGGCGATCTTTCTTAAAACAAAATTCATTTTTACTATTTTTATATAGTGAAATTCTTAAAAATTTTCATTTTCGATACAAGTTATCAAATTTTATACTAAAGTAAAAAATATTTCAATTGAACTAATGAAATTTTTAAAAACATAAATGATCCAAAACTTGGAGGAATAAGTTAAGCTTCAAACATATTTGATGCTATCTTGCTCTAACCTATTATGTAGTAACTAAAAAGACATTTCATGTATAGTTTTAGTGACATTATTTTTTTAATGAGTCAATGACTTGTTAATTGCCACATAACTGGTTGAAAAAGATATAGATTCAAATATATTTAGTGTCAAACTTTATCAAATATTTAACAGATAAGAGCATATTTTACAATAAAAAAATAAAATTGTGAAAAATAATGTTGTCTCTATAATTATTAGACCAATTTTTTTTTTAAGAGCATCATTGGACTAAATCAAATATTTGGGGGGGAACTCTTATTTTTGTAGACTAAATTTTGAAAAAATTAAAATAATTATATATATATTTTAAAAAAATTCAAAATCATGGCCCCCCACCCTTACACGTAGCTACGCCCCTGGGAGAAGAAGAAGAAGAAGAAGAAGAAGAAGAAGAAGTTGATTATTTTGGAATTTAGAGGGTTTAACGGCTACAGTGGTATCCTTAAATAGCCGTTGATATTTTAGTTTGAATGAAATGGGCTTATGGGCCTCATTTTTACACCGACTTTGTAGGGTGTTACTGTGCTTGGGCAGCCCACGACCACGTCTTCTCAGAGGCCAAACTCCAAACTCCCAAGGGGTTGTTTGGGATTTGGCTCAAACCCAAGGTTGGAGTAGCTCCCTCACTTTCACAACTCAAGCCCAACCCAATCCACAGGCAAACTTAGGCTTACTTTTAAACATTAAAAAAAAAAAAAAAAAAATCCCATATGTACTTAGAATCATTAATCACATTGAAATAAAATAAAATAAAGTGGTATTCTAGATTTTGACTAAATCATTCAACTTCTTGCGCATGATACTTTGGAAACCTCATAAATATATTATGTGGTGAATGAAACTTGAGACTTTTAAATTTTTGACACATCTTTCAAGTTCATTAATCCTACCTCTCAGGTTTCAACGAATAGACCTAAATGACTGAATCCCAATGTAGTTTGTGTTTGTCAATAATAAAATATAATAATGCTTTTGTTGAGTGCATTAAGGTGTGGCTTGTGGGGAGGGGTAGGGTCCAAACTTCTTCATAATTTCTAATATTAGCCAATAAAGTTGTCTAAACTTTCTTCTAAAAAAAAGTTGCATAACCTTAAAATATGGTGACGAAAATTTTCAAGTGAATTCATCACGACTTCACAAAAGTATCCACTTTCTAACACCGACAAATAATTTGTTGGGCCTACCTTTCATTATCTTTGTGAAAGTACATAACCATGTTCATTTGCAAATACTAAAGCCAAAAAAAAAAAAGGTTAAAAAAAGAAAAGAAAGAAAGGTGTTATTGATATGAGTATGACTTGAAATCTATTTCAATGCACTAAAAAAATTACTGCATTTGACACCAATACCAAGCATTCTAACTCTAATTAGTTAGGTTGAAATTCTAAAAAAAAAAAAAAAAAAGACTCTAATGAGTTTACCATGTTTATTGAAAGAAAGGGGATTAAAAATAATGTTAAGTTACAAAACGTTCCCTTCATGTATGTTTTACAATGCAATAGAAAATGTTGGACAAAGTCCATTTATCGAAAAAAAAAAAACTAATTAATTAGCAAAATAATCCAGTTTTGAGTCGGCTAATGATTGCACCCATGTGTTATTTCTCTCTTATGTATATAAAAAAAAATGGTACGTAATTTTTTGGGTTGGCCCTAAAATTGATGCTTATTTTCTTTTTATATTAAAAGATTACTTAATTTAATTTAATTTTAATTTCATTTCTTTATAAACTCAAGCTAGATTCCACTTTCCAAAATAAATAGATAAAGTTTAACATTGAAATTTGTCCAAACAATAGTATATCAGTGTATAGCGAGTACAACTTCAAATATTTCATCTATTTTCCCAAATTTGATGTTCACAAATATATATCCCATCAATTTCAAATCTCACACCCTCAAACGATGTGTCAGCAACCGATATGCCTTACGCAAGTTTCTAATTTATGGCCGCACCAGTTGGATTGGCTTTTTATTTGGCAAGCTTTGCCAAGTTTGGCATCAACTTCATATACAACTCTAGTCGCAAGAACCACAAAGTTAATACCATTCATACCAATATTGTTGGAACACTCGCCTTGGCTGACGTGTGCAAAAATAATTGCATTTTCTTAATTAAATATATGCCATTACATGTATTTTTAAGTCTGTTTTAGGTCGTCCACTTAGGTCAACTCTTGGATTCAAGAAGAAAGATATGCCAAACTTTTATTCCAAGACTAAGGACATGGTGGATTTAAGCCTCTCTTTTTTCTTTTTCTTTTTCTTTTTCCTGATTATTTTTTAACTTGTAATTTAATTTTGGGTGACTACATATGAAATGGCAATGTAGGTGTGTACGATTTTTTTTTTCCACCGATAATCTTTGGACTTTGGAGGCATGATTTTACATATTTCACAATTGTGTATGTGTAATATTGGATCATCTAGGCGTTAAGATCAAGTTTGCATCATTGGCAATTGTTTTCAATATTTGAGAATTAAAAAAGTAATTTTCAATTTGATACTAACACAAACTTATCAAGCACAGGGCGGCTCAATATATGATGCAAGTGATGTAATCGCCTAAGGCCCCCAAATAAAAGAAGGCCCCACTTGTAAAAAAAAATTTATATATATAATATATTTATTTATATATTTTAGTTAAAAAAATTTTAAGCATTTTTATTGGTCAATAAAATGCATTAAAAAAGTCCCATTGTATCCTAAAATGCAAAAGATCAAGAAAGGATAAAAAAAAGTCAAACTTCAGCTAACAAAATTAAATTTTAGAAGACAAATTTATTAACTCATTCTTGAAATATGCTAAAAACAAAATTAATAGCAGACAAATTCATTAAAATATAATGTAATTGTCTTGAAATATGCCAAAATACAAATTATAAATTTCAAAAACCTCTCATCTCTCTATCTCTCTGCCTCTCCACTGTCTTACCTTTCTTTTCTTCACCTTCATCTTGATTCTTGATCTTTTTCCATCAACTCAGTCAGTCAATCTGGCTTGAAATTTTTCTTTGTTGATTCCAGCATCATACCAGTCTACCAGTCGGCCACAAGAGGTATTCTTCTTCTTCAGTTCTTCCCCTCTTTCTCTTTGTCTTTCCGAAAATAAAAACTCATAGTCTTTTATTTATTCCAGCATCATAATGTTGTTGCAATATTACTTGTTGTAACAGGTTTTTTTTTTTTCTAGTAGTGTGTGTACATGAACGACCAAATTGTACAAGCCAACTTGAAATAAAATTTCCTTGAAGTAAATTTAACGACAATTTTAATACTAGGTAAGATCCTCGTGCATTGAAACAAACAATTTCTGGCGTACATATATCTTGTTACCAAGATATTCCTCTATGAGCAAAGTGATAACTTGCAGAGCAAAATGCTTTAAAATTATATTTAATGTTCTGCCTATAAAAGATGGAGTGCAAATTTCAAAAAATTTAAACACAAAAGAGAGAGTGCAAAGTTCAGAAAATTCAAACACAAAGGAGTGCCCACTGCACAAAAACAAAAACAAAAACAAGAATGTTAATTGTTACCCCAAAACAAAAACAAGAACAAAAATGTTGATTTATTTCAGCAAGCAATTGATTTCATACATGGATGGCATTATTAACAACCTGATCAAGATTTGAAAACTCACTACTCTTTTGGCCTTCTCTCCTATAAAAGGTAGAACAATAAACATAAAGTTTCCTAAATTCAAACACAAAAGAGAGAGTGCAAAGTTCAGAAACAAAGTTCTAAAACACAAGAGATGTCATGGGATTACCTTGGATGCTAGTTCCGATGTCTCTGATGAATGAGAAGTACCATGCATGCAATAAGACTAAAACCAAAACTTTGCACAACTTGTAGAAAAAAAAATCACAACAAGGCTATTGAGGACAAAAGATTCTTATAATTCTAAATGGGTAAGATCTAAGTACAATGATATGAGAAAACGTTCTATCAGGCTGTGGCGTAAAACCAGTGTTTTACGCCAACCAATAAACTCCTGCCACGTGGACTCTCCTAAAATCCCTCTCCAAACAAAGAAAGAAAACCACAGCCTCTCTGAACGAACTCCAAGCAAAGAACGAAGAAAGAAAACCAATGCTTCCTCTGCTTCCTGTTAGAATTATTGTTAAATGATTAAATTCACAATTTCCCAAAAACTTAAACTTTTGGGACAATCAGTACTTTAACATGGTATCAGAGTAGGAAATCCTAAGTTCAATCTCCATCTTTACTCTACCTCCCATTTAAAATGTTAAATTCTCACTTGTTGGATCCTCATTTATTAAGAGGAAGTTTAGGCTCACAAGTGAGGGGGAGTGTTAGAATCATGGTTAAGTAATTAAACTCACAATTTCCTAACAGCTTAAACTTTTGGGACAATTGGTAATTTAACACTTCCTTCACGCCGAACCTCCACCACCGCCACACAGATCACCAAAGCAGAAAGAGTTGTCATTGTGCCCTCTGTTTCCTCCTTTGAGGTTGTGCCGTCCTTTGCTTGCCCAAACCTCCACCACACCACACACCAAAGCTCACCGCCACAGAGGTCGCCGGAGCTATGCGTGGAGCTTGGAAATATACCGGAGCCGCTGTGAGCCACGATCCAAAGGTTTGTTTTTCATGATTTTCCCTTTTCCCCAATTTGGATTTCGAATTATTTTGGTTTTTCTGTTTTCTGGGTTTATGGGTTTTTCTGTTTTATGGGTTTATGGGCTCAGTATAGTTGTGTTTGGGATTTTGGGTTTTGGAATTGGAGTTTAAGGGTTCTGAGTATTGCTAGTTTTGTGCTAATATTGCTCATTACTAAGAGCTTGAGGCTTGTTCCTCAAAAAAAGAAGAAGCTTGAGGGTTTTTTTTTCTTTGAATCTATGAACTTGGATTACTTTCTGTGTTCTGAACTATTAGTCTTTGAATTGATGACCTTGCTCAACTGCCTTATTTCTTTTTGGTATATGATATATGCTTCTTCATCAACCGGGTTCTTTTTAATTTTTATTGTTTCTTTTCTTCATTTGTTACCTTTTTTTTTACCCCTATGCTCCTTCGTTTTTGTCATGGATTATGAGTGTCTTTAATTACTATTGTTATGATGATGATAATGATGGGGATTTTATAGTTAATTCATGTTAATTTCATTGCCATCCGGGCATTCAGGGGCCTCTGTGTTGGTTGGTTGGACTTGGGAGTCTAGGCTAGCAATTAACTGTCTTGTAGTGAGCCACTATAGGGTCATGAATGAATTAGAAAGCTAAGTTGACACCATAGGATAGATCAGGTCCAGTGAACTTGGGGTATTGAAGTGCTTCGACAAGGATTCGACAAGGATTTGATAACTATAAGTATCAGGATAAGGCTCATCAGTAGATGGGAAATGTCTGCCTTTCTCGGGCACTGGAGTAATAATGGGTTTGCACATCTGCATGAAAGCAAGTTCTAAGATATCCTCAGCATACTGGTTTGACATAAAAACAGGCTATGTTGGGTAACGCCTAGAAAGTGATGAAGAAAACACAAGACGTTGATGGAAAACTCATGTCCCAACTGAGAGATGAACCCAGTTGATGCGAGTTGAGGACAAGACGAATGTTGTATATCCCTGCCTTTGACAACTTCCAGTACAAGGAGAAATGTTTCTAAAAAATCGATACTATCAACTTGGCTAAACCTCTTAGCCACCAACTGAGCTTTGATACGTTCCAAGGAGCCATCTTGTTTCAATTTTGCTTTGTAAACCCATATACACCTAATGGCATTCAGGTCAGGGTGATGTACCAATGCCATGAGGTCCAGATTTGCATTTAGGGCAGCAACTTTTTTCATCCATAGCAGCAACCCATCTAGGCTGACATTTGGCAAAGATGATGGATTTTGGTACAATAGGTATATTATGAGTAACCCTTGCTACATGAAAATTAAGGTACCTTGGAGTTGTCATAGTAGGAAGTGTGTCAACTGTTGGTGAGCGACTTGATATAATATTTGTGACAGGTGGTGAGAATCCTGAAATAAGGGAGGCATAAGGCAATAGTTTTGTTGATTGAGGTTGCCTCCCAATCTGTGAATGTAATGAGCTCCCCATCAATTTTATTATTCCTATATATATTTCTTTCAATTTTTCAATTTGTGTTTCCTTTTTTTTTTTTTTTTTTAAACATTGACTTAAAACCTTGACTGAACTGTTTCCTTTTCTTTTCTTTTCTTGGATTTGTATTTCTTCCAATTTTGCTTCTTATAGGTGCCGTTCCATCAAGTTTACTTACTGTGGTTATTGAATTCTCCGCTATCAAACAAGTTGATGTACAAACAAGTTTTGTGTCCAAGAGAATGGATTGGAAAACAAATATTTTTTGGTTATATAATGTTTAAATTGTGGTGGATAGACATAGAACCATCTTCTTTTTTGTATTCCCTACGTAGTGTCATCTTTTTTGTATATTGAACTATGACAGGTTTTATTCTAGATGAATGTATTCTCAATTAGAAATTTCCCAAAAGAATTGTGACAAATTTTATTTTCAGATGTATGGTCAATCATATGATCTTTTATGAATTGAATTGTGACAGGTTTTATTTCAAGTGAATGTATTCTCAATTAGAAACTTTTCTAAAAAAAAAAATTAATTGATGGAGAATTTTATTTCAGATGTCTTTGTAATCCTATAATCCTCTTTTTGTATTCTAAATCATGACAGGTTTTATTCTAAATTAAATTGTGACAGGTTTTATTTCAATTTTCATTCTAAATTGAGTTGTTATTATGTCAAATTTTAGTTTGTATGGTACAGAGGTATTAGTTGGCTTGTATTATTTAGAAATTCATGACCTGTCTATTAATTTAAACAAGTATCCATGTACTTTTGATTCTATAAAAGAATTGTTAAAATGTCTTTTATTTTGCTAATCTGCAATTCTGCATATTTGCATGTATGCATTTCATTTGCAATTAATTGTATCTATATGAAAACCAATTTATTAGAAACTAAGTACAATTCACATTCACCAACAATTGAAAGTTTACTGCCCAGTACTATTATCTCTTCAAGTACAGCCCAACAAAAACAAATCTATGTATAAGTCCAGGTACAGCCTATGGAAAGCTTAAAGCTTAAAAAAATGGTCCTAACTTCTACCCTAAAGCGAATCCATGCATGTATCCAGGTGCAGTTGAATGCCTGTAAAGTCCAACGGTATACAGGTTGAATGCATGCTCTCCTTCTCCAATTAGTCTAATGCACACCACAGCCATTCCCATCTCCAAGCTACTTCGTATGATACTTTGGGATTCAATGCTGACATTACAGATACTAATACAGGCCAAGCTGCTAGAAAGAAACGCAATGAACGTGAGAAAAAATAAATTAAGGCAAAAAAATATAGATTAGTTGAAATTGAAACCATTTAACAACATAAAACATTAGTTATTAAAGCAGATATATCTGATTGATACAAATATTATAATTAGGATTAAGTTTTCACTCATGTAATGAGAAATGATCTCTTGGCAATATGCTCACAAGCATTCTCCTAAGAATACAAACCCATCAAACTTGACAGGTTATCTTCAAACTTGTAAACTGCATGCAACATCCAAAAGTCCACAAAATAATATAAAAATACTTGGTAAAAAATTTTCTAATATAAGAGATAAAATGATCAAATATTTGCAATAGGATCAACAGCAGATGCAGGAAGTATAAATGAATTTCTAAAAAACAATGCCTTCAAAAATTCAAAGTAGGCCCATTATTTTGCTGACCATTACCAAATTTAAACTAAGCAATGTGTACAAGATAAGCATGGTTACCACTACGAGATTTTGTACCAAAGCCACTCAAGCCATGGGACCTGAAATGATATATTGTCTTCAGAATTTTGACTCTCTTTTGGTATCGAGTAAAACAGGATTCATCAGCACCAAAACAAATCTGAATCAATTGGCCTGGTAGTGATACATCTCGCTGAAGCAAACACTATCCGTTGACAAATAATCTAGCTGTAAGCATTAACCATTCATATTGCAAAAGCATGCAAATGATTCCAGCAAAATTTGAAAACCAAACTATTGTAAGATCCTCCAGCAACTTTTTATCGAAGCAAATGTCGAATGGTAGCAACAGCATCACCAAATTGTTCTCAATATTGAAAGAAATATATTTTAAGCCTTTTAATTTTGGAAGCCAAAATACATACATGTTAAGAGAGCATTAATTAAAATAGGAGGCACTAACCTCTAGCTCATTTGCAATTATGTCAACATCAGCTGCCTTGATCTTAACAGCAGCGAGTTCTTTCTCCCTGCAACAAAGAAAATAGCATCTTTGCTTGAAATGCAACCATATGTAATAGATAAAACAAAAAGAAGTGAAATAATATTTTAATTAGAACTTCATGCCACAAGTCAAGACTAACAAAGTCAAAAAAATAAAATTTCTTGAGGAGTTTAAAAATAAATAACACTTAATTTAAATTCATATATCGTACTACCAACAAGCCCAAGATCTCAGGATGTTACTCTTCAAGCTATTATAACATGGAAAACACATAATGGATGTAGATAAATATCCCACCCCAGAAAAGAAAATAAAAGTCCTGCATTAGAATGGGAAAACTATGTTTTGATTGTATCAAAATGAGATGGCCAAAAATAAGTTCATCCATTTAAATTGTAGACTGCGGTATATGAACACAAGTTATTTATGCAATTATGCCATCAGAGACGGTGGTCTCAAATGAAAATGGCTATGTCAAGACTTAAAAGTTTATCTAATCTTACCAACTGGGAATTGGCTTGAGCATACGCTTGGGCTTATGAGAAGAGTCAAATATTGCACTCTTGTTTGGCCCAGATGTAACAATAGTCAAACTTATAAGTTTACCTCGTTAATTGACATGTTCTTTTTTACTACTTCTATGAATGATAATTTTTTGTCTTCCACTACATTTTTTTGTTCCATCAACTTGAATCAACTCACTTTTTTTCATTGGTGCATTGATTGTTCTCCTTTGAACATGACCAAACCATCTTAAACATCATTAATTTATATATATACACACACACACTCACACTGGTATGCACTAAAACACAACAATATAAAGCAAGTTTAAACAGTTAACCCCTACCAACTCTTGCCGCTTTATTTTAAGATGGTTAACAATGTAACAGTGCCCCCCCCCCCCCCCAAACACCTCTTCTCTTGCTTTTTACATGAACTTATTTAATAAAAATTTGGTATTTAACCGTTAAAGCAAATCAAACTAAATCGATATCAAGGATACCTTGACCATGTTACAAGTTCAACATATATTAAGTGTTTCAGAAATGTTTAATGCGTAATCTTTTAAAGAAAGGCATTGGGATCAAAGAACTCTACTTGCACAGTAAGCATAAAAATGAGCATGCACCGCAAAGCAAAGACTCCAAAAGTACTCAGAGAAGAAAGTCCATAAACATAAAAGAAAGGATTCACTCTCATCCACGCATGATTACTTATGAGCTACTCGAGATATCTAAACCATCATGTATACAAAATGCAGTTCAAGAGCAACAAAAAACAAAAAAATCACAGAACCCGCTTAACGTCTGTCATGAAATTACATGTGGGGTTGACCTTGATTAATTCAATAAGGATTCAAAGTCGACCCCCCAAAAGTTTTGGGACTAAAGCTTAGTTTTTGTTGCCATTGTAATTAAGGTTTATTGATTGAAAGGCATGCAAATTATCTATATAAATTAGACAGTTCATACTATCTACATATAGAGAGAGTTTTGAAAATCAATTCGAATTGTTTGTATGTACCTCATTTCATAGCATTCCAATCTGCTTCAGACGAGGCAGCAATCGAGGCCATAGCCTGCCACATCATCAACCACAACCATAAGAAACCAAAACACAAACACAAATACAAACAGAGCAAAATTCACGAGGCTCCAAAGAAACCCAGAAAACAGAAAAACCCATCAATAATTCAAAATCCAAATTTGGGAAAAGGGAAAATCATGAAAAACAATCCTTTGGATCGTGGCCCACAGCGGCTCCAATATGTTTCAAAGCTCCATGCACAGCTCCGGCAACCCCTGTGGCGGTGAGATTCGGTGTGTGGTGTGGTGGAGGTTTGGGCAAGCAAAGGACAACACAACCCCAGAGGAGGAAACAGAGGACACAACGAGAACTCTTTCTGCTCCGGCGATCTGTGTGGCAGTGGTGGAGGTTCGGCGTGAAGGAAGCAGAGGAAGCACTGATTTAAGTGAGAGTCCACGTGGCAAGAGTTTATTGGCTGGCGTAAAACACTGGTTTTACGCCACAACCTGATAGAACGTTTTCTCCACTAACATTCTCCTGAAGACACGAAGAGTACACTGCTCAATTGATCATCTACCACTTCAATTGTATTTATTTTAAAACGGAAAATGCCTCAGGTAAGAAAGTCAGGAACGATTTTCACCAAAAAAAAAAAAAGAAAAGTCGGGAACGAAACGTCATGAGTCATGAGATCCTGTGGCCCCCTCTTAGGCTCTTATCTCCTTCCTCTCCTCTGCCTTGTCAGACTATCACTTTCCAACATTTCCTCCAACATTGCCCTTCACTTTTATTTCTTCATTCACACAAAATTTTGGGGCATCAATTTATGAATGACCAGTTACTCATATCATGTGACATTCTTAATTTCCTCATTTTGACAGAGATGGCACTGAAGTTGCAGAGTTGTTTTTTTGGATTTCAGTGGCTTTCGGAGAGAGAAAAAGCGTCCAATTCTCTCTTTCTTTCTATAAAACTCAAAATGCCTAAGTACTCCTAACATCTAAACTAAACTCCACAAATAACAAGTTCAGTTCATTCACAGATAAAGACTTAAAATGCGTGCGAAGCCCCATGGCATTTTCCCTTAACAAAAAAACATACAAAATAAAAATAGAAGTTGGCTCACAGTTCCTCCAAAATACAAGATTGCAAGCAACAAAAGAAATTGAATCAATTCACAATAATATGAACAAAGGAATCAATTTAAAAAAAAAAAAAAAAAAACACCCAGGATTCCTCTGCTTCGTATATAAAAAAGAAGCACCCTAAGAATTTGAAACCACCTCAACCCTCTGTCTCTCTCTCTCGGCGTGGCCTAACAACCCTCTGTCGCGTCGGCTTCCGATCTCTCTCTCTCTCGGCGTGGACAACACTCAGGTCCGACCTGCGACTTCTCTCTCTGTCTTTTTTTTTTTTTTTTTGGGTAAACTGGATATTGCATTCAACTTCTTCTTGCTTATATTTCTTTCTGTTTACATTAACAGCCCCTTCAGTTAGGAGAGGGATTTAAGTGAGAGTCCACGTGGCAGGAGTTTATTGGCTGGCGTAAAACACTAGTTTTACGCCACAGCTTGATAGAATGTTTTCTCCAATGATATATATGTTGTTGCAATAAAAAAATTATTGCAACAATATATTTGTTGCAACGAGTTGTTGCAATAAAATTTGAGGTAATAAATTTGTGCAACAAAAAATTTTATTGCATTTTATTGACAACTTTGATGCAATGATATATATGTTGTTGCAATAAAAAAATTATTGCAACGATATATTTGTTGTAATAAATAATTGTTTCATATTTTTCATTACAATAGATTGTAAAATAATTGATATCAAGTTATTGCAATAATATATTTGTTTCATGTTTGTCATTGTAATAGATTATAAAATAATTGGTGGGTCAAAGTAGATGGAATAGGACCAAAGTGGGCCGAATAGAACTTTTGAATATTTATCATTTTTATTGCATTTTTTGAGCCCTTATTTCTAATTTATAATGTCTATTTTGTTTGTATTTAACTCAAAACTAAAGAGTTTAGCCCAAATATATCATACTTTTCAACCCAAAAATTAAGGAGTGTTGGGGGGCGGGGGAATTTAGAGCTAAACTTGAAAATACGACCTACAAAAATAATCAATATATGGCCCAATTTGTCTAAAATGGAGCAAATGGGACCGAAATTGACCGAGTGGACCAAATTGGACTGTATAGGACCAAAATGGACTGATATGTACATAATTGGACCAAATGAGTCCAAAGTATACCTAATTGAACCGAATAGCAATTGTTTAATTTTTCAAGAGAACAAATTATATTCAAAAGAAATTAGATAACAAATTATACCTTATATTACAATTATAAAATATTAATTATTTATTCTCACACATCACGTTGTCTTGTGACCAGTTTTCCTTCAAGTTTTGCCCACTAAAAAAAATGAAGACCATAAAAGAATAACCCAACTTAAGAGAAGTTAAAACACCAACGTGTCGTACAGTAGCACTGAGACCATATGAGAACATGTAAGCAATAACTTATGTATTCACACTGAAGTTTTAATCCTGGAACAGAATTATTAAAGCAAAATGATTAGGTTTGTAACTGATATAGCCAGGGAAAAGGACAGTGTGAATAGAGTTATACTTTGCCTTCTTATAAAATAATATATATGATGGGGTGTAAAATACATGTTTTACACCGTCCAATAAAATATTGTCACATCAGTTTTTTACTTAAAATTCACTACATCCTACTGCACCTAATAACATCTTAATAATCTCCCAATTTGGTTGGATTTATATATGGGTATTAGAATTGATTGGGTGTGGTTGTGTTTATTATTAAATATGTGATAAGATGATGTAACATGTTAGGATTGGATGGATAAAACATGGGTTTTACACCACATCTTTACATAATTTAATTTCTTTTTTAACCATTAGATTGATTAGAAATCTATGGTCTAAAAAATATGTAGCCCTTATCAAGTTACACCTGGTGTAACTTGAACCCATGAACCCATCTCATATAAATTTAGATATAATTTTAAATAATGGCCCTCTCTAGACTTTTACTATTATTAATTCAAAGTGTACATAATGCATTTCATAAAAATTGAAAATTTTATATTATTAATGCACTTTTATTTTTCCTTTAATTACTCTTATACCATATTAACATATTCTAAAAATATATAAGTCAATTTTTTTAATAAAACCTTCTCTATTTTTTTAATATTTTAATTTTTCATTATTATTATTAATATATATATGTCAATTTTTTTAATAAAGCCTTCTCTATTTTTTTAATGTTTTAATTTTTGATTATTATTATTATTATTATTATAATAAAGGATAAATGTTGATTTCATGGTCAGGAATTAAACTTAAAAAGATCCTTTGGTTTTTATATGACCACCTCCAACACAAATTGTCTTCAGAGTTTTTCTACGAGTATAATTTTTGTGCCCACAACTCTTTCACGGCAAATTATCAGTTATTCTTATTTTATAACCACAACTTTTCTTCTTATTTTATAACCACGTTGCAATATTGCATGTGCCATGACAATTTTGGATTTCCATTTATAGCCATAGGTAGCAATTGTTATCCCCTATAAATACCAACCACCATTCGAACCATTCTCTCACTCTAGACTTACAATGAAGACCCAGAATTGTGTTTACCTTCTCACCCTTCTCATCCTTTCACTTTACACAACAGCCATGGAAGGCAAACTTGGTGTTCTTGATAAGAGTGACTGGCAGCCGATAAAGAACATCAAAGACCATTTCATTCAATCGATCGGAGCAGTCTCAGTGTTTCAGTACAACAAGAGGTCAGGGTCGCTGTTGATGTTTGTGGAAGTTTTTAACGGCGACACCCGAGTCGATAACGGGACCTATTACCGGCTCGACTTGACCGCTGAGGATGGTGTTGTCACCAAAAAATACCAAGCAATTGTGTTGGATAGGGATTATTTCAACTTGATTTCGTTTACTCCTTTAGATCATTAGCCTTAAATTAAAGAGTGTGGTTACTTGTTAATAGTTCAATGTGACCAAACTTCTTTGGTACGATTTGAAGAATAATTACCTCAAATTTGGAGAATCAATGTTATAAAGACTTGGAACTATATACTGTTATTTCTAACTTTTTCATATTGGTTTTGATTATTTCATTTTTATTTTTGTTTTATTAATTTTTTATGTCAATTACGGAGGGTATAATTTTCAAATAGAAAAAAAAAAAAAAAAATGAAGGAAAAGAATTCTTGTGATGACCAATCTAATCTATCAATGATCCATAGTCAACCCCAAATTTTACTAAGATTTTCTTCTTCATCTTCTTCTTGTTTTATGTGCGGAGGATCAAGTATTTACATTTGTTACAAGAATAAGAAAAGGAAAATTAAAAAGAAAAAAAAAATGAATTTGAAAAATTTTGAGACTATATGGCTAAATTGGGATTGCAAACAAGAGTTTAAGCATGTTGGAGGAAAATGAAACTTAGGCATAGGATAACAAACCAAAAGTTTAAGCAAACTCAACATTTCTTTTTTGTTGCTTCAAGCTTTATGACTTGATGAGCTCTCATCTCTTTTAGCATGATGGAATCTCTTAGCTTTCAGCTTGATGAATTCTTGTCTTCTCACCTTGATAACGAACTCAACATTAAGCATGAATATCAAACTAAAGGCTGAATATAAAAATATATAAGATCATAAACTCAGGTCAATGTAATACATATAGTTTATATACATGTGACAATACATATAGCTTATTAATATGATACATTATATAAACAAAATTAAAAAGAAAGAAACCAATTAATGAAAAGAAAGCTTAATTAAAAGCTACATATATTTTATGAGAGCATAAAGGAAAGCAAATCAGCAATTTGATACAAATTATAATGAATCTTAATATTTTTTGAAAGACTAAAGAGAGAGCAAGAAATATAAGGAAAAATAAACTAGTACAGAAATTTAAAGAACATAATTAACTACTTACCAACATAGAGCATAAATTAAAGGGGCAAGTGATCACTTAAAGGGCTATGGAGAAATCAAGGAAGTACTAAACTACAACCAAAGTAAAAACAATGGTTGCACAACAGCTTTTCTTTTATGCTTTCTCACTAGCTCTCCAGATGGAATTCGGGTGCCGAAAATGGAAGAGGTGTTCTCTATTTATAGGGGAAGGGATGGCTTAGTTTTAAAGCTAAGTTGTTAGCTTTCTTCTGAAGCTAAGGAAGGAGATAAGCCTATTAGATAAGCTGGATTGGATTAGGTGTTGATCACCGTTTGAAATTTGAAAGGAAGTTGAAGATGATGCTGAACTTGTGTTATCTTCTGCACCTGTTTGGTGTTTTGGCTATAACTTTCTGCTCAAAGTTCCAATTGATTTGGGATTTGTGTCTTTTGAAAGGAAATTTAATTCTCTACAACTTTTCCAAAAATAGAGAGAACCAAATTTCAAAGTTTTCTAAGCCAAAAATGCGATTCAAGTTGCTGTTGAAATAGTAATGTTTTTGAGCATTTTTTGTTATTTTTGAAAATTTTCATGGATCATATCTTTTTCTCTATCGTTTTTCAAAAGAGCAGTTAAGATGCCATAAAGGAAAACCCCTTTTATTATTTCTTAAAAAAATAATGAAATAAAATGAAATCCAATCAAAATTCACACTTAATTAATTTTAAATTAATTCTTGTTGGAACCAATCAAAATTAAGTGTTTAAAATAAGACGTGATCGGACATATTGTGTAGGTGAGCCACAGTCATTGAAAACTGTTTGTTTGATAACTTTTGATCGGTGGTCCGATCAAAGCCCATGACATACCATTGTGATTGTTAGAACATCAAGATTTTTTTTGTATCACAAATTTGAAGCTCTAACTGTTGAATTTACGATCATGCCCTTGGTGCAAAATTATTGTTTTGCCCTTAATATCGGTTAAATGTAAGTTGTAAAATCGGATGTCTACAGGTCTCTCTCTCAACCTCGTGATCTGGTTGTTGTCGAGTTGGTGTTGTCAATGATGGAGATGAGGGCTAAACTACTGAAACAGGTTTAGGGGGTTAGGTTTGAGCTAAAGCAAGAAGCAAGAAGCAAGTCTGGGTATGTGATTTGGGGAATGTGTTTTGAGTTTTGGTGAAATAGCGTTGTTGAGCATTTGTTTTGAGTTTTGATTTCAGCCAAACGACGTTGTCCAGTAGGGCTATCTTGTTGGATTTTAATTTGATATGAAATGGGGTCATTTTGGGACTACTGATGTGGCTAAAAAATTACATGACAGATGACAGTGTTTCACTTAACGGCACAAGTCTACTAACAGAGGGGCTGCTTTTGCTAACAAAGGGAAATTTTAGGGTGTGAAATCTAATTTTTCAAACTTTAAGGTGTAAAATCCAATTAACCCTAACATTAGAGGTATACTTTGCAATTTACCCTAAATCTAATGAAAATAAATAAATAAATAAAACAGCATTAAATGCTAATTGCTTTACACCTCTTAGAACTTTGATGAGGTTTTAAATTAATAATAAATAAGGAGTGATGAGGTTTTAAATAAATAATAAGAAAAGGAGAGAGAAATAAAAATGTTATTAATGCTTTAATTGATGAGGTTTTAAATATATAATAAATAAGGAGTGATTAGGTTTTAAATAAATAATAAATAAGTAGAGTGAAATAAAAGTGTTATTAATTTGGTTAAAGAGGTGTAAAGCAATTAGCATTTAATGTTGTGTTTTTTAACCATATAGATCTATTAGATATCTATGGTCTAAAAAATATGTAACTTTTGTCAAGTTATGTCTGGTGTAACTCGAACCCATCTCATATAAATTTTTAGATATGAATTTAAATAATGGCCCTCCCCGGACTTTTACTATTATTAATTCAAAGTGTACTTAATGCATTTCATAAAAATAAAAAAAATAAAAAAATTATATTATTAATGCAATTTTTTCCTTTAATTACTCTTACACCATTATAACATATCCTAAAGATAAATAAGTAAATGTTTTTTAAAACCCTCTTCATTTCTTTAATATTTTTATTATTATTATTATTATTAGAATAAAGGATAAATGTTGATTTCGTGGTTAGGAATTAAACTTAAAAAACCTTTAGTTTTTATATAACCACCCCCGACACAAGTTGTCTTTAGAGTTTTTCTATGAGTACAACTTTTGTGCTTACAACTCTAACCTGGCAAAATATGAGTTATTATTATGGTGAAACTACAATATTTGTCCCTCAAGTTTATTCTATGTGCGCAATTGGTCCCTCAAGTTTGAAGCGAGCACAATTGGTCTCTTAAGTTTTAAAATTGAGTTGTATTAGTCCTTTTACTAACTACCGTTAGTGGTGTTACTTACGTGACTTGGCAATTTTTTTTAATGATGTGGCATTTTTTTTATTAAAAATCAGAAAATAAATTTCTCTAAACGCATGTGCAAGTATAAGATTTACTCAGTGAAAAAAAAACAAAAAACAAAAAAAAAACAAAAAAAAAAAGGAGTAGAATATACAAAAACTCCTCTCAACATTCTCTGTTTGTTTCTTCGTAGCAAAAACCCAAAAGAATCCACCTCTCTCTGCCTGACCTGCCTGCTTCTCTTCTTTCAAATTTGTCCTTTTTCACATTTCTTTCTCTCTAAAAATATAAAGGTTTTTTTTTCTTTTGAGTGACTTAAAAATAAAAAGGTTGAATTAATCATACAACAAGTCAACAAAAGTCATCTCATAATAAACAAAGTCATTCCATTCCATTGGCATTCGGAGATGGAAGAGGTGAGCGCAGGGGCAGGGAGCGGAACGACGATGCCTTTATCATCATCAAAATCAACATCAACAATAACAGCAACAATGTCGTCCTTCTTATTGCTCCCTTGGAATCTCCCTCTCTTGTTGGCCATCCTCACCGGCACTCTCGCCTAGTTCCTCACGCTCTTCACCTCCTAGTCCGTTTGAACAAACTCTCTCTCTCTCTCTAGAGTTTATTAATTGCAATTGTACCGGGTTGTGAATCACATTGCATAAATTTATTTTGTAATTTTTTAATAAAAAATGCCACATCATTAAAAAAAATGTCAAGCTATTATTTTGTTAGCCACATAAGTAACACCACTAACGACAATTAGGAAAAAGACTAATACAACTCAATTTTAAAACTTGAGAGACCAATTGTACTAACTTCAAACTTAAGGGACCAATTGCGTATATAGGGTAAACTTGAAGGACTAACATTGTAGTTTCGCCTATTATTATTCTATAACCATTGCTTTTCTTCCTTCTACGCAACAATGCATGTGCCATGATAATTTCAGATTTCCATTTAGCCGTTATCCCCTATAAATACCAACCACTATTGAAACCATTATCTCACGCTAGACTTACAATGAAGGCCCAAAATTGCTTTTACCTTCTCTCCCTTCTCACCCTTTCACTTTACGCAACAGCCATGGGAGGCAAACGTGTTGTTCTTGATGAGGGTGGCTGGCAGCCGATTAGGGACATCAAAGACACTTTCATTCAGGCACTCGGATGGATCTCGGTGTCTCAGCACAACAAGAGGACAGGGCCTCCTTTGTTGTTCGTAGAAGTGTTTAAGGCCGAAAGCCGAGAGGATAACGGGACCTATTATAGGCTCGACTTGACAGCAAAGGACCGTTTAGTCACCAAAAAATACCAAGCAATTATATTGGACTTGAAGTCATTTACTCCTTTAGGGCATTAGCCTTAAATTAAAGAGGGTGGTTACTTATTGAGTGTTCAATGTGACCAAACTTCTTCTGCTTTGATTTGAAGAATAAATTACCCCAAAAAATTTTAAAAAGGGTTTGGAGAATCAATGTTATAAAGAGGTGGAACTATATATTGTTATTTCTTACTTTTCGTATTAGTTTTGTTTATTTCTTACTTTTCGTATTAATTTCAAATAGAATAGAATGGAGGGAAAAAATTCATATGATGACCAATCTGATCTATCAATGATCCATAGTTGACCCCAAATTCATGTTATTTCATTCAACTACTTTATTACATATGTACTACATTTTTTTTATTGTTAGTTCTTAATTTATAATGTTTTTTTAAAATATTGTGGCTAATAATATGTGCTTATTTTACTTATTAAAGTAAATCTATGTTTATTTAGATGTTCATTTCTATGAATCCTCTTCAAGCTTTCCTCCTTACTCAATTCCTATTGATGTAAATAATGAAGATCAGAATCGTATAGAAACCAAGTTTGTTGTTTTAGCTTGAGACCAACATAATTAAATTATACTTTTATGCAAAACTTGAGACCAATATTCTTTTGGCAAAGTTTTTTCGTGTATCACATGGGTTTCCGATTAGTTTAAGATAAAGGCAATAGTGGCAGTCCCTTACACAGTTTAATTTACACTAATCCAAATATTATGAATTTACAACAAAGGAAAACTATGATATAGCAAAAGATGAGTATATCCTGATCTATAATATTGTGAACATATCAAAATGAAATTTCATTGTAAGGGTATTCTTTGTATACATTTGCAAGAAGGGAAACAACTATGATATAGCAAAAGATAAGTATCAAACCCTTAAAATAATTTAATGTCCCAATCGAAACATGTCTTTTCCTTATACGTAAAAGCATAAAAATGGACCAAAGTTAACCCAAATGGAACAAAGTGGACTAAATGAACAAGATAGAGCCGAAAGGGAACAAGGAGGACCGAGTAGGATTGAAGTGGACCAAATAAGAACGAATGCACAAATTAGGACCAAAGTCAACATATGTACCGAATAGGAACAAATAGGACCGAATTGGAATAAATTTTACAGAATAGGACCACAGTGGACCAAATAGGACCAATATCAATTGAATAGGACCGAAGTGGACAAAATGGACCAAATAGGACCAATGTGGACCGAATAGAACCAAAGTGGACTGAATGGACTGAATATAACCAATGTGGACCGAATAGGACTAAAGTGGATATAATAGTACAATTGTGGACAGAATGAACCCAATAGGACCAACATAGACCAAATAGAACCAAAGTGAACCAAAATTGACGAAATGGATGGAATAGGACCAAAGTGGACTGAATAAAACTTTTGAATATTTATCATTTTTACTGCATTTTTAGGGCCCATATTCCTCATTTATAATGTCTATTTTGTTTGTATTTTTTTACAAAACTAAAGAGTTTAGCCCAAATATAATAAAATTTCATAATTGTCAACCCAAAAATTAAGGGGAAAAAAAAGAATTTTTGAGCTAAACTTGAAAACGCAACCTACAAAAAGAATTAATATAAGGCTCAAGTAGTCCAAAATGAACCAAAGGGAACCGAAATTGACCAAGTGGACCAAATTGGACTGTATGGGACCAAAGTGAACTAAAGTGGACCTAATTGATCCGAATGGGACCGAAGTAGACCTAATTGAACCGAATAGCAATTGTTTAATTTTTAGGGAGAACAAATTATGTTCAAAAAATTTAAATAACAAATTATACATTATATTACAATTACAAAATAATTATTTATTCCCATGCATCACGTGGGCTTGCGACTAGTTTTCCTTCTGGTTTTGCCACTAAAAAAAATGAAGACCTTAAAAAGAATAACACAACTTAAGAGAAGTTATTGCACCAACTAACCTTACAGCGGCACTGAGACCAAATGAGAAGATGTAAGCAATAACTTATGTATTCACACTGAAGTTTTAATCCAGAAAAGAGTTATTAAAGCAAAAAGATCAAGTTTGAAATTGATATAGCCAGGGCAAAAGACAATGTGAATAGAGTTATACTTTTCCTTCTTATAAAACTATATATATATATATATATAAGAATGGGGTATAAAACCTATATTTTACACCATCCAATAAGAGATTGCGGCATCAACATTTTATTTAAAATTCAATACATTCTACCACATCTAATAACATCTCAATAAACTTCTAATTTGGTTGGATTTATATATAGGTATTAGAATTGATTGAGCGTGGTTGTACTTATTCTTTAATACGTAATAAGATAATGTGACATGTCAGGATTGGATGGATAAAATATAGATTTTACACCACATCCTTACAGAATTTTTTTTTTTTTTTTTAAATGGCCAAGTGCTATTTAACTTTAATGGGGTTTTAAATAAATAATAAATAAGGAAAGATAAATAAAAGTGTTATTAATTAGGTGAAAGAGGTGTAAAGTAATTACCCTTAGTTTTTATAGGACCACCTTCAACACAAGTTGTCTTCAAAGTTTTTCTATGAGTATAACTTTTGTGCCCAAAACTCTTTCATAGCAAATTGTGAGTTATTCTTATTTTATGACTCGGGCCCCCGTTCCCCAATGATGCTCAAACTCTAAGGCTCAATGCCAGTTTAGAGCCCAATCAGATGTTAAATTGACTTGAGAAGTGTTAAAATAGAAAATATAACCTTTTAATTGAGCAAAAATCTATTTTTGGAAATAAAATGACCAAAGTGGCCCTCGGCTTGCGTACGTGAGTCACGGCCTGCATATGCAAGCTAGAGCATGTGTACGCAGGCACATTCTTGCGTACACAGCTAAGGTTTCAGAAGTATAAGAAAGACAAATTTTTTGCAATAATGGATGAGGTTTGGAACAAATCCCACATTGTCTGGGAGCCATTCTAAACCCTTTTTTTTTCCCATTATATAAAGCCTTATATGGTACATTTTCAAAACACACAGAAATCTCACGGGAAAAATCTAAGATTCACTAGAAAATAATGAATCAAAAGGGAGTTTTTTACAAAACACTCTCAAGTCAATTTTATTTGATTGAGACCTTTTCTAGCCTCAATCCTTTTAGTTCAACATTGCTAATCACTCACTTATTGGTTTGTGAATATATTTGACTGAGGAGAACAGTCAAAATCAAGCTTGGAAAGCTTTTGTTTAAGGTATTGAGTCTAACCCTTCTTTTTCTTTTTCTTTTCTTCCTTTTCTGTTTTTCTTTTGCATTTTAAGCTTTTTTCTTTTTTCTTTTTTTTGCTTAGTTTATGTTTGTACATGTTTGCTTAGATTAGCCCTTTAGTACTTTTCATATTTTGTGTACGTTAGGTTGGTAGTTTGATGTTTTAAAGTTCTGCTCTATTTCTGTGTTTTTAGGTTTTCTGGGTAAGGATTTGCGTACGCATGATCTAGCCTGCGCATGCAGGCTTGATTCTGTGTACGCAGACCTGTTCTAGTGTGTGTGATGCCATTACCCAGAAACCCTAATTTTTTGTTTGTTTTGTTTCTGCATTCACATGTTTGTTCTGTGTAGCCTCTTCTTTATATGTTTTAAGCCCCATGAGTTCTTGTTCACCTTTTAACATGCTTGTTTGTCTTTAACATGCTTAGATTAGGGTTTTATGTTTGTTTCTTGCCTTGATGTCATGAACATGCATTCACATGCCCATTCTTGATGCCATAGGTGTTGAGATGCTGTAAGGTAAGTAAGGTAAGTCATGCATTCACATGAACATGCATGTTGTTTGTTTAAATCCTCCTTTGACATATGTGTATCGTCTTGTCTATAATATGTTTTCCTTGCTATGTTTGTTGCCATGCTTGGGTGGCTGCCTTGTTTGATACATGATAGGGTTTCACATGCTAGGGTTTCTTTTGTTTTTGGCTCTCTTGCTTTAGGATGATAAGTATGTTGTTTTAGGATAAAGATGTCATGTTGTATGCTTAGATGTATGCTAGTGTTGAACATGCTTTTAATAAGGTTATGACGTAAGACACAATGATGGGATGCCAACCTTAGGGTTGGGTGATCTTGGGTGCCTAACATCTTCCCAAGAGCATACCTAAACTTTGAACCCATACTCTAATAGTAAGATCAAAGGTCCTTCCTCGAAAGGACACTATATTCATGGTTCCTAGACCATATAACCAGGTGGCGACTCCCCCCTTGTGTCCATACACCCTAACCTCAACACCCATTATTTTATATATTCCCCTTTTCTGAATCAAAATTTGATTTACGTTTCATTTTTTCTTGGCAAAACTCAAGGTATTTTCTACCTTTTATTTCTTTTCCCATTAGTATTCATTAAATAGTTCTGTTGTCTACTTGAATATCAAATAAGTATTTAAGTATTTGCTACAGCAAGTTGGAGCAAACTATTTGTGATGCCTTCGAATATATATTACACAAATGCATGAAAATGGTAGCTCCATCATAAGCATAAAGATGATCATAAGTTCATATATTAATAAACAATTGAGATACTGTGGTCATAGATTCTAATAGTTTTTGTTCCTTTTGAAAATCTAAACAATTTATAGGATTCTAGCCACAAATACTTGGCATATAATCTATGATACAAAAAAAAATTTGGTATTTTGTACGTTAGAAACTAGAGAGGACTAAATATACTTTTAGTTAGATAGATGTACATCATTTTTTTAAGCCTTCTTGTAGTATTTACATGGTTTTGCTTAAAGCAAAATTTCATTGGCAAAATTAGTGATATGTTTATTCAATAAAATCCATGAGCAACAATGGTAATCCATATATGATCTTTTTAATATAAATGTTATTTCATTCAATTACTTTGTTATATATGTACTACTTTTTTTATTGCTAGTTCCTGATTTATATTGCTTTTTTTAAAAAAATATATATTGTGGCTAATAATATATGCTTATTTTACTTATTAAAGCAAATTTATGTTTATTTAGATGTTCATTTTTTATGAATCCTCTTCAAGCTTTTCCTCCTTACTCAATTCCTATTGATGTAAATAGTGAAGATTAGAATTATATAGAAACCAAGTTTATTGTTTTTGCTTGAGACCAACATAATTTAACTATACTTTTATGCAAAACTTGAGACCAACATACTATTAGGCAAAAAATTTCCGTACATAACACTGGTTTCCGACTAGTTTAAGATAAAGGCAGTAGTGGTAGTCCCCTGTACAGTTTAATTCACGCTCGTCCAGATATAGAGAATATACAACAAAGGAAAACCATGATATAGCATAAAAGATAAGTATGTCCAGATCTATAATATTGTGAACATATCACAATGAAATTTCACTGTAAGGGTATTCTTTGTATACAATTGCGAGAAGGGAAACGGCTATGATATAGCAAAAGATAAGTATCAAACCCTTAAAATAATTTAATGTCCCATCCTGCAAGAAGGAAAGCAGCAAATTACTTAGTTATCCACCGAAAAGCAACATCTCATGCATAAACAATGAAGATAAACTTACATTAAGATTTTGAAAATTTTGTAATTTATCATGGTATGCTATTTGTAAATGACTTTCAAGTGCCTAATTATGTTGCCAAGGACCTTATAGCTCGATGACATAGCCAGTCTCCTTTATTAAGATAACCAAAGTTTGAATCCCTTCTCCCTTTCTTTTAACTATCAAATTGTCAAAAAAGTGCCTAATTATGCTGTAGAAGGACCAACATAACTGAAGGTATGAAACAACCTATATGTATGACAAGTAGGTTTGTAGCTTTTCTCACACACACACATGAGAATCACATGGTGTGCATAGACATCGTATTATCATAGAGGAATGAGGATATCCAGAGAAAGGGGCAGAGGAAATAGAAGGCTGAAGAAGAGCAAGAATGTAAGGTTTTAGACCCTTTTTTTTTTTTTTGAGAGTCAGGTTTTAGACCCCTTAACACAATATGTTTAACCTAATATTAAGCCAAGTTGATTAACAAGTTTGTTAATTAAATCTAGGTTAAACAAATATGTGTAAAAGAAATATAATACGGAAAGTAAATGTTAGGACATATGTGATTTAATGTTAAGAACATATGCCAATATGTATGTAATTGACTAATTTTTTGACAAAACACACTTCACTTGTAATTGAGTAGATCTAAGATGTGTTTAATACTTCAAGGAACAAGGTTTCAAGTTCAAGTGTTAAAGCCATGCAAGTCTGTCCAAGAAACAAATGAGAAAGTGCTGGATTTTAAAACTCGACAGCTAGCATCTATCGAGGTTTAAAAGCTGCTGAAGCCCGAAACTCGACAGCTAGCTCGATAGATACCCTATCTGTCGAGGTTTATGAAATTCAGTTTTTTAGAAATGATTTCAATCTAATCAGTGAATATATGTTTGGGCTTTCTTTTCTCACAGCCTTAGACATATATAAAGATTATTTTAAGGGCCGTCAAAGGTGATACAAGTTGCACAAGTGTGGAGCAAAGTTTTGTTCATGCAAATTGTAACCGGAGACAGAATTTGCCCTAGTTCATCTTTCTCTTGAAGAAGCTATTGTATTTGTACACCATAGGGTTTTATGACTAAGGAGTTTCTTGATCTTCATCGTGTGATGAACTAAAAAACTTTGCAGCCAACATCCTCCTCAAGTTGGTGATTAAGTCACGTACTGGGATCCGCGTAATTGGTTAGTTACGTACTAGGAGCCGTGCATTACAAGGAGAGATTGTCACTACAGAATAAGTCCAATTGGGTATTAGGATAAGGGTTCAACTATAGGTTGGTATAAGATACTGATATTCCTTTACTTGTAACCGCTTGTTTTGATAATAATGCATTCTCGGGAGTGGTGACCTTAAAATCATCAGGTGGGGTTTTACCTCAATGGTTTTCTCCATTCGTAAACAAAACACCTGTGTCAAATTTAATTTTCGCTGCATACTTAGTTATTTGGTGATTTGTTTGTATTGCTACGTACATTGCATGTTAAATTGATTAATTAATAAACTTGGCTAATTAATCAATTAATATCACAAGGGGTTAATACATTTGTGGCCTATCAGTAAAGAACACACAGATCTGATGACTCATGAAAACCAAACCAGTAAAAAACCTGTGAAGGATTTAACCTAGCTATCCTCAAGGTAAAAACAAATCCACTATGAAAGAATTGAAGCTTGTATAATAAGACTTAAACCACTAACATCCTATTACTACCTTGTGTAGAAAACTTACTACCACAACCACGTGATAGCTCTGAGTCCACAGATTACTTCTTTCCTTGATCTACAGCAACCACAAGTTCTCCTACTTGTGACTTTAATCTTCTTAAAAGTTCTTTATGCAGCAACTAAAACAACCATCAAGTTTTTGATGTAAATCTTAATCTTGATAGCTCTATGTGTGTATTTGAAGGTAAACACCTCTTAGATCTCATAAAAGATTCAACACACAACTCAACAAAGACTTCTAAAACGTAACTAGGGTTTTTCTTTTATACTTGGAGTAAAACACTTAACCCTTCGCGTCATATGGGCTTGGCCTGGTTTGAGAATTCTGCAGAAAATTGTTGATCCACAATTCTCGATCGATCGAGGCTTGCAGAAATTGAATAGTAATTTCCTACAATTACTCGATTCCAAACTTACATTAAACCAAACTTTGAGTAAGTCTAAACCTAGACTAAATGTTTTTATCATGGTTTGCCAACATATACAAATTGAAGCTCTAATACATTAGTTCCTAAAGACTTAGAACCTAACAAAGAAGAACAGTGCACTTTTTTAACAATTTGTGACAGAGTAAATAATATCAGCCAAAACTGGATATTTCACTTCTAATTCCCAAAACCCTTATGGAATCAGGATGGAGCAAAGGGTGCAATGAGAATGGGGGCCTAGTCAAGGAATTTTCAACTATCATTGACAATATTTAGTGGTGCACACGCATTATCAACAAAGAATAACATTGATGATCAGATATATAATTAAGCACCAAAACCAAGGTGGGTTTACTATAAATATTCCTTTTTTCAATTCATAGATACAGCCTCAAGGTTTCACAACTCTGTAAGGCAAGGTTAGATTTAGAAGTAGCTGGGTGAAGATGTGGGTTCCAACCTACATTTAAAACTTATCAAGAAAAATAATAGACATTCATGGCCAACAATAGTGGAGTGGAGTTGAGAGAGTAAGGCCTGATTCAAGAACACGAAACTGGCCTCATTAATTTCTAAGAAAAATGGAAATATTTCTAAGATAAAACACATCTGAACTTCTATTTTTATTTTAAAAGAACAGCATATTTGATTAGAAAAAATTGTAAATTTATACAGTTGATGGTGCATATAGTGCAGTTTAGAAGAACTAAAAACGAATATAATTCAATACATGTTCATAAATTTGATGACTAAAATTCAGAATACAAACCTGCATCATAAATGCTCCCATTACTACTGTGATGAAGAGTACTGCAATCTCAAATAGTTCAAAGTTCAGGTCCATTGGTTTTCCCATAAGCCAACCAAGAAGTACGCATAAGGGAAGCTGCAATTGTTGAAATCAGAAAATTAACAGGACTGCTAATTTTAATGGATTATCATTAAAGAAAATCATTTTGCTAAGTATATGTCATGGAAATTTTTTTTATCCCCTAGCACTAGTGTAAGACCAGACTAAAGGAAAAGAAATGGATTATCATTAAAGAAAATCATTTTGCTAAGTATATGTCATGGAAATTTTTTTTATCCCCTAGCACTAGTGTAAGACCAGACTAAAGGAAAAGAAATGAAGGTAGTGATTGTAATTTCATTACATTTCTTGGTTGGTAAGTCAACACACTCTCAATAAGCAACCAACAATGACAATCCATTTAAATTTCAAAGCCTTACCACAAACATCAATATATGTGTAGATGATACAACAACAACTCCAAGTGTTTTGTCCTGCAAACAGATAAATCAACAGAATAAAAATTGAAAGGGGAAAAAAAAAATCAATCTTTTTAGACTTCAAAGCACTCACAAGCATGTTCCTAATGGCAAAATTAATTGCACAGGCATTTTCAGCAAGGGGAAGCAGGATGACAGTAATGAAAGCCTTTGAAACATTCATGGAGTTAGATGCTCCCTGAAATTCATCAACTGTTCGCTCAAAAACATCAAATTGACTATAATAAAAAAATTCAACACAAAGAGAGCGTTAGATTATGAACATAAATGAGGAATGTTGAAACATATAATACTTGTAGTTAGAATTTTAGTGCAATGTCCTAAATATCATTGCAAGGAATCTTTCAACTGGATTGCCTATTAACATTTTAACATTTCCTGAAAAGTGGTTGCACAATTTGCGTCTTCCTACTCCTAGACAGGCACTTTTTGCCATGCATTGCACTAGCTTTGCCGAAATGGATTTCACAAGTGATCTAATGCATGAAGAAATCACTAATCACCAAAGAAAAAAGTACAATGACCAAAAGAAAACCTTAATAATAATACATTCTCAGAGGGTAGAGCATTGTGATACTGTCATTCAACACACTCTAGCATAGCAAAAAAGTATGAATATTTGTTCTCTTCCATCATGTATCAAGATGTAAATGGCATGTATGCAAAGCTCTAGAAGCATCTGATGTTTAATCTGTCTCCAATGGGAGGCAATGTTCACTAATACTATAATTTATACCAAAACTAGGGAATTCTAAGGAGAGGAACACATTGCAGCAGGAGTTTCCTAAATGCGCTTTTTTTTTATGAAAGGAGTTTTTTAAATGCTTAGTCATATTAACATCTACCCTTTCCCAGTACCTTCCTAAGAGACACTTTGCTGTAAACATAAGTTTTGTTATATCTAACATTTAACTCCCAAATCAGGTACTACTAACACATAGTCGAGCAATAAAACATAATATATATGGTACAAAATGTGTACAAGTTTCATTCAATTCAAGGATTTCAAAATGTAGTAAAAATTTAGAATAGAAATAGAAACGCAAAAAACATATATAGAAACACAAGAAGATGCAAAGAAGCATGTCATATGAAGCATATGACGATCTGTAATCAAGGTTAGCAAGATGTGAAAACCATATTTGGAAATGTTGATCAATTTTCACCTCCTTCTGTAAGTTGCATTTTGTCCAACTAAATTCTTGAATACTAAGATCAACATTTGAAAAACTATCCAAAAGGCATACCAGTTGAAAAAGAAACTCATAAATAAAACAGAAGCATTACATAGCAGCATTGCAGAAGTATTACCTCAATGGCGTTAACAAGGTATCTTGAAATTATGGACACCCACACAGTCAAAATAAAGAGACAGCCGATAGTTTCCAAATGTGTCATCTGAGGAGTATTTTCTTCATGACTGACTCCCTGCAACAACTGTGAGGCTTATGTTTTTTAACTGAGTTTCTAGACAAATTTTAACATGTTTGATATACTATTACAAACTAAATATATAGTTTTTGTATATTTTCATGTGTATTAATTAAGAATATAAAATACATTTAAAAATAAATATTTAGAGTACAAATAAACTCAACTCAACTATGCCTAATCCTGAATAAGGGGTTCATCACATGTATTCTTTTATGCCATTGAGCTGCCTTCTCTGTAAATGTATGGCCTATCAGATGCTTTATTAACACCTATAATGATGTTTCTTTTGGTCTTCCTCAAGTTTCTATACCAACTTTATTCATCAAAGAAAAAATTTCTATACCAACATTTACTCAAATTAAGTCACCACCTATGGGTGCTAATATAACTGGTCAGTTTTTTGGAAGTTCCAAATCATATGCCCGACAGCCTCATCGCAAACACATCTTCTATCATTTGTACTATTCCCACACAACCTCCCAGCATATATATGTTTCCTCAACTCATGTTTTGAATTTGTCGTTTCTCAACAGGCCAACATTCAATTTCATAAATAATTGGTGAAGTAATTATTGTTTTAGAAAAGTTTCCTTTCAACTTGGTACAACTAATCACATAGCAGTTATCTAGCAAGCTTACTCATGTGCATAACATCATTTTGAATATACCCAGAAGCATGAATCATTTACTCAAGGTGGTGATAATGGTCACTCTTTGTCCTCAATTTCATATCATTCCTATTTCTAGCTCTGCTAAAATTGCATTCCATGTACTCATAATTGTACTTATATTAAAATATGGTCCTAAAGAAATCACTCTAGATTTCTTATCTAGTTTTCATCAATCAAAACTAGCACTGCAAATAACATACATCAAAGGTTCCTTTTAAACATACCTAGTAAGTTGACCTATAACTGAAGCCAAATGATAAAGACAAAATATTGGCAATTTGTGGAAGTCTACTGTAAAAGAAAATTCAACTGTCTCTCCTTTTTTCTTTCTCACTAATGGATACATACACAGAAATTTTAATCAATCCATTACATGTGAAAAATAACCATAAACATGCTTCTTATCATACCTTTAACAGAGGACTCACCTCATCAATAGGATTCTGCTTCTGCTGAAATTTTAGTTGGTAGAAAAGGTAACTCATGTAAGTCACTAGCATTATAAAGCTATTGAATCTTGAGAGTGACAACTCCGACTTCCCAAAATAAACTTCTGTGTTTGTGGAATGAAGAAGGGTAGGAAACATTATTGCCATAAAAGCCATCAACCATATTCCTGTATTCACCAAGATAGTTTTCTGCCCCCCACCAAACCCCACCACCACAACCCCCCCCCCCCCCCCCCCCCCCCCAAAAAAAAAAAAAAGGAACACAGCCGTCTATAATGTTAGTTCTACTGATTAAGAAATGCGACAGTGAATGCAAAAGATTTCAGAGTATCATATTTCATTAAGAAATGTGACACGGCTAATAAGATCACTATAACAATCACCTACCTCAGTGAACACCTGAGCTCTCCTATTATCAAGAGTGCCTCTAGTGAAGAATGCACTTCCTAGCACTAACAGTAATTTTGATAGTATGGAGCCCAACAAGAAATGTTGAACAACTCTTACCATCCCATATTTCAACGCATAAATTGGAATGATCAGTTCTGTTATATTGCAGAACATAGCATCTAAAAGACCTCCAACTGCAGAAAGTGATAAATATCATAATGCACACATTGGTCAAAAAACATGACCACATAAGTAGAAGTACAAAAATGTGACCTTTATGTCGGGATGGTAATTTTAACCAATGATTAAGATGCTAACTACCGAAGAAAACTTATCCAATTGAAGCAGTTTATGAGTCATCTGCCTCTAAACCAGAACAGTTTGAATAGGTGCAGCATTGTTACAAATATGATACCATGTTAAGATAATGAGAGGTGCTACGTTCACAACATTTTTACAATATTTTTACAATAAATCGTAGGTGGTTAATTGTTACTGGTTCAAATTTAAGCCTAACACTAAGATTACTTTTTTACCTCAACAATAACAACCAATAACAACCTGTCATTTATAATTTGTTGTAAAAATATTGTGGACATATCATTTCTAAGATAATAAAATTTTTTGCATAGCCCCATTAAACATTCCAGTTTAATTTGTAATTCAATGTCAAATGGTGTATTAGAATAAAGAAAAGTTACCTGAAGGTCCTGTGTAGTATGCAAGTTGCCTGAACCACAATGGCCAAAGGTGTTAATTTGAATACCAAAGGAAAGTTGGTAATAATAACAAGGATATAATACCAATATTTTTGTTAAGCTTTACTAGGAAAATCAATGCTTACTCTATCCCAACACCCAGAAGCTCCGGTAAAGGTACTAGGCCCACTGAACTGAGGAAGTACACCCATACCTGTAATACAAAAAATATGTAGTTACCAATGAATGAATCCAGGGGGAAAGATATGCATAAATGTCATCAATTTTGTCCCCAAAATCAAAGCAGTTAGGAAATGAACAGAAACTATGTATTTTTAACTTTTTAAAATGAGATGTAGTGCAAACACAGTTCGAATTCAAGACCATCTTCTTTACTATCTTGATAATTACCTATTCTACAAATATTTAAGCTATTAAAAAATAGTGAATTAGATTACTTAACCATCATTCTAAAAAAATGTTTGGTGGGTGCACCATTTGGCATATGCAGCTTGTCAATCTGTAAAGGATCAAAAATTATGACGAAAGTTGCACTTCTTACTTGCTTTTCAGAAAGATGATGCACCAATATGGCAATAGGACCAAAAGGTAATAGCATGTTAACTCGTGACTTGAACAACACAATGTAAATATTTCTGGGAAGACTGATCCAAATCCGCTTAAAGATAGAAGAGTTGGCATTATTTTCATTAGGCCTAAGTTCAAATGTCTCAAACTCAAAAGCATGCACTTCATCAGTTCGGTCGCGTTGTGAAGCAGATATCTCCTCATGTTCAAGGTATATCCTCTCCTCCATGGATATCATCTGTGGAGAAAGATTAGCTCAGTGATAAATTTATGTGTTAAGCAATATAAAGGGAGAACTACAGGAAATTATTTAACCTCATTGAAGGATTTTAACTTCTAATTTATAATTTTATATAAAAATAAATAAATAAAGAGAAATTAACCTCAAAAACCACTAGGCCTTCGATGAGTAAAAAGTCTCTAGACTCCTGATTTTACAGTAAATTCACTTTGGTGATAGCAGTCTGGTGAGAGAAGTAACATTCTCTTTATATTTGTAGTAGTGGCTAGGATTTAGATTGTCAAATTTCATGACATTGTAAATGAATCGAGTCTGAGACTTTGTTAAAATGTTTAAGTTGAAAAGACCAAGATACATCACAAAGAAGACGGTGATTGACGAATTAGACCGCCCTTTAATAGATACTTGATCTAACAAATTGGAGAGATTTCGTTAGTCTTTCAACAAGGAATTTTCAACAAACCTTCGACTGCGGCTTGATAGATCAAAAATAAAAATAAAAACTGATTTCTAACATTGTTGGGAGAAATAATATATTGGATCGACTTCAATTCAATAGTTAATATAACAAATGAATATCTCTTACCTTAAAAGCTTAAAGGCAAGGAGTTTAGGTCTCACTATAACATACATTCACTTTTATTCAATGTGAGACTTCACTCACTTATGTATACCCAACAACCTCCCCCTCACATGTGAGTTATTGTCTCTTTGTAGGCTTAAGCTGAAATAAGGCAAGTTGCGTATACATGCTTGGAGGATGCCTAAGTATGGTTACACCATGCATATGCATGCCACGGTCAAGAAACCCTAAAAAAAGTATGACCCCACCAGAGGTGCGAGGCACGATTTAGGCATGTTTTAGGGTATTTTGAGGATTCAATTTCAAACCCCATAAATCCCTATAAAAGGGGTTTGAGACATTGAGACAAACATTTATGGAGAGAGAGTGAAGAGTTGAGTAGTACTTAGAATTCTTAATTAGTTCAAAGTTTCTAACTCCTTTGTGTCTTGGTAGAAATTTTGCTTCAAGAGTAAAAGGAGTGGTAAACTGATCCAGGGGATTCTCAGATTGAGGAAAGTCCTTTTTTAGTTTCAGCTTTTTGTTCTTTGCAATTTATTTCTTTTAAGATTTATCTTTAGTTACTTTTTTGTTCTTGCTTGTCGATTTTAGATAGTAGTCTTGTTTATAATTCATAGAAATGTAGAATTAGAGTTTTGCGTCAAGGATGCATACGCATAACCCATCCCCATGTACGCATCCTAAGATACTGATTTTCTTTCTTTTTGACTTAAGACATCCACCCTTTACATCATTAATTTTTAAGCTTGCTTGTTGTACATGCTTTTTATTCCAAATCTCCATGCTTGTATATAAGGATCTAGCTTAAGCCTCATTAGAAAGTGAGGATCTAGCTTAAGCCTCATTAGAAAGTGGATATGAGGTATGAAGTGGAGCCTGATCCATTTGATATATGTCAGGTTTGGATGTCTAACACCTTCCCATGCTTACACCCTAACATCAAATCTATGATCTAGTTACAATTAGATCTTTGGATAAGGTTTAAAAGAGTGATTCTTAAACCTAGACCAAGTGGCAACTCCTTTCTCTGTCCTAACTCCGTGTTAGTGGCATATTCTAACATTCATGAGTCATGTCTTGAGGTGCTTACAAGTAGGTAGGTTTAGCCTACTAAATAACCACTCAAGATATATAACCATTAATTCACCACATTGCATAATATGTGTTATATAGGTGCCGTTTGGATTGCGCGTTTGCGCGTCTACGTTTCCCTCTTTCTGCGTTTTGCCTTTTTTTTTTTTTTTTTGTTCAGCCGCAACATTTGACTAAGTCAGCAGTGAACAGTGCACTCGTGCACTGTTCACGGGTCCCACAAATTACACTTTTCAGCAATTTTTTTATTAAAAATGAGTCCCACAGTACTATTTACATATTTAAAAATTATTTTGTTACAGTGTTTTCAGTTTTCAACTATATCCAAACGGACCCATAATTTCCAATATTACATATAGCTTATGCCAGTTACAATGAATTCATAATGCTCTTATTGACATGTGGTTGATCAAGGACTCACTATCCCAATATTGATACCTCAAGAATGGTCTCGATCTTGAGACCATATTTTGGTTTTGACATTAAGACCAATATAATATTATTTTTTGGTAGAAAGGAAAGAAAGAGTGAAACCTATATCATCATATATATATATATGCTCACAGTAACACACAACTAGTTGTATGAGGGCTTAGTTGGGTTGGAGTTTATTTTTCAAAACAAAACATAAAAGAAGGTCAGATTCTAATCATGGACAGCTGAGAAACAAGAAAATATTCATATACCAAAAAAAAAAAAACATGACAATCAGTTCATAGACATTGGTATGGTATAAGAGAAGAAACAAGAATTAGTAAAGGTTGTATTTAGACATAAGAATTTAAAGTCAAAGGATCTAATGAATTAATACATACACATCACGGATTTCAGTTTTGAGGATTTGATTTTAACAAAAACACTTATCAAGCACCTAATCATTTGAAATTCATGTATCAATAAAACTTAAAATCTACCCATAAACTTCAGCAATTAGTGGGGGAAAAAAAAGTTCCTTTCAAATAATTTAAACTCAAAAACTGAAATCTATCCTTCTTTTCAAATTTTCCTTTCAAAGGTAGACATAATCTGCAAGGGAAAATGGAGCAAACCTGGAAGCGTTTTGAAAGGTGCAAGTGCTGTCTGGCTGAGAAATGAGCTTTCTAGTTGTTTTCTCACTGATGAGAATGCAAATAGAAACACCATCTAGTGTGAACGGCCCAGCTCAAACCTCCAAGTTGTATTCTATTTTAATGGTGTTCACACTAGGAATCTGAAAGTCTATGGACTTTTAATATTTTTGTATATCTTTTCTATTGTACCTTACGGAACAATATATATTTTATATACCTATTCACACCTTCCCTAGTCGAAACTTTAATACTTGGAAATGAGATTCCAGCCATGCATGCACGTTGGTGAATTACAGTAATTATTAGCCCACAATATCTATGTACTCAATTAGTTTTGAACCTCAACTATAACATTGAGTAAAGTTTAAATTTCTAGGAGAAGTGAATTTTGAGTTCTACCTGCATTTTTTTAAACATAAAATCAAGAAGATTTTACTATAAAATTTTGTACAAATTTACTAAGATACAATATTGGTATGAATAGAGAGTTAAAGTGATAATGATATTTTTTATACTTCCCCATATATGTTTGCAATTAGAACATCACTTTTTCCTCTCCCACTCTATTTGGGTAAAAAAAATACTAATAAAATAAATAAATAAAATTTAAAGAAATAGTATGTACGAGATAAGATTAAATTAAAAGGTTAGAAACAAAAATAATCCTCAACATTTGTATAATATCTAAAACCTTAAGCGTAGTATTTAATATTGTAATGTTCCTTTTGAACCACATTAGCAAAGCGTTTTGGTCCATTATGGTCTAGTTAGGTCAAAGTCACCCAGTTTCGTCCAATTTGGTCCACTTTGAGACTCTTTGACCCATTCATCCAATTCAGTATTTTTTTGGTCTATTTCAGTCCACTTCGACCCTCTTTGGTCCACTCAGTCCACTTTGGACTAATTGGACCTTAAATTGTTTGTTTTTATAGATTGCTTTTTCAGTTTTGGACTCAAAAATTCTTTTTTTTCCCTTAATTTTTAGGTTGAAAAGTATGAAATTTTATTCTATTTGGATCAAAATCTTTAATTTTGGGCTAAAAAATACAAACAAAATAGGCATTAGAAATTAGAAATATGGATCTTAAAAAAAGCAATAAATATAATAAATATTCAAAAGATTAACTTAAAATTCAAATTTCAATGATATAGGCATTATACTTATGTGGCAGAAATCACATTTTCGTCCCTACATTTTCAGGCGATTCCCACTTTGTTCCTTAGATTTTATTTTTACCGTTTTTAATCCTTATCCTGAAAAACGATTCTCGTTTTGGTCTCTGCCATTACATCAAAGACGGAAAATACACACATGACAAATAGCAGAATTAAAAAATATTAAAATAATGTCCACGTGTTACTACAAGCTACACCTGGCTTTCCCGCCCTTAATTAGTCATGTGGCCCTCATGTGACATTCTTTCTAAACCAAGAAAAAACCCCAAATCAGCAAGCACAATCCCTAACCTCTTACCCAGATAGCTTCAAAGTGATTGTAGCTTCAGTTCCTATCTCGAAGCAACTCCATGTTTGTGAAAAGTAGATTGCGAAGGTTCTCTCTCTCTCTCTCTCTCTCTCTCTCTCTCTCTCTCTCTCTCTTTATAGCTTTTGTAGTGGGCATAATATTGACTGTGATAGTGGAATATTTTTGGGATTTGCTTTGTTTGGCTATTGTGTGTTACTTTTGTTTATAGCTTTTGGTATTTGCAGCTCTATTTGTTTTACTTTTGTTTATCAGGGGCCACAATATTGACTGTGATAAACAATGGAATATTTTTGTTGGTATTTGCATTGTCTATCTGCATTGTGTGTCACTATTGTTTATCAGGGGCCACTATATTGACTTTGATAAACTATGGAATCTTTGTGTTGGTATTTGCATTGATTGTCTATATTGTGTTTTACTATTGTTTATCAAGGGCCACAATATTGAATGTGATAAACTATGGAATATGTTTGTTGGTATTGGTTGTGTTTGTCTGTATTGTGTCTTGCTTTTCAAGAAGTGGTTGGGTCCATGTGTTCCCTTTGTCTGTATTGTATTTTTTTATTTGTTTATTAGTTTATTAGCCTAACAAAGTATTATTAATTTCAAAAAGTGGATATCTGTTTTCATTCTGTTTTCTTTCCGTGACTTGCATGCAGGATGGATGAGCGTTTTACTCTGCATGTCCACCGTGGTGGGCATTTCATGTGGGACCCTCAAGTGTATATAGGAGGGACAGTTGATATAATGGATAATTGTGACCCAAATAAGTGGTCAAAAGTAGAGATTGAGAGTATCTGTAGGGAGTTTTGGTACACTGCAGTGGATAAGCTATGGTTTAAAATGCCTGGTGTGAACCCAGAGTAGGCAAATTTCCATCAGGTGGTTGATGATGATGTTGTTGTGTTCATGACTAAGTTGGTGAAGGGATATAGGGAGATTCATGTTTTTGTGGAGCATCCAGTGCATGAACCACTTAAGTTACTAGTGGAGGATTTTGAGCCCTTAGTTGCTAGACAACTTGGTAGTGAACCAGAAGGTGTAGATGCTAAGGCCTTAGAGGTTTTTGTTGGTGATCAACAAAATGAAGATGTGGTTTATTGTGTTAGCAATGACAGTGAGCTTCAGAGTGATCACTATTATGAGTATGCTGAGTATGAAAATGATGATGAAGAGTACAAACCTGATTTTTCACAATTTGGAGGCCATGATAATGCTAAAAATTACTAATGTTGACCATGATGAGCCACATGAGGTAGATGTTAAGCAGGTTTGTGCTTGAGGGCTAGCAAAGCACCAATTGTTGATGACCAAGTTGAGGAAAGTAGTGAGGCTGAGGGGAGTGACTTAGAAGAAGAGCCAGAAATGCAATCAATGAACATTGGTGAGGATAATTCTGATAGTTAGGACAATCAAGCTAAAGATGATGAGGTTGAACCAGGACAAATGGGTGGTGGTGTCATGAATTTTGACTATAAGAGTGAGGAGCTGCTTAGCCTTAACGAATCATCATCAAGCAGTGAGCATGGTGATGATTCAAGTGATGATGACATCCCTATTACTGAGGTTGACAATTCTATTAAGAGGAGCATATACCCAATCTTTAGGCCAGTAGCCAAAGCTGAGCACCTTAGGTTTGAGAAGGATATGTTATTCATCTCACCTAAACAATTTAAAGATGTTATAATTGATTATGTAATCCATGGTGGGTGGGGTATAAAATTTGTGAAAAATGACTTGATGAGAGTGAAAGCCCGATGCTAGCCAGGGTGCAAGTTTGTTGCCTACCTTGCAAAGGTGCCAAGGGAGAAGAGTTTTAGATTGAAAACACTGAACATGGAACACACATGCAGTAGAAATTATAGAAATCCAAGGTGCACAACATCATACATTGGGAAGAAGTTAATGAAAAAGGTTAGGAGACAGCCTGACATAAAACTCAAGGATATTCAGGATGCTGTGCATGAGAAGTATGTGATTGACATAAGTGTAGGCAAGGCAAGTAGGGCCACAAAGAAAGCTCAAGATGCTGTTGATGGGGCCTATACTGCACAGTTCAACTAGCTATGGGAGTACTGTGATGAGCTAAGAAGGTGCAGTCCTGGGAGCATAATATTGATAAAGGTGCATACTTATAATGATGGTGATTTGGCAGCTGTGCATGCCTTGGCAACTGGGCTGCCATATTTTGAAAGAAACTACATCTGCCTGGATAGTTGCAAGAAGGGCTTCTTGGCAAGGTGCAGGCCAATCATTGGTCGAGATGCATGCCATCTAAAGACCAAGACAAGTGGTCAGCTAATGTGTGCGTTTGGCAGAGATCCTAATGATGAATACTTCCCCTTCGCATATGCAGTAGTCGAGGCTGAAAACAATGACCCTTGGACCTGGTTTCTTAATCTATTGCTTGTTGGCATAAGAGATGGCAACAGATGGGTGTTCATATCTGATCAACAGAAGGTCTGATGGTAGCTTTATTGCTTGCTAAATTAATTGTGGTTGATGGAATTTATTGCTTGCTGAATTAATTGTGGTTGATGGTAGCTTCATTGCTTGCTGAATTAAATGATTGTGCTTTGTAGGGGTTGGTGAACACCTTTGTTGACAATTGGCCACAGTACAAGCACAGGATCTGCTGCAGACATTTATACAATAACTTGAGGAATAATCATCCTGGTGTCCTTATTAGAGACCTTTTTTGGAAAGCAGCCAAGGCTACCTATCAGCAAGCACATGAGAGGGCAATGAATGAGCTAAAGGAGGTAGATGAAGATGCATTCAAATGGCTGTAATCTCACTCAACAACTATTTGGGCTAGGCACATGTTCAAAAGTGATGGCCAGAGTGACACAGTCCTGAACAATATGTGTGAAAGTTTCAACAGTAGGATAGTTAAGTTCAAAAGCAAACCTATAATCACCATAGTAGGCAATCTACTCAGTGTAGTCATCACTTAGTATGCATAAATGTGCATTATGATCCATAGAGCTATGTGATTCATGAATGATTAATTCTCCTTTTCTCTCTAAGTGCTTGCAACTTGAGTGTATTAGGCTATATTTGATGACTAGATCTCAAGCAAACAGACAAATAATTATGAATGTGGAATTTGAGGTGTGTCATAAGATAAGGAAGAGACTACAAGGAGAAGTTGGCATGCAACAAGTGGCTAGCATGTTGGGCTGGTCGTACCAAGTATGAAGTGAAGAATGGGCTGGAGAGTTTCACTGTGGACTTGGAAGAGAAGAAGTGCATCTGTAGGAAGTGGTGATGTCATACCATGTTGTCATGCCATTTCCTATATCTTTTTTAACAAGGAAGATGCTGAAAGGTATGTCAATGCTTGCTACAAAAGGACTACCTACATTAATTGCTATGACCCCATTATAGAGCCCATCAATGGCCAGAATACATGAAGACCAAGTGGATTTCCACCTGTGCAGCCCCCTATCAAGAGGAGACCTACTGGCAGGCCTAAGAAGAAGAGGGCACTGGAGCCTAATGAACTTAGAAGTCACAGAAAAAACAGAGGTCTAGGCATCTCAAAACAATACAAGTCATGTGGGAAATTAGGACACAATAGGAGGAGCTGCAAGGGAGAGGTAGGAGGGAACTCCTCCATGCCTGGGAGTGCATCCCAAGTCAGCAAGATCACTAGGAGGGTAAATATACTACTTTGACTTAGATATCTGTGTTGTTTTATTTTTCAGTTAGTAGATTATTAATTGTTATTGTGCTTGTGTTTGCAGGCAGCCAAGGATGGTCATGCAAACAGCCCAACTGTAGGTAGTGCACAACCAAGCTCCAATGATCAGCCAACAGTACATAGGGCACAACCAAGCTCTAATGATGACGTGACCACAAGTGCACCTCCACCCCCCACTGATAACCAATCCAATCCAAGACCAAAAAGGCAGAGGAAGAGAAGTGCAGTCATCGATGAGACCTTGAATGCACTAGGAATGCAGCAAGGTATATGATAGCAATGAGATCTGCTAGAAGATAACAAGCTGAAGCAGGACCTTTTTTTTTTTTTTGGTGTGCTATATGTTGAGAGCACTCTTCATATGTTTATGTAACTGCCAAGACAATTGGCATTTTGGTATACTTATATAATGGCTGACCAAGTCCTTTTTTTGTATGAATGTGCTAGGTAGACTTTGTCCCATATTTTGTCATTATTGTGGTACACCAAAAACTGTCATTGGCGTTAATTAGTGATCATTAGTATTTACAGGTGATGCTGTGTTTCTGTGTTCATTAGTATTTATCCTTTCTCCCATTGTTGTGATGATTTTGCTTCCATTATTCAGATTTGTTGGTTTTTAGCTTTGGGTTAAGAACAAATTTGGTTTTTAAAAGGCTTAACTCATGTCTCTGTTAGGCTGACATGAAGCCGGATTTGTTGTGTTGAATACTTAATTATTGTATAGTTGAAGCCAGATTTGTTTGATTGGCATTGGGGGGCTATTGTGTTTTTAAGTTTATTGTGCAGGTACCCTTATATGGTTCAGCTATGCAGGTTTGTGATTATGCTTATAATATTCAGCTTAAGTGTATTTTGCAGATGATCTCTTTATGGAATGATAATTGGTATCATCCTGATATGAGATAGTGAATTTCTGAAATGCCAAAGTTGTTGAAATGCTATCTACTCAGGAATCCAATGCTAGTATGGGATGAGATGGTGAATTGGGAGATTAAAAATTGTTGAGGCAGAAGCTTCAGTACTGTTTTGCTTAGGCTTGTTTTGTGGGCTGCTATTTACCATGTTTGGTTATATTATAATTGGGGTAGTCCTATATGTCAACAGTAGGAACTGAGATGCTATTTTGCTTTGGTCTATCAGCTGTGGGCTCTGCAATCCAATTGGTTGTGTTATTAATAAAATTTCTCTTATTCATAAAATAGAAAAAAGGTAATCAGTGGATACATATACTATGTAAGCTTGCGGGTTCAGATATGACTCTGTTTATTTGGTTTTCAACTTGATATGCAAAGTAATATTGAGTGCACACAAGGCACAAACACTTCACAACAATGCAATAAATTGGTATACAAGTCATAGATTAATTAAAAAGTGATGTTCCATTGCTAAAGTCTCAGATTACAGAGAGAATTACACCAAAATTTAGGCATTTTCCCACTAATACATACCAACACATACCAACACAAATTCAAGCCAACACATACCAACACAAAAATTCTGCCAAAACCTACCAACATACACCAAAATTATGGCCTTTTTCCACTAATACCTACCCACCTAATTACCCATTTTCCCCCCACTTATTTAGCCAACCAAAAGAAGCATCAAGCAGAGTAGCATCCCACTTATCACCAGAGACAGTCCCAGGCAGATGAGCAGACTCTACTCTCTCTTCCTGTAGCCTGCAATACCATCTTCAAGGGTTAAAATCTGTTGCCTCTGCTCTGGAATCAGCACCTTGCCATGCTCGCAGATTTCATCATCACGCCACTGAAAAAAAAAATTTGCACTTGCGTCCAGCCTGACACCCAAGAGCCAAATAAAACCCATTATATCTTCAACCAAAATCATGAAAAACAACAACAAATACTAAAATCCAACACTTGTATTAGCAAAATACTAAAATCCTTGAAACTAAAAAAGACCCACTAAAGAAAATAGCTATAAAATAAAAACCCAATAACAAAATCCTATAAATGTTCCATAAAAACAACATCTTTACAGTCAAAGAAGCCCAATCACCTCTCTCTCTCTCTCTCTCTCTCTCTCTACAGTGGGTCGACTCCTTTCTCTCCCCAGAAAAAGTTCCTCTTTCTCACTCTTTTTTTTTTTTCTCACCTAAACTTCACCCCCGCCCAGAAACTCAATAGAAATTTAAAAACTTTACAAAGAGAGATCATATATGATTGGAAAAAAGATGTGCAACAAGAATAGTCCTGATATGAAAACCAAGTCTATGACCAAGAAAGAGAAAGCCAGATGCAGAGTTAGAGTTAGAGAGATAGATACTAACTTACCCAGAAATTTGGACACCCGTAGAACCTTCTTCCAGGGTTCTCAGGTGTCCACGAAACAACGAAAACGGGTTTCTCAAAGTAGAAGCATTGGGTTTGGCCCCTTTTCCTCAAGCTTCCACTCAATGACATCGAGCTTAATTCCATGAGAGCAGTTGAGTTGAAGATGTTTTTGGGCTGTGTTGTGAGCGAGGAGCTGAGTTTGTGGCAAGGAGCTTAATTTAGGAATTAGGGATTTCTGAATTTGGCAAGAAGCTGATCCAGGTATTTCAATGGGCAGATGATTATGAAGTCACGTGAGGGCCACATGACCTCCTACAGGTGGGAATGGGACTAACTAAGGGCGGGAAAGCTACATGGAGCTTGTAGTGATGCGTGGACATTATTTTAATATTTTTTAATTCTGCCGTTTGCCACGTGTGTATTTTCCGTCTCTGATGTAACGGCAGGGACCAAAACGAGAAGTGTTTTTCAAGATAGGGACTAAAAGCGATAAAAATAAAATCTAGAGACCAAAGTGGGAATTGCTTGAAAATGTAGGGACGAAAATGTGATTTCCGCCTACTTATATTTGAAAAATGTGCTACAATTATAAACTTATATAATAATTTAAACTTAATGTAACATGTTACATGTGTTCCATGGAATGGGAGTGTACATTTTTTTTTTTATAAATATTCTTGGATATGTTCAAATTAGTCAACAGATTATGGTATTTTTTTTATTTAAAAAAAAAAGTCATTTTAATAACATCTTCATCATTTATATAAAACAATATAAATATTTTCATTAAATTACATTTGTCATATATATCACTATTGATTGTTGTTAAATTCAAAATACCATTACATAAAACTCATAAAAATATAAATATAATTTACAAATTTTACTATTATATTACATTTTTTCAGGGGAACTAGTGTTAATACTTAATAGTTAACTAAATTTGAGATAGATGTTTGGAAAGGGCCACTTGTCAATTGCTAGAGGGAGGTCTCTGTTGGGCCTATAAGTGTTTTTCAGAAATCGACACCAGACTAACAATGGACTAGCGACTACTGGTCAACTTTGAGGCCTAAAAAAAATAAACGAACCCAAGGCCCAAAAGAGCAATAAAGGGACCGTAATCTAGTTTTAACAATGGAGTAATGAAGAAGACATGACAAACTTATATAACTGCAAGTCAAGGTAATGAGTTAATATGATATGAAAACTGTGATTTAAAAAGTGTAATGAAAATACGTATTTACAGTATTCATAAAGTAAAAAATGTGTTTAGTACCATGTTTTAAATAACATGTTTTAGTGTGTGAAAAAATATAATTGTGTGTTTAGTATGTGTGTGTGTGTTTTTTTTTTTTAAGCTGACAAGTGGGCCCTCTAGTTGGAATTTAACAAGGAAGTTTTATGCGTTATCTAATCAAGTAGGCCCCATGTTTTTCAAAATATTTACAAAAGTTTCATTGAGCAACGTTGTTTGAAATCTAAAAACTGGTAAAAGAAGTTTTCCAAATTCAGTGATTAAACACCCTAAAATAAAAAATATAACTCAAACACTTCTAAAAAAACACCCTTACCAAATATGTTTGTTTTTTTAAACCATTGTTTTCGATGTTTATATTGTTGTTTGGAATCACATACCAAACAGGCTTTTTAGACATATTTTCAAGTTTCAACCTATGGTGTTCATCACGGACAGTTGCGACCACAAGTTTACAATTAAGAATGACCATCGTACCCTTATAATAAAATATTATTAAAAAAATTTCAACCCACTACATTAGCACTATAAATAAACAAGGATACGCTCATCCTAAACTTAACTAATAATAAAAGTCTAAAATCCAATAAAACTAATAATAAAAGTCTAAAATCCAATAGAACACTACCACTTCGTAATCATTGTACTCTGTTTCTCCCACAGTGTCGGAGAAAATTGGTATATAACTCCAATTTTCAAACATATTTGTTAGTTAGCATATTTCCAAACTTATTAGCAAACTAACATCTTGAGTTTCTTAAACTCGAGTTCACTGTAGCAACTCGAGTCTTAGAAACTCGATTTCCATGTGTTGGCAAGTGGAAATTGAGTATTAAAAACTCGAGTTCCTTAAAACTAAAAGAACAAAATTCACAAACAACTTCAACTCCTCACACGTGAGTTTCAGGTCTTACTCTCACCTTCAATTTCTTATAGAACTGTATAGCATCCTTCTAGGTCTCACCTTCAAATCCTTCACAGGTCTTCACCAATAAGACCAAACCCAAACCCAACAAATGCACCGATCGGAACCTGCAAAACCAAACCCAACAAACACGTCGATCAGAACCTGGAAAACCAAACCCAACAAACGCACCACCACCTCATCCCGATCCTGATCGCCGCCTGGGTTCAGTCCAAGCTACCGCCTAGAGCCTGGGTTTGTTGCTTCGTGTTACTATTTGATCTCACTAGATTTGTTGCTTCATGATTCTGTTTTTGATCTCACTGGGTGTTGTGGTTTATATTTTGATCTTCGTGTTTTTGTTTTTGTTCTAGGGAAATCGAGTGTTAAAGAGTCAAGTTCACATAAAACTCAAATTTGTGAGACTCGAGTTGCTACAGTGAAATTGAGTCTAAAAAACTCGAGATGTTAATTTGCTAATTAGTTTGAAATCAATGCTAACTAATGAATATGTTTGACAATGGGTGTTATATGCCAATTTTCTCCCAAAGTGTTAGTGAGTTCCACATCAAACTTCGATTATTCCAACCATTTCACACACTCAAAATTTCTCTAATTAAATCCCCGTATTTTCTTCTTCTTCTCATAGTTGAAGTGCTTGGTTTAGGGCATTAAATTTTTTTCAAGTATTGTCTAATCTAATCGTCTTATTACTGTTGATTCAGATGACTTCGACTTCAACGATGCTCTCTCTAGCTTCGGCCTCTCCAACTGCCTCACTTTTAGTTCATGAAAACCTGAAAGTAATCCTAATTTTCCATTTCTCTTTTTTTTAATTTCCCCCTTAATTTTATGGGGAAATACTCAAAATTTATTATAAATTATATAAAAGTTTTAAAGGACCAAAATATTTTTATCAAATGCAATATCATGTTGTGGAATTGAGCAGGGAAGATTGAAGCTCGGAGGTGGTAGCTTAAGCTTCAACAAGGAGAATTATTTACACAAAGGTATATCAATATCAATATTCTGGTGGATGGGGGTCAGTAGCCCATGGGCCCATATGATTTCCTTGCCAATTTGGGTCCTCCTTTGTGGCTGGCCCCCCTCGTCCATTAACCGTAAGTTATTGGGTCATTGCATTCAGCTACCTGGGTTCTGTCTTCTTGGGCTTTTTTAATCATATGAAACAAAACTTTGGACCTTGAACAATGTTGCGCAACCGACCAAGAAGTTTTGTCTGGCCCACCCAGAAACATATATTCATCCTATATAGGGTTTCACTTTCATCATCATCTTCTTCTAAAATAATTCAGGGTTTCCTTCCTCTCTTTACCAGCGCCGACCTCCAACGCCAAAAATGGTACTCTCTCTCTCTCTCTCACCTGTGTTGAAAACTGAGTAACTTTTGTGATATGGGTCTGAATGAATAATTGTTATTACTGTATGTATAGCCTTCCCACAAGACCTTCATGATTAAGAAGAAGCTGGCGAAGAAGATGAGGCAGAATAGGCCTATCCCTCACTGGATCCGCATGAGGACTGACAACACCATCAGGTTCTTTCTATTTCCCACTTCTTCGTTTTTTTTTTTTTTTTTTCGTTTCTAAATTTTTGTCTCTGATTCTCTGTTTAAACTGTTTCTATTGGTTTTGTTTCAGGTACAATGCAAAGCGCAGGCACTGGCGCCGTACCAAGCTTGGATTCTGAGGTGTTTTTGCTGTTTTATTGTCGTTGCTTCTTTAGCATAGTTTTTGCGAAGATGATGAAGTTATAGGGCTTTTCATGTTTTCCATTTCCTTAAGAATCCAATTTGTATGGAATTCATAAGAGTCCATTTCCCCAGATGTTTATTTACTGTTTTTGACTAGTATTTTCTTGGATTGGATTGATAGTTGTGGTTGATGAAGAGAGCTTGATTATGTATGTCTATGAGTTTCTGATTCCAAGCTACTTATAAGGCCTGTTGTTTGTGAGGTTTTGCTTTGTTTACGTATGTGATTTCAGACTAGAGTATTCAGGGTGTGCCTGTCTTCATTGCTTGCTAATTCATATCAGGGTGTGGTAGTTCTTAGCTTTTTGTTTAGGTATTGGTAGTCATTGTGTTGTGAGATCATTTTGTTAGGCTGTTCTAGACAAACTTATTTGGTGACCAGTAGTTGTTCCTCTTGTTCTGTGACTGGCAAACAACTAATTTTGGCTTTGCCCATATGCCTAATTACAGTTAAACTGTATGTAGTGGAAAATAATTGTTGCCACTTTTGAGGGTTGAATCTTTGTCACCTCAAATGCATATTGGGTTGGGGTTGAGATACCAACTGCATGTGGGTCTAGATTGCAATCTGTTTGATGATTGAATTTCATAGGTTTTTGTTCCATTTTTTTGGCTTGCACCGTTTCATTTTACTGTTTATATCTGTTTAAATTTGATGGTAGAATGGGCCACGAGCCTTGTCCTTTAGTAGCATTGCATAGTTATTGTATTGTGGAGAAGCTGGGTTTGAATCCCCCTTCTGAGTTATTGTCTGCCAAAAAAAGATGTCAGAACAAAAGATATATATGCAATGTCTCCCATTTTCTTGGCTGGTTTTTGTATGCTTGTAAACCGATTGACTTTGTATGGTTATTTAAGTCATAGAATGTTTGCTTTTTTATCATACGCTACTATGAAGATTGGTGGTTATTACTTATGTTAAATGTATTGATAATCAAATCTAAATTTGTTGTTAGTCCTCAGTGGCACCGCCTCTGAATTTGGATCTTTTTTATAAAACAAAAAAAAAATGGCTGTAATGTCAATTTTTGAAAGTTTTCTGGATTTGTTTTGCTCATATCTGATTCCCAATGCTGCTGATATATTTTGTGTTCCTATTTTTTATCACCTTATTTGTTTCATGTAATTCTGTACGGAACTTGCTTACTAGAAACAAGTTTTCTTTCGCTCACTGTATCTGTGAATTATGACAATACCTACTGGAAGCATCATATTCATGCATTTTTTTATTGCCATTCATGATTGCAGTGAGTAGACCATTGGTGGTTTTAGATAAGAAATGGTTGTAATTGATCATTTTTTTCCCCTGAATTAAAACTCACAGGTGTGTTATATGCATCATCTATAAACTGAATTAGCTCACCCCAATACGGATGCACATACCTCCTTAAGCTAACTAAGTTACATGATATGTTAACTAGTTGACATGCTCCTCTTGTAATCATAATTGATTGTTATCAAGAAAGAGTTGTAGAAGTTTTCACTTCTTTATACATGCTCCTCTTTCAATTAATGTTCTTATAATCATCCATGTCAAAACAATAATTGCATGATGGATTGAGTTTTCACTTCTTTATATCGTGCACCATATGATCGCTAAAGTTTTTAGAAGAAGTATTATATATATATATATATATATTACTTTGTAGAAGTTATATTTGTTATAGACTTGGGATATATTCAATTAATGACCAATTTAATCATCACCTATTAGTTATACTAAATTAAATTGTAAGTCTTTTAATAATTAGATTGACCTGTTAGAATATTCTTATTGCAATAGAAAATGTTGTTCATAATCATTACCGAAAGTAATAAAACCAATTGATATCTTGATATGATAGTAAAGATTGATCATTTGTTATATGTTCTGATTTTATTGTATCCAACAATTCTTTAAAACAATATACGGACTTTAAAAATTTTAATCCAATTCAATTTTCTTCCTTTTCTTCCCTGTTTTTGGTTGAATACTTTTGATTTAGATTGAAGGATTTTTATATAATAAGGTAAATGTTTTTTTCTACAAGCGTTTCAAACTTTCAATCAAATTCATTCTTCTTCTTTCCTTTTAATTAATGTGATTTAGGTTAACATCTCATTGGTAAGGAATGTAATAGTCTAGTAAAATTAACTTTTTCACATAACTTTCTAAGCTTGTTTTATTTTCAAATTAACATCTCATTGGTAAGGAATGCAACAGAGACAGCAAAATCCACAGTGATACAATAATGCCATCTAATTCTAATTTACCAAAAACTAACCTGATTCTAATATATTATTGTTTATGAATTTATTTCCAAACCATTTTTTGTAGATAACAATGCTGTTGGCCCTGGAAATTGAATATGTTGGGTAATATCTCAACTGTTTTGGTTGGACTTTGGTGTAGGAACAGAGTGGGTTGTAACTTTCATCTGTTTGGGTGAAAACTTGTACATATTATCCAGTTTTTACTTTATAGTTTAAAAATATTATCTTCAATGGCATTGGACATGGTTTCCATTTACTTTTGAGCTATTTCACTCTAGATCTTTCATGTTATTCCACTTCATGGTTGGTCTTTGTGGCAAAAAACTATACCTTTCTTGTCCAAAGTCCAGTGTTTGCTGATTGCATGCTCAATTATTCGTAGTCCTTAATTTTCTTGCAACACATCAAAGCCAGTCTTATATTGCGTATGTTTTATTATATTGAGAAGGCTATGTTTATTTGTGCATTAGAATATAAACCTTAAAGTTCTTATTCGTTTACTACATCAGAATCTTCAGTTGAAAGCAGGTTAGGGTTATTGTATGTCACCCCTTCCCCTAATGTGTGCATCAGATACTGGATATTGTAACAATTTTCAACTTTATTTATTTTTCGCTTTTAATGCTCTTATTTGTACTAGCTGTTAACCTGGAACTTACCGCTAAAGTTTAAGGTTCTATCACTGCTTTAGAGTGCAGTGAACCAAGAGGGATCATGTCAAATCATATTAAGAAACACATTTGCATGCATATAAGTAATCAAAGATAAAATATGACTGGTTGTAGGATTTGCTACATTAACTTAAAATGAGACCCAGATTTTACTGAACTCCACTATTAGATTCATGCATTCTCTCCATATCTCATATGATTGCTTACGACTTCATATAGGGATAAGAAATTTGGGAATGTATTATGTTCAGTGAAAAAGGTAAGCTTGAATATGGATATTTATTGCAAATATTTTTAAAAAAATTGAAGAATGATTTTGAGAGAGAAAGCTATGCTTGCAAAGAAATCGGTATAATCATTGAGTTCAACATTATAAGGTGTTTTTATACAGACAGTTACATCTGTGAATAGATTGAGAACCAAAAGAAACGAAAGGAGGCATGTATTGTTAAGGTTTCTTTTTTGTTATGAGAAAGTTTGATACTTTGATATAATGTTTAAACTGGGATGTTTCAAGAATTTCTTCACCCATTGACTTGTGCTAACTATAGTTCAGGTGGCAGAGATCCCCAAAAATTGTGATAGAATCATTTGAGGTCTGTCCAAAGACAAAAACAGAACGAAAAAAAGAAAGAAAAAGAAACAATACATGACTTGTAATGGGTTAGAAGATGTGTTAGCAATGAGGTGAAGTCACTGCTCTATAATCTTAGGGAGGAGCTCAGCATCGTTGACTGCTTCCAGATTTTCAGCAAAATTGTGTTGCATCTGTAAAATTCAGAGAATTCTGGAACAGCAAGTGCAGCACTTCTGTATAAACCATTCTAGTCTGTTTCCAAATGAAAAACAAAAATATTTTGTTAATAAATATTAAGATTTAGTACCTTATATGAGGAAAGATATTAGCTATTCTAAAAACAAGTTACCTATTAAAAGACTGGACGCCACTTCATTACATACATTAAGACCATCATGAAACTTACATTATGTTTTGTTACTTTCAATTAGCAAAAGCTCAATAATGTTTGTACAAAGAAATTAGAATCTCTTCTCCCTTAAGGTTGGTTGGCTTATTTTGTGAGTCTAGTTCGATTGGGTAGTTCATGAAGCCCTTTCGTAGGTTGGCTCAGGTGGTAGAACGCTTGGTCATGAAAGAAATCAATATAGATTGAGGAGTTAGGCCATTTGATCAGAAGGCTTTAGGCAATCAAAGGCCACTGTATAAAGGGCCATAATGTAGCTCGAGCTAGAGTTTTTGATTTTTCTAACTAAGAGTATTAACATCAATTCGTATATAATAAAAAAATATGTAGAATTTATATAGTTTTGCCTAAAAATGACATACGTCAGTTTATGTATAATTGTATTTTGGCAATATAATAACCCAAAATGTCCTCTCTATTTGCTCTTTGTACTCATAGGTTGGGATGGTGAAGTCACACATAAAGGCCACTTTTATAGGTTTTCAATTAAGGTTCAATATCTTTCCTCAATTCTTTGCTCTTTTGTTAGACACAAGTCCCTCAATTCATGACCGATTGAGTCTCGATCAAGGGGCAATTGCTCAGATCGATTTAAGGTCTTCAACTTAAATGAACTAGTATGAATTGATCACAAATCTATTTGACAATTACATTATCTTGGAACTTGCCTACTCTAAACTTAACAATTTCTCACTTTGGCAATTCCATGACTAAACCACGTTACAAAATTTAAACCATATAAAATTCTTGTTAAATACAATCAATCCCAAGAAATCAAAGTGAAACTAAGACTAACAAACAAAAGAAAATATTTTCCTCGAAAACATTTTACATCTAAAAATATTTTATAACAAAACAAATGAGCCTAATTAAACTTGGTTTTCCAGCAAGCACTTGTCATTGGCTCACGTGGGCTCATGACTCTAAGCCCCACTCGTGCAATAACGCATGGAATCCATGACAAGCTACTGAACTAGCTCTTCATGTTCACTAAACCACTACACTTGAATCTCTCCCAAATTTTACCCATAAACTTGGTCCATGTAACAGTGTTGGTTTGGTGCACAAGGAACAAACTCTTGATGGCCGAGGTCAAAGAACCATTTGGCATTAATGCAGTTTGAAGATAAAGTTAATATATGTAATGAGAACATTGAAAATCAAGTTAATCAACCCCTAACCTTTATCTTTTGTTAGTGGTTTTTCTGAAGGAAAAATAATTGTTAATAGACTCAAGACTGCAACAGTTGTACCCGTTAATATAAATTTTATATATGTATATATATGTATATATATTGTCTACAAATCAAATGTAACTGGCACATTAATTATAGAATGAGCACTACCATGTCAACATTGAACCTTTTAATTGCTGCATGAATCTGAGGCGCTAGAAACAAATCTGCCTGAAAATAATTGCATGCAATGCGTTACATTACATTTTGAGAAACACCTTAACTCAAACTAAATCCATGCAAGCTGCTGTTATGCAATATTTTAGGAAGTGATTCTAGCATGTCAAAAAACTTAAGGGTATGTTTGGTACACTATAATATACTTTGTAATGTAATAGTTATTCCTTAGGAATAATCATTTGGTTATTTGATTGTATTTTTATTACAAAGTAATATACATTCTTTAGAAATAACTATTCTTTAAAATGAAGAATAACTATTCCTTACCAAAATGGTTGTAATAACCATTCCTTAACTTACATAATAAATACAAAAATAAAATTTCCTAAAAGACCCCCAACCCTAATATCTCTCTCTCTCTCACTCTCTCTCTCTCTCTCTCTCTCTCTCTCTCATATGAATCAATCACAATTTTTTTATATACTTTTTTTGTCTTCGTTATTCTCGCTGTTAATTCTTTTTCTCACTATTATTCTCATTGTTGGTTCTACATTCGAAGTTCAATGATGTGTGCATTAAAAAAAAAAAGTTCAATGATGTGAAAAGAGTCAAAAGAACCCACTGTGCTATCATGTTCTTTGTTATGATTTGGCATTAAAATTTTGAAAATTATAAATTGTATTTAGTTTTTATATTGTTTGTATTTATAAATTGCTATGTATATGTTCTAATAAAAAATATATATTACTGTGAGATAATGTTATCAATTTTGTTCTATATATATTAAGATTAATTTATAAAAATAATACTAATAAATTATATTATATTTCTTCTTAAAATGGTATTTTAGGAAATTTGACAAAAATATAATGACATTCCACCATCCTAACATAGATCCAGACTTCCATTACAGTGTTATCACCAAACAAATGAATAGGAATAGTTATGTCATTCTAACTTTCTATGTTACTTGTAATACTTATTCTTATTATATTGTAATAATTATTACAGTGTACCAAACATGTCTTTAGTACTTAGAGTTGAGTTTGGTGCCTTCATGTCTCATAATCCTTTTTTTTTTTTTTTGGGTTTGGGAGAAGAACCATCTTCAGATTGCAATCTTAAAGATTGAGGAGTGGGTTCTGCTATTTTATATTCTGTTCTGCTATCATTTGGTCTCAATACTTAAGGCTGTAGTAGCATTACAAGCTAGCAAAAGAAAATCTTTGATGGACCAACTTCAGGATGGTTTTTGACTTCCTTAGCAAAGGAGCACCTATCAATATTGGAACAATTTGGTAGTAAAATGAAAAGTCATAGCGATGGCCATTCTTTTAGTCTTTCTCTATGCAGTGATCAATTTTAAAATCAGTTTCAACAGATTTAGGGTGCATGATTATGTATTTAAGGTTAGGTACCTTGTACATTCAATGTAGATAGAGAAAAAGGGAAAAGAATTTGTAACAGTTGTATATTCAATTAATGATCAATTTAATCAAAACACATATAGGTATATTAAATTTATTTTTTTAGTCTTTTAATAATTAGATTACAATAGAAAATGTTGTCCATAATCCATTACCGAAAGTAATAAAATATGAAGTTTTGGTTAACTCAATTATTAATGTTTCTTATAGTGTAAAAAAAAATTGAGTTTGAATCTTGTCTACATTAAAATAAAACCTTAATAAGGAATTTTATATGCAGGGTAATCTGTTTTTCTACGAGGATTTCAATCAAATTCATTCATCTCCTTTCCTATTTATGTGATTTAGGTTAACGTCTCACTGCGGAATAGTGTAGTAAAAGGCTTGGACACCACTTCCAAATAAACATTAAGACCATCATGTAATTTACATGATGTTTTGTTACTTTCAATTAACAAAGCTCATTAATGTTTTGTCCAAAGAAAACAGAAACTCTTCTAGCTTAAGGTCGGTTGGCTTATTTTGTGAGTCTAGTTCTATTGAGTAGTACTAAGTCCATTCTTAGGTTAGCTCAGGTGGTACAACGTTTGGTCATGAAAGAAATCAATATGGATTGAGGAGCTAGGCCATCTGATCAGAAGCAACTGAGCAATCAAAGGCCATAGCCTAGTTTTCGATTTTCCAACTAAGTTTCATTCTGCTAAGGAGTGTGAGTCTTGACTCTTGAAGGAAGGCGATTATTGAGTTTGACTCTCTTATTTTCTTCCTTCCATATGTCTTCTTTTTCAAATGTGCTAGTAACTTAAGAGGCGAATAAGTAGATTGTACTCCTTTTTTGGGCTAAAAGATAAGATTTATGCATTCCATCAAAACTTAGCATTGGGAAGCAAAGTGAGAGTCATAACAAAAGGAGAGAGACTCCTTTATTATTTATGAGCGTGGTGATTAATAGGCTAAAATGTATTGGAGCAAATATGTGCGAAGGAAGAATGTGAAGGAAGAGATGTCATTTTCCTCAATTTCTATTACAGTTTTACCATTAATCAACACAAAACAACACCCCCATCAAAAAAAAAAAAAAACACAAAACACAAAACAACACAATTTGAGAATAAAAATATTGATTTTAGGTGGGTTAATGATAAAAATGTGACGAACTACAAGGGAAGCGATACATTGACATTGTTACATAATTGATGTTATAGATTACAGGTTTTGAAAATCGAGAAACTAATTTATAATGGTGATGCTAATTTTGATGTGTTAAAGTGCATTCAACATTTTCTTTTCTGAGTTTTCTCTATCAAGTAAACAAAGTGATGCTTATCTAGATATCATAATCGGTTGGTGTGAAAAAGGATGTAAAACACTGAATTCACCTACAACCCAAAAGGATTTGAATTTGATGCAATAATTGCACCGTGTAACTACTGTGTTGGTGTGGCGTTTAAAAAATAAAAACTAGAAAGGAAAAAAAAAATTTAATTTAAAAAATTGGAAGTTTATTTTGATCCAAAATGTTAGAGACTAAAACTGAATATTAAACTTTCAATGTTAGCTAATAAACTTACTCATTTTTTGACCCATTAGGCATTTTTCTCTTCAATTTAGGGAACCCCAAGTGTTTGCTCTTGATAATTGTTCTTTATCATTAGACTAAAACACCAATTGACTTTGATGTAAATGAAAAATCAAACCCTAGATCTCTTACTCGACAATAAGAGACTTAAGGTAATGTGAATCTAGTGTTAGATCAAAGCAAAATAATACACATCTAGTGATAAGTCAACACATTAAACATCTAGTGTTAAAAAAATGTAATTAGGTGGAATGGCTCTTCTGGTCAATATATATAATTCTTGTTCCAACAATAAAATATCAACGAAGTGACACAATAAACTCGATGGCAACAAAAATAGTGTATCCAACTATAGCAGAATGAAAAAAATAAGATGAGGTCTTTCATAGTAATTATAAGTTAAAATGAAAAACTTTTGAGTATTTTTTAAGGGAAAGACTCTGTCCAGCAGTGTATAGAGAGGACTTGGTCAAATTATTTGAGAAGCATTATATTGGATGGACATGAGTTTCCCATGGGGAAATTACTTTTTCTTGTTTGGAGGATTTCTTGGGTGTTATGAAGTTCTTACTTTTGAAAAGAAGATTTCTAATCGTTTTTTTTTTTTTTTTTTTTTTTAGCTCAGTTTTCTTTGTTGTCTTTCTTGCTTGGCCAAGCTAGAAAGAATATTTCATATAAAAATCATATCAAATGGAATCGTACTTTCTCCTATACATTAATTCTAACAAAAGCTTCCACGCCAATGTGCAGACAGTGCAGTTGTGTACACAGTTAGACATACCTGAATTTTGGATCCATCTGGGTCTACCTTCTAGAATGACAACAACACTGTTCACCAATATATAAATATATGAAAACAACACTTACCCCATCTCTGTGCCATAGACCCATAGTCATTAAAAAATAACAAACAAGCAAGTTTATCAAAAAAAAAAAAAAAAACAAATAAATAAAACTTGTAGTAATATGGTACCAGGATGTTATTTTCAATCATATTTTCATAGGCAAAAGAACATATTTAAAATATATATATAAATAAATAAATGTTTTACAGAATTTTGTCCAAAAGCAGTGAGTACTTAACCTTTTTAAATCTAGATACACAAATTTTTTGGTACTATTTTTCATAAGTGTTGAGATGGTAAGTTATGAATGGTGTTACAATAAGATAATGTATAACGAGCTAATATGAAAATCAACAACTTGACACAGATCTCAGTAGGATGTGAAGATTATTGTGTCGACATTAAAAACTCTATAACTCTAATGTGACAAGTTGTGTATGTTGAAGAAAAAGCATTAGAGAATGGTGTTGAACTAGAATTAATAAAAGAAAGGCAGAAAAAGAAACGGTAAACTGCTTGGTCAAATCATAAAAAGAAGACCCTAATAGCAATTTGACAAGCTTGGAAGATGGGCATGTGATTCCCCGATCAAAGAATGAGAAGCAGCTGACGGGTTGGCACATGACCGTTAGGTTTATACCTAAGATTCAATCAAACGAAAAAAAATTCCCGGGAAAGTACTTTTGCAAAAGACTATGTTCTAAAACACACATAGCTACCATATCTTTCAAGAGAAATAGGTGTGCATATATTTCTATTTTTATTTGTCAATTTCCAATGGAGGAAATCAAGGATGGTGATCCTTCTCCAACATCATCACCTCCAACACCTCCCTCACCTCTTCCCATTAGTGTAGGACCAGGCAACCAAAAATACAACTTTTCTCCATCGCCATCTCCTTCGCCACCATTCTCACCACAACCTTCAAGCCACACATCAGCTGAGAAACTCCCTCTTTTGCATGAAAGATTGCTTAGTCCTACAGTGCCATTGGCATTCTCATTGGATCGTCAACGAAAGCCGGAGGATTTGGATTCTAGGAGCTCTTGCCTTAAAGACTTGTAAGCCCTTCTTCACTCATCAATGTTTCAAATTGCATTTTATGTTTGTGATGAAACAAATATTTGTAGAAATGTGATTGAATCCTTTGTGTTTTTGCATAGCATTTCAATGTCATCTTTAATTTCAACTTAAGACCCCCTTATCCCCATTAAAATTTCTAGTCACTGTCCACTATTTCATTAGGAATTAGATGACCAAGTATCTCCTTCATTTCCATGGCCATAAATCTATTTGCCCTGTCTTCCACAAAACAAAGGTTGCCCATTGACTTTGAGGGAAGCTTTTGACTGGTAGGTGTTTCAGTTTCTTTCACTTTAAAATTGAGGTTCAGTTTGAACATCCAAAGTATTTACCAAACAGTCAAATCAATGTAGGCCACCAGACCCAACAGAAAAGGAAACCTTCCCCTATACACAGATCGATATAAGTAATCCCAAAGTACAGTTGTGGTGACAACCCCAACACTGATAAAAACAAAAGAAAGTCTGTGCATTTTAATGTGATTGAATGTGAATAGTGAAGAAAAAAATAAAATCATGTACAAGTTATTGTTTACCACTTATAATTGACTACTTCAACAGTGTAAAAATTATTGTTTACCACTTATAATCGATTGCTTCAACAAGTTGTGTCAAAAACTAGAAGACTTCTAAAAATAGACCACCTAATATGAAAATAAAACAAGCTTAGAAAGTTATGTGAAAAAATTAATTTTATATTAGGTAGCTTGTTTTTAGAATAGCTAATAATTTTCCTCATATAAGGTACTAAATGTTAATATTTATTAACAATATATTTGTATTTTTCATTTGGAAACAGACTAGAATGGTTTATACAGAAGTGCTGCACTTGCTGTTCCAGAATTCTCTGAATTTTACAAATGCAACACAATTTTGCTGAAAATCTGGAAGCAGTCAACAATGCAGAGCTCCTCCCTAAGATTATAGAGCAGTGACTTCACCTCATTGCTAACATATCTTCTAACCCATTACAAGTCATGTATTGTTTCTTTTTCTTTTTCTTTTTTCGTTCTGTTTTTGTCTTTGGACAGACCTCAAATGATTCTATCACAATTTTTGGGGATCTCTGCCACCTGAACTATAGCTAGCACAAGTCAATGGGTGAAGAAATTCTTGAAACATCCCAGTTTAAACATTATATCAAAGTATCAAACTTTCTCATAACAAAAAAAACCCTTAACAATACACATCTCTTTTAGTTTCTTTTGGTTCTCAATCTATTCACAGATGTAAGTGTCTCTATAAAAAAACCTCATAATGTTGAACTCAATGATTATACCGATTTCTTTGCAAGCATAGCTTTCTCTCTCTAAACCATTCTTCAATTTTCTAAAAAATATTCGCAATAAATATCCATATTCAAGATTACCTTTTTCACTGAACATTACACATTCCCAAATTTCTTATCCTTATATGAAGACGTAAGCAATCATATGAGTTTCAAAGTTAAAACAACCCTTATGCATTTCCAACTTTCTGGTAAACTGTCAGTGAGATTTGGTTAAGTTTAAACATCAGAATGTCGGTTTTCCTACTGGGAAAAAATCCAAGCATAAATCTCAAACTAGCATTTTTTCTTTATGAAATACAAGATAAAAAAAAAATTGAAAACGACATAGAGAACCATTTTTTAGATCAAATTGATATAAGCAAGAATTTGAACAGAAAAAGGCAGGCAAATAAAGTGGGGATATTTTTTTATTTTGGCACAGATAGAGACATGGAGAGAATGCATAATCTAATAGTGGAGTTCAGTAAAATCTTGGTCTCACAAGAAGTTAATGTAGCAAATCCTACAGCCAGTGATATTTTATCTTTGATTACTTTTATGCATGCAAATGAGTTTCTTAATATGATTTGAAATAAAAATCCCTCTTGGTTCACTGCACTCTAAAGCAGTGATAGAACCTCGAACTTTAGTGGTAAGTTCCAGGTAACTGCTAGTATGAACTAGAGCATTAAAAGCAAAAAATAAATAAAGTTGAAAATTGTTACAATATCAAGTATCTGATGCACACATTAAGGGAAGGGGTGACATATAATAACCCTAGCCTGCTTTCAACTGAAGATTCTGATGTAGTAAACGAAACAGAACTTTAAGGTTTATATTCTGATGCACAAATAAACATACGCAATATAAGACTGACTTTGATGTGTTGCAAGAAAATTAAGGACTACGAATAATCAAGCATACAATCAGCTAACACTGGACTTTGGACAATAAAGGTATAGTTTTTTGCCACAAAGACCAACCATGAAGTGGAATAACATGAAAGATCTAGAGTGAGATAGCTCAAAAGTAAATGGAAACTATGTCCAATGCCATTGAAAAGAATATTTTTAAACTATAAAGTAAAAACTGGACAATATGTACAAGTTTTCACGCAAAAAGATGAAAATTACAACCCACTCTTTACCTACACCAAAGTCCAACCAAAACAGTTGAGATATTACCCAGCATATTCAATTTCCAGAACAAACAGCATTGTTATCTACAAAAAATGGTTTGGAAATAAATTCGTAAACAATAATATATTAGAATCAGGTGAGTTTTTGGTAATTTAGAATTAGATGGCATTATTGTATCACTGTGGATTTTGCTGTCTCTGTTGCGCATAATTGGGAAGATTCTGTGACGTGTTCTGAAGTCCTACCATACCAGGTTGTAGATTCTGAGCATTTGTTGGCATGTTTCCGAATGCACTTTGTGAACCATGTTGCTGTTGTTGCTGCTGTTGCTGCTGTTGCTGTATAGGCATCATGCCACTGGGATTTGCTGCTCCCATATTAAACACTGCAAGAAAAAGTCCAAGATGCAGTTTAGCATATTGAGTCCATATCCAAATACACACCATATTTCACATAGAAACAAGAGGACAGAATTCTTACTCTGATCGCCCAAAATTTGTGAAGCATGACTTCGTTGGGGGTTGCTACCAGATAATCCAAACTGAGAAGTAATTTAAACAGAAGAAGTAATCACAATACCATCAAATGGTAATATAAAACAATATAATGCAAAAACACATAAATTAAGAACAACTATCATGAACAATTATACAGCAAGCAGATAATCCAAACTGAGAAGTAATTTAAACAGAAAAGGTAATCACAATACCATCAAATGGTAATATAACAATACAATGCAAAAACAAACATAAATTAAGAACAACTATCATGAACAATTATACAGCAAGCATCGTAAAAGAAGCAACTCAGTCTCGTACACTTGAAATTACTTTTTAAAAAAATTGAGCTACATGCAAGCATCAAGGAAGAAAAGAAGATTGAATGTATACTTATACATGAAATCAAAATTGCCATACCAATCTCTAATTACATAAAATGAAATAATTCTTTTCTGGATTAGCAAGAATGCATAAGCTTATTATATATTAAGTAAAATTATATCGTATTTCTGGTTGCAAATCAGGATGACAACTAACATTTGCAACATCATTAGTTCCATGAGTGACTGTTTGCGGTAACCTAATGACCTTAAACTGTTAAAATTACATTCTTCTATCAGCACATTGAGTTAACAACTTAACATCAATCCTTTCCAATCCAATTTTAGATCAAGCAGCTTTGGCCCAAAATTTAGCTCTGTTTAAATTTATGGAGTTTGGAGTGGAAAAATATGCCAAACCCAGTGAGTCAAATGGAATTCAATAAACATTCAATTTGATGAAGACATGCTTATCAATCCAATATTGGCAAATTAATAGAATAAAAGGGAAATAATATTGGCAAAGAACATTGACAGCAGACCTGCATTCGTGGTAGAGATGGCATCGTGGCTGACATGTTTGGAATCTGAAACAAGACAAACAAAATGACCAAGTATCAAATATAATGTCACAAAGGATACAAGAAACTAACTTCAACGGAAGGGAACAAACAAATATAACTAGGAAACGGCAAGAAATACAAATGCACATTACAAATAATGAACAAGAGCTGAAAATATGAGTGATGTACAAAACATGCTTCACCAACCCAAAACAAAGAACAAAAAACCCAAAAGGAAAAACCACTAATCAACATACTAGAGATCAAATGTCAATATATTACTTCTCAGGAGAGAGTGGGGGCAATTATGCCAAGTACAACAGGTAGAATACAAGTGAGATTACCCCAAAAATAGAAAAATAGAGAGAGAGTACAGCAAACGAAATTGGGAATATCTAAAAAGTCTGAGAATGATATCACACCCATCTGAACGAAACTTTAAGAAAATTCAACTTGATTTCATTTTTCCTATGGACTTCTCTAAACCTTCAAATCCCCCTTGTTTCTCTCCAACCAAATGCACCACATGAGACATTAAAAGAAGGCTCTCCATGCCAGCCCATCACCAAATGCATAGTGCTGCTTGCATGTAAACTATTTTGTTCCAAATTTATGATAGGGTATTACTTTATCCTCTCCCTGAAGTAAGGTATGTATCAGCTCCCAGTTTTTGTGGAGAAGAAGATTTAGACCCAATTAGTAAACACTTAATCACACCACCCCCCACCCCCCCCCCCCCCCCCCCAAGGTAGTATTCTCATGAACTCAACATTTCAAGGAGATTAACTTCACATTCAAATAGCAATCACTTTCCCAACCTAACCCCAAAAATTTAAAGGATACATCATTAAATAAGGGTAATTTAGGAAAATCACATAGTACATCCCAAAAAAGAAAGGACAAGTAACATGGGATGGAGTACAAAAAGTCTGCAAAGATTATCTATAGATTCTAAGATAATCTCTTTAATAAGAAATAGCCCTCTTGCAGAATATAGCAGGGTCCATAGGAATGTAGGTGCACCATATTGACCCAAGCATAAATATAGCAGAATAAACATTTATACTTCACATTTAAAGAATATCAACCTACAGTCCTCTGGATCTGAATTGGGCATTTGTACTATAAAGCTGACCGAATGAAACAGAGTCAAATCTGATAATAGTTCTGCTAAACCAGAAACATCACTTTAAAGTCAAATATAAACTCAATGAACTCCTGAATGTGTCAAAGAATCTGAAAAGCAAAATACAGTTAGAGCTTTACACTATCTAGTAACAGAACAACCAACACAAGATTTATTAATACAGATGCAACCATCATGAAAGAAACACACAGTTCACAAAATGTTCTTTTGTCTGTACAGAAGCTGGATATAGTTAAAGCAGAAAATAAAAAATGCAAGCAACTTAAGATTAATCAACAGCAGGAGGGGGCTGGGGGGAGTGAAACAGCCTCCGGCCCTCAGCTAGTTATATTAATCCAAAGAATCGCTACGCTGCCTACTGGAGTTCCTGATTGTTGCAATTAACTATTATTAAAGAGCATGAAAAGGAAAAAAATAGAAAGTGAATCAATGGACTTGTATATCTGACCATTTGGGCATTCGATGTTGCCTGAGCTGCATTAAATAATGCACTATTAGCAGCACTAGAAAACTGGCTTAAATGGCGATTCATCTGATTTCCCTGGTTGAGTTGACTTTGACCAATGCCATGCTGAACATGTCCTGAGGGCAACTGTCGACCCTGAAATTGCTGGTGCCCCATCGACTGAGAAAATTGCATCTGATGTTGACCATGTAACTGGAGAGAAAATTGATTTAAATAGTGACCACGTAAATTGACAATATAGAGAAATATGTGATATAGGTTTGCCAAGTCTTTTTTTTTTTTTTTTTGATAAGTTGTTTTGCCAAGTCATTGTTGAAACTTTAATAAACAGTTTTAAGTATATAAAGATGACTATAGAAAACTTACTTATCAAAAATTTTAAAACAAACCATAGAAAACTCATTAAACCTGGTATCCTCTCCCTTTTAATTTAAACTCCCCCAATTTGGGGAAATTTGAAAACATGAGCTTGAAGGGGACAGTACTCCTTCAAATCCCCCTCAAATTCACTTGTTTACACTAACACTATGTTTGGTTGCAACTAGGCAAAGCAAAGAGAAAAGAAAATACCAAGGGAACGGAAAGTGAAAGGAAAGGAAAAAAGAAAAAATCTTTCTCAATGTGAGTTTGGATGTAGGAAGGAAAATAAAGGAAACAAATTATTTCCCATGTTTAAATTTCAAAGAGAACAGAAAGGAAAATAAATGTTTTTACTTTTAAAACTTTAAATATATGACTTTTTTTTTTTTTGATAAGTAATAAGACTTTTATTCAACAAGAAAAACGCAAACAGCCATTACAGGTGTTCATGATGGTGAACACAAAAAACAGCAAACAAAAACAACTAAAAACAGAATAAGAGAAGCAACTTAAGTGGCACTACTAAGGGTAGAAAAGAACTCCAAAGCAAAAGAACAGTTTGAATAACCCCAGCACTTAGCCCATTCAAAAAGAGTATTTCGGCTGAGCGCTTGTAACTGATCAAGCGTTCTCTCCAAACTCTCAAAAGAGCGCCGGTTTCTTTCCAACCAAACAACCCACATCAAACAACCAGGAACCATATTCCATACGTCGAAGCATATTTTCCCAACCAATTACTCCAACAAGACACCAAACTCACCACAGAACCTGGCATAACCCATTGAATCCCAAAAGCTTGTAACATTTGCACCCACAAAGCATAAGCTACCGGACAGTGAATGAGAAGATGGTCCATAGATTCCGCAGAACAGCAGCACATACAACACCTATTCACCAAAGGGAGGCCCCGGATATTATCCAAGGTAAGGATCCGGCCATGTGCTGCGGTCCACAAGAAGAAAGTCACCCTCTTAGGCACCTTGACTTTCCAAATCCCCTTCCAAGGGAAGTAGGAAGGATCTGTACCCCTGATCTTATGATAAAAGGACCGAGTATCAAACTTACCATTTCTATTAAGACACCAATGAGGTCTATCCCACCCAAAACCTCATGGGATCCGAGACTGAATGAGTTCTAGGAAAGAGAAGGCAGCCTCAAATTCCCTCTCATGAAAATTCCTATAAAATCTCACATTCCAACCTCTACTACTCCCATCCTCCTGATGCTCCAACAAATCAGAAATACAGGCTTCCTTGTCACTAGAACACGCAAATAACTGAAGATAGAGCATTTTAAGAGTGAAATCCCCAACCCACCTATCATGCCAAAAACGAATACGGGAACCATCACCCACCACAAAAACTAAGTGTTTGGAGAACCTCGCCCAACCGACATTAATACCACGCCAAAGGCCACACCCGTGCCCTTCTACAATCTTTAGTATTCCACCCCCTTTGATCCTCGCCATATTTGGTGGCAATAACCCTCCGCCAAAGACTAGTTTCTTCTTGGCCAAACCTCCATAACCATTTCCCTAATAGAGCTTGGTTAAAGTGACCTAACTTCCTAACCCCCAAACCACCCATCTCTAGAGGTGAACACACCTTCTCCCAAGCCACCAAAGAATGTTTAAAACACTCCTCCGAAGATCCCCACAAGAATTTCCTCTGAATACGCTCCAATCTGTCAGCCACAGCTACAGGGATGGTAAATAAGGATAGATAGTATGTGGGAAGACTAGAGAGGGTACTCTTCAAGAGAGTAATCCTACCACCCTTAGACAAATATAGACGCTTCCAACCAGCCAGCTTCTTCTCCATCTTCTCCAAAATGGGGTTCCAAATGGATGCAGTCTTGTACGAGGTGCCCAAAGGCATGCCCAAATATTTCATGGGCAGGCTACCCACCCTACAACTGAGAATATTAGCCAAAGCATCAATATTACCAAACTCCCCCACCAGGACAATCTCACTCTTCCCCACATTTACCTTTAATCCAGTAAAGGCTTGGAAGCAAGACAAAGTCAGTCTAATAGCCAACAACTGATCTCTAGAAGCATCACAGAATAGAATAGTATCGTCTGCAAATAGCAGATGAGATATGCGAACCCCGATAGAGTTCACTAGTCCCATGTGAAAACCATGAAGCAGACCACTATCCTCGGTTTTCTTAAGGATCCGAGATAAAACTTCCATAACCAAGAGGAAAAGAAGAGGGGATAGAGGATCTCCTTGTCTCAACCCACGAGAGCTTCCAAAAAAGCCTGTCGGGGAACCATTCACAAGAACTGAGAAGCAAACAATAGAAATGCAAGCCTTAATCCACTCCCTCCACTTCAACCCAAAGCCCATCCTATTCAACAAATAAAGTAGGGCGTCCCAATTAACATGATCGTAAGATTTTTCTATATCCAGCTTACAAACTACACCTGGGGAATGACACTTCAATCTACTGTCCAGGCACTCATTTGCAATTAACACTGAGTCCAAAATTTGTCTTCCACCAACAAAGGAATTTTGGGTCTCCGAGATCAAACTGTCTAAAACCATTCTCAGCCTATTCGCCAACACCTTAGACAGCAACTTGTAAACACTGCCCACCAAACTAATAGGCCGAAAATCCTTAATATTGACAGCATCAGATTTCTTAGGAATAAGAGTGAGGAAAGAAGCATTAAGAGACCTTTCAAAAACTGAATACCTATGAAAATGCTTGAAAACAGCCATCGCATCATCCTCCACCACCCTCCAACATTTATGAAAAAATGCCATGGTGAACCCGTCCAGGCCAGGGGCTTTATCCCCCTCCATCTCTGCCAACGCCTGGGAGACTTCTTCTTTCGAGAACTCCCTCTCAAGGGACAACCTATCATCCTCCCCAATACTAGCAAAATCCAACCCATCCACAGTTGGACGCCACGTGTCCGTTTCTGTATTAAGTTCCTGATAAAATTGGACCACCTAAGCCCGCACAGCAAGTTCATCCTCAGATAATACCCCATCCACCTCAACACTGCTGATATGATTAGCTCTTCTATGAGAATTTGCTAATCTATGAAAGAAGCGTGTATTGTTATCACCTTCCTTTACATACAAAGCTCGGGACTTTTGTCTCCAAAAAGTCTCTTCCATGGAAGCTAAAACTTCAATCTCACCTTTAACCTGAGTACGGCGAGCTTGATCCTCATGCGAAAGGCCTAGAATATCTTCCTTGGCATCCAAACCCAATAATTCAGACAACAAACTCTTCTCCTTAAAAGCCAAATCACCAAAAACCTCCTTATTCCACATTTTTAGATCTTCTTTAAGAGCCTTTAATTTCTGAGCCAAAACAAAGCTAGGTGATCCCGTAAAGCAATACCTGATCCACCACTGTTGAACCTTCTCAACAAAACCCTCCACCTTTAACCACATGTTCTCAAACTTAAAAGCACCGCGCCCCCTCCCCACAACACCAGATTCCACCAAAATCGGACAATGATCAAAAATAATCCGAGGAAGCACCCTCTGAGACACGTTTCCAAAATGATCCTCCCAATCCGCAGAGACCAATGTCTTGTCAATACAAGACATAGACTTCGGTTCGGAATCCCTAAACCAAGTGAAAGAAGCCCCCTCTAATGGTAAATCCACTAGGAAATTATTTTCTATAAAATCTGAAAAAGCAAACATGGCTGGGCTGAAAGAGTCACAGCCAAGCCTCTCGCAAGGATATCTAATAACATTGAAATCACCAAATAAAAACCAGGACTTGTTCCAACGAGTACGCACCCTTGATAACTCCTCCCACAAAACAGCCCTATGAGGGTCTGCGTTTGGACCATAAATGCCAGTACAAACCCATTCAAATCCATCCACAACACTCCTAAAAAGAACACTAACTGAAAACTGACCAACCAACACATCAATTTTCTCGACCACCCGCTTATCCCAGACCAGCAGAACCCCCCCAGATGATTGAACCGCATCCAAAACAGCCCAATCATTGAAAGGACTACCCAATAAGCTTCGCAAGACAGCAAAGTTTACCGAAGAAAGCTTAGTTTCCTGGAGACAAACAATATCACACCTCCATTCCTTAAGAAAATTCTTGCAAACCTCTCTCTTTCGGGGATTATTCAACCCCCTAACATTCCAAGAAAGAAGTCTTAAAGTCATTTATAACTGCCAACAGCCCCCAAACTGTTCAACGAAACTCTATAACGAGAAGAAGAACCATCGTAATTTACAGTGGAAACTAGACCCCGAAGTTCTCTAAGACCTTTCTGACCAGGTTTAAAAGTTCTTTGACCACTCCCCTCATTAACAACCTCAAGACATTCTTGTTCCAAGAGACGAAATAAATCCACACACTGAGCTTCATGCCTTACAATAGGAAAACCCACCATTTTGCAAAAACTACTCATCATATTGGACACCCATTTAGACTGTGCGCCCTCATCCTCACCCCTGTTCAACACCAAATCCTTCGCAGCCTTAGGATCCCACCGAGACAATGGTACACACTCCAGAGGGCCACTCTCATGCACTCCACTGCCAGAAAGACCAAAAAACGCTCCACTTTGCTCCCGTGGGAGAAGCAGGAGCTCCGACCCCCCATTAAGCGACCCGTCAACAAACTCCTTACCTGTGTGTGGGGCACTACTGTCGTACACCTCAGTCTGAGACTCCGAAAAAACATCACCCACTTCCTCCACAGACCAAGGATCCCCCTCTCTACCCGAGTTAGCCAAGATAGAAAAACGATTAGAGTCAACCCACCAATTACCCAATGGCAGAAACGATCCTAAGCCCACAAAATCATGATCCCCATGAAGTCGCGACTCCACCGCTGGGTTCAAGTACTCAGCTCCATCCAAATGGCTCAACGACACTAGCTCAACAATCGGATTGCTCCTTTTTACTACCTTGTCGCCTGAAAGCACCGTGGAGTCATCTCTTCTACCAAAACAGAGACCCTCCTCGCTACCCAGACATGACAGAGGAGAAAAAGAGTTTTGGGCATCAAACCCAGGACCCATAGGCCTCGCCATCGCCCCAACCCTCAAAACACCAGCTATCGGAGAATGGGTGACGTCCCTCAACCTCCCATTTGTCACCTCCACACCGGAAAACCCAAGATCGGACCCCTCTGTTGCACTCGCCGGCTCCACTGTCGTCCCAGCAACTCGAAACCCTCCGTTGAACTCGCCGACGCCGCTACTGGCCTCGGCGAACCGGAAACTAACTCCGATATTCCTCTCAAGCTCTCTCCTTCGGCCCACAAAGACTGACTATCAAATGAGGCTTTTAATGTACCGGGTTTGACCAAAGTACCCTTAAGTGCTAAAATAGTATCCACGAGATGGGCTTTGACAAGCCCACCAGATTGATTAAAAAGTTCTGGCCCACCACTTGACACCTTGGGCCAACTAACATCCTTTGCACCTAGAACAGTCACAATGCGTTTCCCGCCCTCAGACTTACACACTCTCAAAGCCAAAAATGCAGGAGTCAACTTAAAAGTACAAGCCCGTGTGGGTCTGCCATTTATGACTGAAACATTGCCATTTAAAACAGAACCATTTCCTATAGGGACTCCAGGAATCCCGTTCTGCCCCAAAATTGCCAAATTTTTCAAAATTCCTGATCTTTTGCTGATTACCAGAAGCAGACAAAAGATTCTCACTCCGGTCACCACCAACAGAAAGACCACCTCCACCACCACCATTTTTGGAGGATACATCAGCCATAGAACCCGGTTTAGCACCAGTGAAAAAATTCCTCAACTCTCTCTGAAACAGAGACCAACCTGCACGGTTGGAGCTTGCTGGTATCATAACACACCCTCGGCGAGCCCCACCATAGTATTCAGCTATGACCACAAAAACACCAGCCTTATTCGACCTCCCACAAAATTCCAACAACTTATTATTTTCCTGAAAACGTTTGCAAATGGAAGTATTCCCCGGAACCCAATCATGAATATCAGCAAAACAAGAAAGGATTCACTCCAATCCTTTACGTCCTACCCAAATAGTGTGCTTTACATGTCGGCTGCTTTCATGTATAGCATACGAATCATGTCACCCACCATTGAAAGAAAAAGAGAAAAGTTTTGCATCAATGCGGAAAGGAGACTTACTACCCCTATGACCCAATAAAGATGGAGGTATAAAGGTTTGAAACTGGTTTGACAACAATTTTAGGAAGAGAGATAACAGATAATAGTGGAGGTGTAGGCACAGAAGGTTTGTTAGGCAATGTGGATGGTTGAAAGGGGTGTGACGGTGGGCAAAAACTAGAAGGGATGGAGGGATGACAAAAGGTGTATGTTGGCAATCCAAAAGGTGGGAGTTGAGGTGGAAAAAGAAAAGGATAGGGAGGAAGGGAAGGAATATGAGGGACAGCCGATGGTAGGAAGGGGAAGAGAGAGGGAGCTGGGGGAGGTTGGTGGTCTGTGCGCACATTGGTAATTTTAAAATAAAAAAGTTAAAAATCAACTCAAACTCTCTCTCCCTTCCCCTCTCTTTCAGTCCAAATTGGGAAGACAGCAAAAGTGTGGGCCCCATGGAAAATGTTTCCTTCCACATCATCCTAATTTCCTTTCTCTCTTCATCTTTCCTTTTCCTCTTTTTTCTTTCCATCCAAACAATGTGTAAGAGAGGAGTACATCCAAACAAGGAAAAGAGGAACCCCCCACCACTTATCCTCTCCTTTCCTCCATCCAAATGGACCCCAAATTTCTTGGAAGACTTTGGTAACAAAGACACCATTAATAATGACAAGCTTAGATATACGAAGGCATACATGTTTTAAATGTCAATGTATGTGGGGGTGTGTGCACGCGCATGTGCATGTATCTATAAGTTTTCACATAACA